>CM031965.1:11548843-11718843 GCA_018749465.1 Paracanthobrama guichenoti
ATGCTGAGCTATCTATTAGCGCTTGAACTTCCTGCAACCAGTCAGGAGAGTGAAAAGGAGGGGGCTCAACACACATCCCTGAGGGGCTCCAGTGTTAATGATGATGGAGCTGGATGAGTTACTGCCGACCCGAATTGCCTGAGGTCTTCCCGTCAGGAAGTCCAGCAACCAGTTGCACATCGATGTGCTACTGGTTGCTGCTGTGATTGGGTCTTTTACCAAAGACTGGGTCCTATTACCAAACACCATGTGCGGAAACAGAACAAAACGGTACATTTTAAATCTAGGCTACTAAGCTTGATTACACAACCTCTACCCGTAAGCCTCTCGTGACGAATGATTAACAAACATTCTACCTACTGTGTTCCCAAATTGAAGAAACATATCCAATACAATGCTGAGCTATCCATTAGCGCTTGAACTCTCTTTTAATAAACAATGACTATATAGTATTACACCTTTTACATCACTTTCTGATAATTATTCTAATTGTTAACAGCCATGAAATGCTCAAGCAGTCTTTCAGGTTAGACTTTGAAATGTTTCGCGGATTCGTCTCTTTCTTTATAAAACTGCGCTCCAGGTGAGGCTCGAACTCACAACCTCGGCATTGCTCTGCTGTGTACTGCCTTATAAGTACCGCGCACTAACCGATTGCGCCACTGGAGCTGTTGCCACTAGGAAATATTACCAAACACCATGTGCTGACACTGAACAAAATGGTACATTTTAAGTCTAGGCTACTAAGCTTGATTACACAACCTCTACCCGTAAGCCTCTCGTGACGAATGATTAACAAACATTCTACCTACTGTGTTCCTCAATTGAAGAAACCTTTCCAATACAAAGCTGAGCTATCCATTAGTGCTTGAACTCTCTTTTAATGAACAATGACCATACAGTGTTAAATCTTTTGCATCACTTTCTGAGATTTATTCTAATTGTTGACAGCAATGAAATGCTCAAGCAGTCTTTCAGGTTAGACTTTGAAATGTTTTGCAGATACAATGTCTCTATCTTTATAAAAGCATGCTCCAGGTGAGGCTTGAGCTCACAACCTCGGCATTGCTCTGCTGCATAGTGCCTTATAAGTACAGCGCGCTGACCGATTGCGCCACTGGAGCGGCTGACGCTAGGTCATATTACCAAATACCATGTGCGGACACAGAACAAAATGGTACATTTTAAATCTAGGCTACTAAGCTTGATTACACAACCTCTACCCGTAAGCCTCTCGTGTCGAATGATTAACAAACATTCTACCTACTGTGTTCCTCAATTGAAGAAACCTATCCAATACAATGCTGAGCTATCCATTAGCGCTTGAACTCTCTTTCAATGAACAATAACCATACAGTGTTAGATCTTTTGCATCACTTTCTGAGATTTATTCTAATTGTTGACAGCCATGAAATGCTCAAGCAGTCTTTCAGGTTAGACTTTGAAATGTTTTGCAGATTCGTCTCTTTCTTTATAAAACCGTGCTCCAGGTGAGGCTCGAACTCACAACCTCTGCATTGCTCTGCTGTGTACTGCCTTATAAGTACCGCAAGACTAACCGATTGCGCCACTGGAGCTGCTGTGATTGGGACTTTTACCAAAGACTGGGTCCTATTACCAAAAACATGTGCGGACACTGAACAAAATGGTACGTTTTAAATCTAGGCTGCTAAGCTTGATTACACAACCTCTACCCGTAAGCCTCTCGTGACGAATGATTAACAAACATTCTACCTACTGTGTTCCCAAATTGAAGAAACCTATCCAATACAATGCTGAGCTATCCATTAGCGCTTGAACTCTCTTTTAATAAACAATGACTATATAGTATTACACCTTTTACATCACTTTCTGATAATTATTCTAATTGTTGACAGCCATGCAATGCTCAAGCAGTCTTTCAGGTTAGACTTTGAAATGTTTTGCGGATTCGTCTCTTTCTTTATAAAACCGTGCTCCAGGTGAGGCTCGAACTCACAACCTCTGCATTGCTCTGCTGTGTACTGCCTTATAAGTACCGCGCTAACCGATTGAGCCACTGGAGCTGCTGTGATTGGGACTTTTACCAAAGACTGGGTCCTATTACCAAAAACATGTGCGGACACTGAACAAAATGGTACGTTTTAAATCTAGGCTGCTAAGCTTGATTACACAACCTCTACCCGTAAGCCTCTCGTGACGAATGATTAACAAACATTCTACCTACTGTGTTCCCAAATTGAAGAAACCTATCCAATACAATGCTGAGCTATCCATTAGCGCTTGAAATCTCTTTTAATAAACAATGACTATATAGTATTACACCTTTTACATCACTTTCTGATAATTATTCTAATTGTTGACAGCCATGCAATGCTCAAGCAGTCTTTCAGGTTAGACTTTGAAATGTTTTGCGGATTCGTCTCTTTCTTTATAAAACTGTGCCCCAGGTGAGGCTCGAACTCACAACCTCTGCATTGCTCTGCTGTGTACTGCCTTATAAGTACCGCGCACTAACCGATTGCGCCACTAGAGCTGCTGTGATTGGGACTTTTACCAAAGACTGGGTCCTATTACCAAAAACATGTGCGGACACTGAACAAAATGGTACATTTTAAATCTAGGCTACTAAGCTTGATTACACAACCTCTACCCGTAAGCCTCTCGTGACGAATGATTAACAAACATTCTACCTACTGTGTTCCTCAATTGAAGAAACCTATCCAATACAATGCTGAGCTATCCATTAGCGCTTGAACTCTCTTTTAATGAACAATAACCATACAGTGTTAGATCTTTTGCATCACTTAATGAGATTTATTCTAATTGTTAACAGCCATGAAATGCTCAAGCAGTCTTTCAGGTTAGACTTTGAAATGTTTTGCGGATTCGTCTCTTTCTTTATAAAACCGTGCTCCAGGTGAGGCTCGAACTCACAACCTCGGCATTGCTCTGCTGTGTACTGCCTTATAAGTACCGCGCTACTAACCGATTGCGCCCACTGGGGCTGTTGACACGAGGGTTAATATTACCAAACACCATGTGCGGACACTGAACAAAATGGTACGTTTTAAATCTAGGCTACTAAGCTTGATTACACAACCTCTACCCGTAAGCCTCTCGTGACGAATGATTAACAAACATTCTACCTACTGTGTTCCTCAACTGAAGAAACCTATCCAATACAATGCTGAGCTATCCATTAGTGCTTGAACTCTCTTTTAATGAACAATGTCCATACAGTGTTAAATCTTTTGCATCACTTTCTGAGATTTATTCTAATTGTTGACAGCCATGAAATGCTCAAGCAGTCTTTCAGGTTAGACTTTGAAATGTTTTGCAGATTCAATCTCTTTCTTTATAAAACCATGCTCCAGGTGAGGCTCGAACTCACAACCTCGGCATTGCTCTGCTGCGTGCTGCCTGCCTTATAAGCCAGTGGAGCTGCTGACACTGGAGCTCTGACATTGGCCAATTACCAAAGGGTCCTATTACCAAACACCATGTGCGGACACTGAACGAAATGGTACATTTTAAATCTAGGCTACTAAGCTTGATTACACAACCTCTACCCGTAAGCCTCTCGTGACGAATGATTAACAAACATTCTACCTACTGTGTTCCTCAATTGAAGAAACCTATCCAATACAAAGCTGAGCTATCCATTAGTGCTTGAACTCTCTTTTAATGAACAATGACCATACAGTGTTAAATCTTTTGCATCACTTTCTGAGATTTATTCTAATTGTTGACAGCCATGAAATGCTCAAGCAGTCTTTCAGGTTAGACTTTGAAATGTTTTGCAGATTCGTCTCTTTCTTTATAAAACCGTGCTCCAGGTGAGGCTCGAACTCACAACCTCGGCATTGCTCTGCTGTGTACTGCCTTATAAGTACCGCCTTATAAGTATTGCGCCTAACCGGATTGCTGCCACTGGAGCTATTGCCACTAGACCGGGTCCTATTACCAAACACCATGTGCGGACACTGAACGAAATGGTACATTTTAAATCTAGGCTACTAAGCTTGATTACACAACACTCTACCCGTAAGCCTCTCGTGACGAATGATTAACAAACATTCTACCTACTGTGTTCCTCAATTGAAGAAACCTATCCAATACAATGCTGAGCTATCCATTAGCGCTTGAACTCTCTTTTAATAAACAATGACTATATAGTATTACACTTTTTATCACTTTCTGATAATTATTCTAATTGTTAACAGCCATGAAATGCTCAAGCAGTCTTTCAGGTTAGACTTTGAAATGTTTTGCGGATTCGTCTCTTTCTTTATAAAACAGTGCTCCAGGTGAGGCTCGAACTCACAACCTCGGCATTGCTCTGCTGTGTACTGCCTTATAAGTACCGCGCGCTGACCGATTGCGCCACTGGAGCTGCTGACATTGGGTCTATCACCAAAGACCGGGTCCTATTACCAAACACCATGTGCGGACACTGAACAAAATGGTACATTTTAAATCTAGGCTACTAAGCTTGATTACACAACCTCTACCCGTAAGCCTCTCGTGACGAATGATTAACAAACATTCTACCTACTGTGTTCCTCAATTGAAGAAACCTATCCAATACAAAGCTGAGCTATCCATTAGTGCTTGAACTCTCTTTTAATGAACAATGACCATACAGTGTTAAATCTTTTGCATCACTTTCTGAGATTTATTCTAATTGTTGACAGCCATGAAATGCTCAAGCAGTCTTTCAGGTTAGACTTTGAAATGTTTTGCAGATTCGTCTCTTTCTTTATAAAACCGTGCTCCAGGTGAGGCTCGAACTCACAACCTCGGCATTGCTCTGCTGTTTACTGCCTTATAAGTACCACGCGCTGACTGACCGCATGCCCACTGGAGCTGCTGATGCTAGGTCATATTACCAAACACCATGTGCGGACACAGAACAAAATGGTACATTTTAAATCTAGGCTACTAAGCTTGATTACACAACCTCTACCCGTAAGCCTCTCGTGACGAATGATTAACAAACATTCTACCTACTGTGTTCCTCAATTGAAGAAACCTATCCAATACAAAGCTGAGCTATCCATTAGTGCTTGAACTCTCTTTTAATGAACAATGACCATACAGTGTTAGATCTTTTGCATCACTTTCTGAGATTTATTCTAATTGTTGACAGCCATGAAATGCTCAAGCAGTCTTTCAGGTTAGACTTTGAAATGTTTTGTGGATTCGTCTCTTTCTTTATAAAACCATGCTCCAGGTGAGGCTCGAACTCACAACCTCGGCATTGCTCTGCTGTGTACTGCCTTATGACCGCGCTTGCTCCGAGCTGCTGCCACTGGAGCTGTTGACACTATAATATTACCAAACACCATGTGCGGACACTGAACAAAATGGTACATTTTTAAAATCTAGGCTACTAAGCTTGATTACACAACCTCTACCCGTAAGCCTCTCGTGACGAATGATTAACAAACATTCTACCTACTGTGTTCCTCAATTGAAGAAACCTATCCAATACAATGCTGAGCTATCCATTAGCGCTTGAACTCTCTTTTAATGAACAATGACCATACAGTGTTAGGAGGGGGCTTTTGCATCACTTTCTGAGATTTATTCTAATTGTTGACAGCCATGAAATGCTCAAGCAGTCTTTCAGGTTAGACTTTGAAATGTTTTGCAGATTCTGCTCTGAGATGCTCCAGGTGAGGCTTAACTCACAACCTCGGCATTGCTCTGCTGTGTACTGCCTGTAAGTACCACCTGACCGATTGCGCCACTGGAGCTGCTGATTGAACCAAAGACCTCCTATTACCAAACACCATGTGCGGACACAGAACAAAATGGTACATTTTAAATCTAGGCTACTAAGCTTGATTACACAACCTCTACCCGTAAGCCTCTCGTGACGAATGATTAACAAACATTCTACCTACTGTGTTCCTCAATTGAAGAAACCTATCCAATACAATGCTGAGCTATCCATTAGTGCTTGAACTCTCTTTTAATGAACAATGTCCATACAGTGTTAAATCTTTTGCATCACTTTCTGAGATTTATTCTAATTGTTGACAGCCATGAAATGCTCAAGCAGTCTTTCAGGTTAGACTTTGAAATGTTTTGCAGATACAATGTCTCTATCTTTATAAAAGCATGCTCCAGGTGAGGCTCGAACTCACAACCTCGGCATTGCTCTGCTGTGTACTGCCTTATAAGTACCGCGACTGACCGATTGCGCCACTGGAGCTGCTGACATTGGGTCTATCACCAAAGACCGGGTCCTATTACCAAACACCATGTGTGGACACTGAACAAAATGGTACATTTTAAATCTAGGCTACTAAGCTTGATTACACAACCTCTACCCGTAAGCCTCTCGTGACGAATGATTAACAAACATTCTACCTACTGTGTTCCTCAATTGAAGAAACCTATCCAATACAATGCTGAGCTATCCATTAGTGCTTGAACTCTCTTTTAATGAACAATAACCATACAGTGTTAGATCTTTTGCATCACTTTCTGAGATTTATTCTAATTGTTAACAGCCATGAAATGCTCAAGCAGTCTTTCAGGTTAGACTTTGAAATGTTTTGTGGATTCGTCTCTTTCTTTATAAAACCGTGCTCCAGGTGAGGCTCGAACTCACAACCTCGGCATTGCTCTGCTGTGTACTGCCTTATAAGTACCGCGCACTAACCGATTGCGCCACTGGAGCTGTTGCCACTAGGTAATATTACCAAACACCATGTGCGGACACTGAACGAAATGGTACATTTTAAATCTAGGCTACTAAGCTTGATTACACAACCTCTACCCGTAAGCCTCTCGTGACGAATGATTAACAAACATTCTACCTACTGTGTTCCTCAATTGAAGAAACCTATCCAATACAATGCTGAGCTATCCATTAGCGCTTGAACTCTCTTTTAATAAACAATGACTATATAGTATTACACCTTTTACATCACTTTCTGATAATTATTCTAATTGTTGACAGCCATGCAATGCTCAAGCAGTCTTTCAGGTTAGACTTTGAAATATTTTGCAGATACAATGTCTCTATCTTTATAAAAGCATGCTCCAGGTGAGGCTCGAACTCACAACCCCGGCATTGCTCTGCTGCGCGCTGACCGATTGCGCCAGTGGAGCTGCTGACATTGGTTCTATTACCAAAGACCGGGTCCTATTACCAAACACCATGTGCGGACACTGAACAAAATGGTACATTTTAAATCTAGGCTACTAAGCTTGATTACACAACCTCTACCCGTAAGCCTCTCGTGACGAATGATTAACAAACATTCTACCTACTGTGTTCCTCAATTGAAGAAACCTATCCAATACAAAGCTGAGATATCCATTAGTGCTTGAACTCTCTTTTAATGAACAATGACCATACAGTGTTAAATCTTTTGCATCACTTTCTGAGATTTATTCTAATTGTTGACAGCCATGAAATGCTCAAGCAGTCTTTCAGGTTAGACTTTGAAATGTTTTGCAGATTCAATGTCTCTTTCTTTATAAAACCATGCTCCAGGTGAGGCTCGAACTCACAACCTCGGCATTGCTCTGCTGTGTACTGCCTTATAAGTACCGCGCGCTACTGACCGATTGCGCCACTGGAGCTGCTGACATTGGGTCTATCTAAAGACCGGGTCCTATTACCAAACACCATGTGCGGACACTGAACAAAATGGTACATTTTAAATCTAGGCTACTAAGCTTGATTACACAACCTCTACCCGTAAGCCTCTCGTGACGAATGATTAACAAACATTCTACCTACTGTGTTCCTCAATTGAAGAAACCTATCCAATACAATGCTGAGCTATCCATTAGCGCTTGAACTCTCTTTTAATGAACAATGACCATACAGTGTTAAATCTTTTGCATCACTTTCTGAGATTTATTCTAATTGTTGACAGCCATGAAATGCTCAAGCAGTCTTTCAGGTTAGACTTTGAAATGTTTTGCAGATACGTGTCTCTTTCTTTATAAAACCGTGCTCCAGGTGAGGCTCAACTCACAACCTCGGCATTGCTCTGCTGTGTACTGCCTTATAAGTACCGCGCTGTGCTACTGGCCACTGGAGCTGCTGACATTGGGTCTTTTACCAAAGACCGGGTCCTATTACCAAACACCATGTGCGGACACTGAACAAAATGGTACATTTTAAATCTAGGCTACTAAGCTTGATTACACAACCTCTACCCGTAAGCCTCTCGTGACGAATGATTAACAAACATTCTACCTACTGTGTTCCTCAATTGAAGAAACCTATCCAATACAATGCTGAGCTATCCATTAGCGCTTGAACTCTCTTTTAATGAACAATGACCATACAGTGTTACATCTTTTGCATCACTTTCTGAGATTTATTCTAATTGTTGACAGCCATGAAATGCTCAAGCAGTCTTTCAGGTTAGACTTTGAAATGTTTTGCAGATACAATCTCTCTATCTTTATAAAAGCATGCTCCTCCAGGTGAGGCTCGAACTCACAACCTCGGCATTGCTCTGCTGTGTACTGCCTTATAAGTACCGCGCGCTGACCGATTGCGCCACTGGAGCTGCTGACATTGGGTCTATTACCAAAGACCACCAAACACCATGTGCGGACACTGAACAAAATGGTACATTTTAAATCTAGGCTACTAAGCTTGATTACACAACCTCTACCCGTAAGCCTCTCGTGACGAATGATTAACAAACATTCTACCTACTGTGTTCCTCAATTGAAGAAACCTATCCAATACAAAGCTGAGCTATCCATTAGTGCTTGAACTCTCTTTTAATGAACAATGACCATACAGTGTTAGATCTTTTGCATCACTTTCTGAGATTTATTCTAATTGTTGACAGCCATGAAATGCTCAAGCAGTCTTTCAGGTTAGACTTTGAAATGTTTTGCAGATACAATGTCTCTATCTTTATAAAACATGCTCCAGGTGAGGCTCGAACTCACAACCTCGGCATTGCTCTGCTGTGTACTGCCTTATAAAGTACCGCGCTGCTGACCGATTGCGCCACTGGAGCTGCTGACATTGGGTCTATCACCAAAGACCGGGTCCTATTACCAAACACCATGTGCGGACACTGAACAAAATGGTACATTTTAAATCTAGGCTACTAAGCTTGATTACACAACCTCTACCCGTAAGCCTCTCGTGTGACGAATGATTAACAAACATTCTACCTACTGTGTTCCTCAATTGAAGAAACCTATCCAATACAATGCTGAGCTATCCATTAGTGCTTGAACTCTCTTTTAATGAACAATGACCATACAGTGTTAGATCTTTTGCATCACTTTCTGAGATTTATTCTAATTGTTGACAGCCATGAAATGCTCAAGCAGTCTTTCAGGTTAGACTTTGAAATGTTTTGCAGATTCAATCTCTTTCTTTATAAAAAAGCATGCTCCAGGTGAGGCTCGAACTCACAACCTCGGCATTGCTCTGCTGTGTACTGCCTTATAAGTACCGCGCAGCTAACCGATTGGAGCTGCTGACACTTTGGAGCTGTTGCCACTAGGTCCTATTACCAAACACCATGTGCGGACACTGAACAAAATGGTACATTTTAAATCTAGGCTACTAAGCTTGATTACACAACCTCTACCCGTAAGCCTCTCGTGACGAATGATTAACAAACATTCTACCTACTGTGTTCCTCAATTGAAGAAACCTATCCAATACAATGCTGAGCTATCCATTAGCGCTTGAACTCTCTTTTAATAAACAATGACTATATAGTATTACACCTTTTACATCACTTTCTGATAATTATTCTAATTGTTGACAGCCATGCAATGCTCAAGCAGTCTTTCAGGTTAGACTTTGAAATATTTTGCAGATACAATGTCTCTATCTTTATAAAAGCATGCTCCAGGTGAGGCTCAAACTCACAACCCCGGCATTGCTCTGCTGCGTGCTGACCGATTGCGCCAGTGGAGCTGCTGACATTGGTTCTATTACCAAAGACCGGGTCCTATTACCAAACACCATGTGCGGACACTGAACAAAATGGTACATTTTAAATCTAGGCTACTAAGCTTGATTACACAACCTCTACCCGTAAGCCTCTCGTGACGAATGATTAACAAACATTCTACCTACTGTGTTCCTCAATTGAAGACACCTATCCAATACAAAGCTGAGCTATCCATTAGTGCTTGAACTCTCTTTTAATGAACAATAACCATACAGTGTTAGATCTTTTGCATCACTTTCTGAGATTTATTCTAATTGTTAACAGCCATGAAATGCTCAAGCAGTCTTTCAGGTTAGACTTTGAAATGTTTTGTGGATTCGTCTCTTTCTTTATAAAACCATGCTCCAGGTGAGGCTCGAACTCACAACCTCGGCATTGCTCTGCTGTGTACTGCCTTATAAGTACCGCGCTAACCGATTGCGCCACTGGAGCTGTTGACACTAAGTAATATTACCAAACACCATGTGCGGACACTGAACAAAATGGTACATTTTAAATCTAGGCTACTAAGCTTGATTACACAACCTCTACCCGTAAGCCTCTCGTGACGAATGATTAACAAACATTCTACCTACTGTGTTCCTCAATTGAAGAAACCTATCCAATACAATGCTGAGCTATCTATTAGCGCTTGAACTTCCTGCAACCAGTCAGGAGAGTGAAAAGGAGGGGGCTCAACACACATCCCTGAGGGGCTCCAGTGTTAATGATGATGGAGCTGGATGAGTTACTACCGACCCAAACTGCCTGAGGTCTTCCCGTCAGGAAGTCCAGCAACCAGTTGCACATCGATGTGCTACTGGTTGCTGCTGTGATTGAGTCTTTTACCAAAGACCGGGTCCTATTACCAAACACCATGTGCGGACAGAGAACAAAATGGTACATTTTAAATCTAGGCTACTAAGCTTGATTACACAACCTCTACCCGTAAGCCTCTCGTGACGAATGATTAACAAACATTCTACCTACTGTGTTCCTCAATTGAAGAAACCTATCCAATACAATGCTGAGCTATCCATTAGCGCTTGAACTCTCTTTTAATAAACAATGACTATATAGTATTACACCTTTTACATCACTTTCTGATAATTATTCTAATTGTTGACAGCCATGCAATGCTCAAGCAGTCTTTCAGGTTAGACTTTGAAATATTTTGCAGATACAATATCTCTATCTTTATAAAAGCATGCTCCAGGTGAGGCTCGAACTCACAACCTCGGCATTGCTCTGCTGTGTACTGCCTTATAAGTACCGCGCGCTGACCGATTGCGCCACTGGAGCTGCTGACATTGGGTCTATCACCAAAGACCGGGTCCTATTACCAAACACCATGTGCGGACACAGAACAAAATGGTACATTTTAAATCTAGGCTACTAAGCTTGATTACACAACCTCTACCCGTAAGCCTCTCGTGACGAATGATTAACAAACATTCTACCTACTGTGTTCCTCAATTGAAGAAACCTATCCAATACAAAGCTGAGCTATCCATTAGTGCTTGAACTCTCTTTTAATGAACAATGACCATACAGTGTTAGATCTTTTGCATCACTTTCTGAGATTTATTCTAATTGTTGACAGCCATGAAATGCTCAAGCAGTCTTTCAGGTTAGACTTTGAAATGTTTTGCAGATACAATGTCTCTATCTTTACAAAACCATGCTCCAGGTGAGGCTCGAACTCACAACCTCGGCATTGCTCTGCTGCAACTGCCTTATAAGTACTGCGCGCTGACCGATTGCGCCACTGGAGCTGCTGACATTGGGTCTATTACCAAAGACCGGGTCCTATTACCAAACACCATGTGCGGACACAGAACAAAATGGTACATTTTAAATCTAGGCTACTAAGCTTGATTACACAACCTCTACCCGTAAGCCTCTCGTGACGAATGATTAACAAACATTCTACCTACTGTGTTCCTCAATTGAAGAAACCTATCCAATACAATGCTGAGCTATCCATTAGCGCTTGAACTCTCTTTTAATGAACAATGACCATACAGTGTTAGATCTTTTGCATCACTTTCTGAGATTTATTCTAATTGTTGACAGCCATGAAATGCTCAAGCAGTCTTTCAGGTTAGACTTTGAAATGTTTTGCAGATACAATGTCTCTATCTTTACAAAACCGTGCTCCAGGTGAGGCTCGAACTCACAACCTCGGCATTGCTCTGCTGTGTACTGCCTTATAAGTACCGCAACTGACCGATTGCGCCACTGGAGCTGCTGACATTGGGTCTATTACCAAAGACCGGGTCCTATTACCAAACACCATGTGCGGACACAGAACAAAATGGTACATTTTAAATCTAGGCTACTAAGCTTGATTACACAACCTCTACCCGTAAGCCTCTCGTGACGAATGATTAACAAACATTCTACCTACTGTGTTCCTCAATTGAAGAAACCTATCCAATACAAAGCTGAGCTATCCATTAGTGCTTGAACTCTCTTTTAATGAACAATGACCTTACAGTGTTAGATCTTTTGCATCACTTTCTGAGATTTATTCTAATTGTTGACAGCCATGAAATGCTCAAGCAGTCTTTCAGGTTAGACTTTGAAATGTTTTGCAGATTCGTCTCTTTCTTTATAAAACCATGCTCCAGGTGAGGCTCGAACTCACAACCTCGGCATTGCTCTGCTGTGTACTGCCTTATAAGTACCGCGCGCTAACCGATTGCGCCACTGGAGCTGCTGACATTGGGTCTATCACCAAAGACCGGGTCCTATTACCAAACACCATGTGCGGACACTGAACAAAATGGTACATTTTAAATCTAGGCTACTAAGCTTGATTACACAACCTCTACCCGTAAGCCTCTCGTGACGAATGATTAACAAACATTCTACCTACTGTGTTCCTCAATTGAAGAAACCTATCCAATACAATGCTGAGCTATCTATTAGCGCTTGAACTTCCTGCAACCAGTCAGGAGAGTGAAAAGGAGGGGGCTCAACACACATCCCTGAGGGCTCCCAGTGTTAATGATGATGGAGCTGGATGAGTTACTGCCGACCCAACTGCCTGAGGTCTTCCCGTCAGGAAGTCCAGCAACCAGTTGCACATCGATGTGCTACTGGTTGCTGCTGTGATTGGGTCTTTTACCAAAGACCGGGTCCTATTACCAAACACCATGTGCGGACACAGAACAAAATGGTACATTTTAAATCTAGGCTACTAAGCTTGATTACACAACCTCTACCCGTAAGCCTCTCGTGACGAATGATTAACAAACATTCTACCTACTGTGTTCCTCAATTGAAGAAACCTATCCAATACAATGCTGAGCTATCCATTAGCGCTTGAACTCTCTTTTAATAAACAATGACTATATAGTATTACAACTTTTACATCACTTTCTGATAATTATTCTAATTATTGACAGCCATGAAATGCTCAAGCAGTCTTTCAGGTTAGACTTTGAAATGTTTTGCAGATACAATGTCTCTATCTTTACAAAAGCATTCTCCAGGTGAGGCTTCGAACTCACAACCTCGGCATTGCTCTGCTGTGTACTGCCTTATAAGTACCGCGCGCGCTGACCGATTGCACCACTGGAGCTGCTGACATTGGGTCTATCACCAAAGACCGGGTCCTATTACCAAACACCATGTGCGGACACAGAACAAAATGGTACATTTTAAATCTAGGCTACTAAGCTTGATTACACAACCTCTACCCGTAAGCCTCTCGTGACGAATGATTAACAAACATTCTACCTACTGTGTTCCTCAATTGAAGAAACCTATCCAATACAAAGCTGAGATATCCATTAGTGCTTGAACTCTCTTTTAATGAACAATGACCATACAGTGTTAAATCTTTTGCATCACTTTCTGAGATTTATTCTAATTGTTGACAGCCATGAAATGCTCAAGCAGTCTTTCAGGTTAGACTTTGAAATGTTTTGCAGATACAATGTCTCTATCTTTACAAAAGCATGCTCCAGGTGAGGCTCGAACTCACAACCTCGGCATTGCTCTGCTGTGTACTGCCTTATAAGTACGGCGCACTGCTGACCGATTGCGCCACTGGAGCTGCTGACATTGGGTCTATCACCAAAGACCGGGTCCTATTACCAAACACCATGTGCGGACACAGAACAAAATGGTACATTTTAAATCTAGGCTACTAAGCTTGATTACACAACCTCTACCCGTAAGCCTCTCGTGACGAATGATTAACAAACATTCTACCTACTGTGTTCCTCAATTGAAGAAACCTATCCAATACAATGCTGAGCTATCCATTAGCGCTTGAACTCTCTTTTAATGAACAATAACCATACAGTGTTAGATCTTTTGCATCACTTTCTGAGATTTATTCTAATTGTTGACAGCCATGAAATGCTCAAGCAGTCTTTCAGGTTAGACTTTGAAATGTTTTGCAGATTCGTCTCTTTCTTTATAAAACCGTGCTCCAGGTGAGGCTCGAACTCACAACCTCGGCATTGCTCTGCTGTGTACTGCCTTATAAGTACCGCGCACTAACCGATTGCGCCACTGGAGCTGCTGACATTGGGTCTATCACCAAAGACCGGGTCCTATTACCAAACACCATGTGCGGACACTGAACAAAATGGTACATTTTAAATCTAGGCTACTAAGCTTGATTACACAACCTCTACCCGTAAGCCTCTCGTGACGAATGATTAACAAACATTCTACCTACTGTGTTCCTCAATTGAAGAAACCTATCCAATACAATGCTGAGCTATCCATTAGCGCTTGAACTCTCTTTTAATAAACAATGACTATATAGTATTACACCTTTTACATCACTTTCTGATAATTATTCTAATTGTTGACAGCCATGCAATGCTCAAGCAGTCTTTCAGGTTAGACTTTGAAATGTTTTGCAGATACAATCTCTATCTTTATAAAACCATGCTCCAGGTGAGGCTCTTCCTCACAACCTCGGCATTGCTCTGCTGTGTACTGCCTTATAAGTACCGCGCTGACCGATTGCGCCACTGGAGCTGCTGACATTGGGTCTTTTACCAAAGACCGGGTCCTATTACCAAACACCATGTGTGGACACTGAACAAAATGGTACATTTTAAATCTAGGCTACTAAGCTTGATTACACAACCTCTACCCGTAAGCCTCTCGTGACGAATGATTAACAAACATTCTACCTACTGTGTTCCTCAATTGAAGAAACCTATCCAATACAATGCTGAGCTATCCATTAGTGCTTGAACTCTCTTTTAATAAACAATGACCATACAGTGTTACATCTTTTGCATCACTTTCTGAGATTTATTCTAATTGTTGACAGCCATGCAATGCTCAAGCAGTCTTTCAGGTTAGACTTTGAAATGTTTTGCAGATACAATGTCTCTATCTTTATAAAACATGCTCCAGGTGAGGCTCGAACTCACAACCTCGGCATTGCTCTGCTGTGTACTGCCTTATAAGTACCGCGCGCTAACCGATTGCGCCACTGGAGCTGCTGACATTGGGTCTATTACCAAAGACCGGGTCCTATTACCAAACACCATGTGCGGACACTGAACAAAATGGTACATTTTAAATCTAGGCTACTAAGCTTGATTACACAACCTCTACCCGTAAGCCTCTCGTGACGAATGATTAACAAACATTCTACCTACTGTGTTCCTCAATTGAAGAAACCTATCCAATACAATGCTGAGCTATCCATTAGCGCTTGAACTCTCTTTTAATGAACAATGACCATACAGTGTTAGATCTTTTGCATCACTTTCTGAGATTTATTCTAATTGTTAACAGCCATGAAATGCTCAAGCAGTCTTTCAGGTTAGACTTTGAAATGTTTTGCAGATTCGTCTCTTTCTTTATAAAACCATGCTCCAGGTGAGGCTCGAACTCACAACCTCGGCATTGCTCTGCTGTGTACTGCCTTATAAGTACGGCGCTGACCGATTGCGCCACTGGAGCTGTGACATTGGGTTAATATTACCAAACACCATTACCAAACACCATGTGGGACACTGAACAAAATGGTACATTTTAAATCTAGGCTACTAAGCTTGATTACACAACCTCTACCCGTAAGCCTCTCGTGACGAATGATTAACAAACATTCTACCTACTGTGTTCCTCAATTGAAGAAACCTATCCAATACAATGCTGAGCTATCCATTAGTGCTTGAACTCTCTTTTAATGAACAATGACCATACAGTGTTAGATCTTTTGCATCACTTTCTGAGATTTATTCTAATTGTTGACAGCCATGAAATGCTCAAGCAGTCTTTCAGGTTAGACTTTGAAATGTTTTGCAGATACAATGTCTCTATCTTTATAAAAGCATGCTCCAGGTGAGGCTCGAACTCACAACCTCGGCATTGCTCTGCTGTTTACTGCCTTATAAGTACCGCTGCTGATTGCGCCACTGGAGCTGCTTGGGTCTACACAAAGACCGGGTCCTATTACCAAACACCATGTGCGGACACTGAACAAAATGGTACATTTTAAATCTAGGCTACTAAGCTTGATTACACAACCTCTACCCGTAAGCCTCTCGTGACGAATGATTAACAAACATTCTACCTACTGTGTTCCTCAATTGAAGAAACCTATCCAATACAATGCTGAGCTATCCATTAGCGCTTGAACTCTCTTTTAATAAACAATGACTATATAGTATTACAACTTTTACATCACTTTCTGATAATTATTCTAATTGTTGACAGCCATGCAATGCTCAAGCAGTCTTTCAGGTTAGACTTTGAAATATTTTGCAGATACAATGTCTCTATCTTTATAAAAGCATGCTCCAGGTGAGGCTCAAACTCACAACCTCGGCATTGCTCTGCTGCGTGCTGACCGATTGCGCCAGTGGAGCTGCTGACATTGGTTCTATTACCAAAGACCGGGTCCTATTACCAAACACCATGTGTGGACACTGAACGAAATGGTACATTTTAAATCTAGGCTACTAAGCTTGATTACACAACCTCTACCCGTAAGCCTCTCGTGACGAATGATTAACAAACATTCTACCTACTGTGTTCCTCAATTGAAGACACCTATCCAATACAAAGCTGAGCTATCCATTAGTGCTTGAACTCTCTTTTAATGAACAATAACCATACAGTGTTAGATCTTTTGCATCACTTTCTGAGATTTATTCTAATTGTTAACAGCCATGAAATGCTCAAGCAGTCTTTCAGGTTAGACTTTGAAATGTTTTGTGGATTCGTCTCTTTCTTTATAAAACCGTGCTCCAGGTGAGGCTCGAACTCACAACCTCGGCATTGCTCTGCTGTGTACTGCCTTATAAGTACCGCGCGCTAACCGATTGCGCCACTGGAGCTGTTGACACTAAGTAATATTACCAAACACCATGTGCGGACACTGAACAAAATGGTACATTTTAAATCTAGGCTACTAAGCTTGATTACACAACCTCTACCCGTAAGCCTCTCGTGACGAATGATTAACAAACATTCTACCTACTGTGTTCCTCAATTGAAGAAACCTATCCAATACAATGCTGAGCTATCTATTAGCGCTTGAACTTCCTGCAACCAGTCAGGAGAGTGAAAAGGAGGGGGCTCAACACACATCCCTGAGGGGCTCCAGTGTTAATGATGATGGAGCTGGATGAGTTACTGCCGACCCGAACTGCCTGAGGTCTTCCCGTCAGGAAGTCCAGCAACCAGTTGCACATCGATGTGCTACTGGTTGCTGCTGTGATTGAGTCTTTTACCAAAGACCGGGTCCTATTACCAAACACCATGTGCGGACACAGAACAAAATGGTACATTTTAAATCTAGGCTACTAAGCTTGATTACACAACCTCTACCCGTAAGCCTCTCGTGACGAATGATTAACAAACATTCTACCTACTGTGTTCCTCAATTGAAGAAACCTATCCAATACAATGCTGAGCTATCCATTAGCGCTTGAACTCTCTTTTAATAAACAATGACTATATAGTATTACAACTTTTACATCACTTTCTGATAATTATTCTAATTATTGACAGCCATGAAATGCTCAAGCAGTCTTTCAGGTTAGACTTTGAAATGTTTTGCAGATACAATGTCTCTATCTTTACAAAAGCATTCTCCAGGTGAAGCTCGAACTCACAACCTCCGCATTGCTCTGCTGTGTACTGCCTTATAAGTACCGCGCTGACCGACCGATTGCGCCACTGGAGCTCCTGACATTGGGTCTATCACCAAAGACCGGGTCCTATTACCAAACACCATGTGCGGACACTGAACGAAAATGGTACATTTTAAATCTAGGCTACTAAGCTTGATTACACAACCTCTACCCGTAAGCCTCTCGTGACGAATGATTAACAAACATTCTACCTACTGTGTTCCTCAATTGAAGACACCTATCCAATACAAAGCTGAGCTATCCATTAGTGCTTGAACTCTCTTTTAATGAACAATAACCATACAGTGTTAGATCTTTTGCATCACTTTCTGAGATTTATTCTAATTGTTAACAGCCATGAAATGCTCAAGCAGTCTTTCAGGTTAGACTTTGAAATGTTTTGCAGATACAATGTCTCTATCTTTACAAAACCGTGCTCCAGGTGAGGCTCGAACTCACAACCTCGGCATTGCTCTGCTGCAGCACTGCCTTATAAGTACCAGCTGCTGCATGACCGATTGCGCCACTGGAGCTGCTGACATTGGTTCTATTACCAAAGACCGGGTCCTATTACCAAACACCATGTGCGGACACTGAACGAACTGGTATATTTTAAATCTAGGCTACTAAGCTTGATTACACAACCTCTACCCGTAAGCCTCTCGTGTGACGAATGATTAACAAACATTCTACCTACTGTGTTCCTCAATTGAAGAAACCTATCCAATACAATGCTGAGCTATCCATTAGCGCTTGAACTCTCTTTTAATGAACAATGACCATACAGTGTTAGATCTTTTGCATCACTTTCTGAGATTTATTCTAATTGTTGACAGCCATGAAATGCTCAAGCAGTCTTTCAGGTTAGACTTTGAAATGTTTTGCAGATACAATGTCTCTATCTTTATAAAACCATGCTCCAGGTGAGGCTCGAACTCACAACCTCGGCATTGCTCTGCTGTGTACTGCCTTATAAGTACCACACCGATTGCGCCACTGGAGCTGCTGTGATTGGGTCTTTACCAAAGACCGGGTCCTATTACCAAACACCATGTGCGGACACTGAACGAAATGGTACATTTTAAATCTAGGCTACTAAGCTTGATTACACAACCTCTACCCGTAAGCCTCTCGTGACGAATGATTAACAAACATTCTACCTACTGTGTTCCTCAATTGAAGAAACCTATCCAATACAATGCTGAGCTATCCATTAGCGCTTGAACTCTCTTTTAATAAACAATGACTATATAGTATTAAACCTTTTACATCACTTTCTGATAATTATTCTAATTGTTGACAGCCATGCAATGCTCAAGCAGTCTTTCAGGTTAGACTTTGAAATATTTTGCAGATACAATGTCTCTATCTTTATAAAAGCATGCTCCAGGTGAGGCTCGAACTCACAACCTCGGCATTGCTCTGCTGTGTACTGCCTTATAAGTACCGCGCGCTGACCGATTGCGCCACTGGAGCTGCTGACATTGGGTCTATTACCAAAGACCGGGTCCTATTACCAAACACCATGTGTGGACACTGAACAAAATGGTACATTTTAAATCTAGGCTACTAAGCTTGATTACACAACCTCTACCCGTAAGCCTCTCGTGACGAATGATTAACAAACATTCTACCTACTGTGTTCCTCAATTGAAGACACCTATCCAATACAAAGCTGAGCTATCCATTAGTGCTTGAACTCTCTTTTAATGAACAATAACCATACAGTGTTAGATCTTTTGCATCACTTTCTGAGATTTATTCTAATTGTTAACAGCCATGAAATGCTCAAGCAGTCTTTCAGGTTAGACTTTGAAATGTTTTGTGGATTCGTCTCTTTCTTTATAAAACCATGCTCCAGGTGAGGCTCGAACTCACAACCTCGGCATTGCTCTGCTGTGTACTGCCTTATAAGTACCGCGCGCTAACCGATTGCGCCACTGGAGCTGCACACTGGAGCTGTTGACACTAAGTAATATTACCAAACACCATGTGCGGACACTGAACGAAATGGTACATTTTAAATCTAGGCTACTAAGCTTGATTACACAACCTCTACCCGTAAGCCTCTCGTGACGAATGATTAACAAACATTCTACCTACTGTGTTCCTCAATTGAAGAAACCTATCCAATACAATGCTGAGCTATCTATTAGCGCTTGAACTTCCTGCAACCAGTCAGGAGAGTGAAAAGGAGGGGGCTCAACACACATCCCTGAGGGGCTCCAGTGTTAATGATGATGGAGCTGGATGAGTTACTACCGACCCAAACTGCCTGAGGTCTTCCCGTCAGGAAGTCCAGCAACCAGTTGCACATCGATGTGCTACTGGTTGCTGCTGTGATGAGTTCTTTTACCAAAGACCGGGTCCTATTACCAAACACCATGTGCGGACAGAGAACAAAATGGTACATTTTAAATCTAGGCTACTAAGCTTGATTACACAACCTCTACCCGTAAGCCTCTCGTGACGAATGATTAACAAACATTCTACCTACTGTGTTCCTCAATTGAAGAAACCTATCCAATACAATGCTGAGCTATCCATTAGCGCTTGAACTCTCTTTTAATGAACAATGACTATACAGTGTTAAATCTTTTTACATCACTTTCTGAGAATTTATTCTAATTGTTGACAGCCATGAAATGCTCAAGCAGTCAAGCAGTCTTTCAGGTTAGACTTTGAAATATTTTGCAGATACAATGTCTCTATCTTTAAAAAGCATGCTCCAGGTGAGGCTCGAACTCACAACCTCGGCATTGCTCTGCTGTGTACTGCCTTATAAGTACCGCGCGCTGACCGATTGCGCCACTGGAGCTGCTGACATTGGGTCTATCACCAAAGACCGGGTCCTATTACCAAACACCATGTGTGGACACTGAACGAAATGGTACATTTTAAATCTAGGCTACTAAGCTTGATTACACAACCTCTACCCGTAGCTGCCTCTCGTGACGAATGATTAACAAACATTCTACCTACTGTGTTCCTCAATTGAAGAAACCTATCCAATACAAAGCTGAGCTATCCATTAGTGCTTGAACTCTCTTTTAATGAACAATGACCATACAGTGTTAGATCTTTTGCATCACTTTCTGAGATTTATTCTAATTGTTAACAGCCATGAAATGCTCAAGCAGTCTTTCAGGTTAGACTTTGAAATGTTTTGTGGATTCGTCTCTTTCTTTATAAAACCGTGCTCCAGGTGAGGCTCGAACTCACAACCTCGGCATTGCTCTGCTGTGTACTGCCTTATAAGTACCGCTGCAGCTTGCGCCCACTGGAGCTGTTGAAATATTACCAAACACCATGTGCGGACACTGAACGAAATGGTACATTTTAAATCTAGGCTACTAAGCTTGATTACACAACCTCTACCCGTAAGCCTCTCGTGACGAATGATTAACAAACATTCTACCTACTGTGTTCCTCAATTGAAGAAACCTATCCAATACAATGCTGAGCTATCTATTAGCGCTTGAACTTCCTGCAACCAGTCAGGAGAGTGAAAAGGAGGGGGCTCAACACATCCTGAGGGGCTCCAGTGTTAATGATGATGGAGCTGGATGAGTTACTGCCGACCCAAACTGCCTGAGGTCTTCCCGTCAGGAAGTCCAGCAACCAGTTGCACATCGATGTGCTACTGGTTGCTGCTGTGATTGGGTCTTTTACCAAAGACCGGGTCCTATTACCAAACACCATGTGCGGACACAGAACAAAATGGTACATTTTAAATCTAGGCTACTAAGCTTGATTACACAACCTCTACCCGTAAGCCTCTCGTGACGAATGATTAACAAACATTCTACCTACTGTGTTCCTCAATTGAAGAAACCTATCCAATACAAAGCTGAGCTATCCATTAGTGCTTGAACTCTCTTTTAATGAACAATGACCATACAGTGTTAGATCTTTTGCATCACTTTCTGAGATTTATTCTAATTGTTGACAGCCATGAAATGCTCAAGCAGTCTTTCAGGTTAGACTTTGAAATGTTTTGCAGATACAATGTCTCTATCTTTACAAAACCATGCTCCAGGTGAGGCTCGAACTCACAACCTCGGCATTGCTCTGCTGTGTACTGCCTTATAAGTACCGCAGCTGAACGATTGCGCCACTGGAGCTGCTGACATTGGGTCTATCACCAAAGACCGTAATATTACCAAACACCATGTGCGGACACTGAACGAAATGGTACATTTTAAATCTAGGCTACTAAGCTTGATTACACAACCTCTACCCGTAAGCCTCTCTCGTGACGAATGATTAACAAACATTCTACCTACTGTGTTCCTCAATTGAAGAAACCTATCCAATACAATGCTGAGCTATCTATTAGCGCTTGAACTTCCTGCAACCAGTCAGGAGAGTGAAAAGGAGGGGGCTCAACACACATCCCTGAGGGGCTCCAGTGTTAATGATGATGGAGCTGGATGAGTTACTGCCGACCCGAACTGCCTGAGGTCTTCCCGTCAGGAAGTCCAGCAACCAGTTGCACATCGATGTGCTACTGGTTGCTGCTGATTGAGTCTTTTACCAAAGACCGGGTCCTATTACCAAACACCATGTGCGGACACAGAACAAAATGGTACATTTTAAATCTAGGCTACTAAGCTTGATTACACAACCTCTACCCGTAAGCCTCTCGTGACGAATGATTAACAAACATTCTACCTACTGTGTTCCTCAATTGAAGAAACCTATCCAATACAAAGCTGAGATATCCATTAGTGCTTGAACTCTCTTTTAATTAACAATGACCATATAGTGTTAAATCTTTTGCATCACTTTCTGAGATTTATTCTAATTGTTGACAGCCATGCAATGCTCAAGCAGTCTTTCAGGTTAGACTTTGAAATATTTTGCAGATACAATATCTCTATCTTTATAAAAGCATGCTCCAGGTGAGGCTCGAACTCACAACCTCGGCATTGCTCTGCTGCGTACTGCCTTATAAGTACACCGATTGCGCCACTGGAGCTGCTGACATTGGTTCTATTACCAAAGACCGGGTCCTATTACCAAACACCATGTGTGGACACTGAACGAAATGGTACATTTTAAATCTAGGCTACTAAGCTTGATTACACAACCTCTACCCGTAAGCCTCTCGTGACGAATGATTAACAAACATTCTACCTACTGTGTTCCTCAATTGAAGACACCTATCCAATACAAAGCTGAGCTATCCATTAGTGCTTGAACTCTCTTTTAATGAACAATAACCATACAGTGTTAGATCTTTTGCATCACTTTCTGAGATTTATTCTAATTGTTAACAGCCATGAAATGCTCAAGCAGTCTTTCAGGTTAGACTTTGAAATGTTTTGTGGATTCGTCTCTTTCTTTATAAAACCGTGCTCCAGGTGAGGCTCGAACTCACAACCTCGGCATTGCTCTGCTGTGTACTGCCTTATAAGTACCGCGCGCTAACCGATTGCGCCACTGGAGCTGTTGACACTAGGTAATATTACCAAACACCATGTGCGGACACTGAACGAAATGGTACATTTTAAATCTAGGCTACTAAGCTTGATTACACAACCTCTACCCGTAAGCCTCTCTCGTGACGAATGATTAACAAACATTCTACCTACTGTGTTCCTCAATTGAAGAAACCTATCCAATACAATGCTGAGCTATCTATTAGCGCTTGAACTTCCTGCAACCAGTCAGGAGAGTGAAAAGGAGGGGGCTCAACACACATCCCTGAGGGGCTCCAGTGTTAATGATGATGGAGCTGGATGAGTTACTGCCGACCCGAACTGCCTGAGGTCTTCCCGTCAGGAAGTCCAGCAACCAGTTGCACATCGATGTGCTACTGGTTGCTGCTGTGATTGGGTCTTTTACCAAAGACCGGGTCCTATTACCAAACACCATGTGCGGACACAGAACAAAATGGTACATTTTAAATCTAGGCTACTAAGCTTGATTACACAACCTCTACCCGTAAGCCTCTCGTGACGAATGATTAACAAACATTCTACCTACTGTGTTCCTCAATTGAAGAAACCTATCCAATACAAAGCTGAGATATCCATTAGTGCTTGAACTCTCTTTTAATGAACAATGACCATACAGTGTTAAATCTTTTGCATCACTTTCTGAGATTTATTCTAATTGTTGACAGCCATGAAATGCTCAAGCAGTCTTTCAGGTTAGACTTTGAAATGTTTTGCAGATACAATGTCTCTATCTTTACAAAGCATGCTCCAGGTGAGGCTCGAACTCACAACCTCGGCATGCTCTCTGCTCCATACTGCCTTATAAGTACCGCGCGCTGACCGATTGCGCCACTGGAGCTGCTGACATTGGGTCTATTACCAAAGACCGGGTCCTATTACCAAACACCATGTGCGGACACTGAACGAAATGGTACATTTTAAATCTAGGCTACTAAGCTTGATTACACAACCTCTACCCGTAAGCCTCTCGTGACGAATGATTAACAAACATTCTACCTACTGTGTTCCTCAATTGAAGAAACCTATCCAATACAATGCTGAGCTATCTATTAGCGCTTGAACTTCCTGCAACCAGTCAGGAGAGTGAAAAGGAGGGGGCTCAACACACATCCCTGAGGGGCTCCAGTGTTAATGATGATGGAGCTGGATGAGTTACTGCCGACCCGAACTGCCTGAGGTCTTCCCGTCAGGAAGTCCAGCAACCAGTTGCACATCGATGTGCTGCTACTGGTTGCTGCTGTGATTGGTCTTTTACCAAAGACCGGGTCCTATTACCAAACACCATGTGCGGACACTGAACGAAATGGTACATTTTAAATCTAGGCTACTAAGCTTGATTACACAACCTCTACCCGTAAGCCTCTCGTGACGAATGATTAACAAACATTCTACCTACTGTGTTCCTCAATTGAAGAAACTTATCCAATACAATGCTGAGCTATCCATTAGCGCTTGAACTCTCTTTTAATAAACAATGACTATATAGTATTACACCTTTTACATCACTTTCTGATAATTATTCTAATTGTTGACAGCCATGCAATGCTCAAGCAGTCTTTCAGGTTAGACTTTGAAATATTTTGCAGATACAATGTCTCTATCTTTATAAAAGCATGCTCCAGGTGAGGCTCGAACTCAAACTCATTGCCTCTGGCATTGCTCTTATAAGTACCGCTGCCTTGCGCCACACTGGAGCTGCTGACATTGGGCCACTGGACTGTTGACACTAGGTCCTATTACCAAACACCATGTGCGGACACTGAACGAAATGGTACATTTTAAATCTAGGCTACTAAGCTTGATTACACAACCTCTACCCGTAAGCCTCTCGTGACGAATGATTAACAAACATTCTACCTACTGTGTTCCTCAATTGAAGAAACCTATCCAATACAAAGCTGAGATATCCATTAGTGCTTGAACTCTCTTTTAATTAACAATGACCATACAGTGTTAAATCTTTTGCATCACTTTCTGAGATTTATTCTAATTGTTGACAGCCATGCAATGCTCAAGCAGTCTTTCAGGTTAGACTTTGAAATATTTTGCAGATACAATATCTCTATCTTTATAAAAGCATGCTCCAGGTGAGGCTCGAACTCACAACCCCGGCATTGCGCTGCTGCAGCAACCGATTGCGCCAGTGGAGGAGCTGACATTGGTTCTATTACCAAAGACCGGGTCCTATTACCAAACACCATGTGTGGACACTGAACGAAATGGTACATTTTAAACCTAGGCTACTAAGCTTGATTACACAACCTCTACCCGTAAGCCTCTAGTGACGAATGATTAACAAACATTCTACCTACTGTGTTCCTCAATTGAAGACACCTATCCAATACAAAGCTGAGCTATCCATTAGTGCTTGAACTCTCTTTTAATGAACAATAACCATACAGTGTTAGATCTTTTGCATCACTTTCTGAGATTTATTCTAATTGTTAACAGCCATGAAATGCTCAAGCAGTCTTTCAGGTTAGACTTTGAAATGTTTTGTGGATTCGTCTCTTTCTTTATAAAACCGTGCTCCAGGTGAGGCTCGAACTCACAACCTCGGCATTGCTCTGCTGTGTACTGCCTTATAAGTACCGCGCGCTAACCGATTGCGCCACTGGAGCTGTTGACACTAGGTAATATTACCAAACACCATGTGCGGACACTGAACGAAATGGTACATTTTAAATCTAGGCTACTAAGCTTGATTACACAACCTCTACCCGTAAGCCTCTCGTGACGAATGATTAACAAACATTCTACCTACTGTGTTCCTCAATTGAAGAAACCTATCCAATACAATGCTGAGCTATCTATTAGCGCTTGAACTTCCTGCAACCAGTCAGGAGAGTGAAAAGGAGGGGCTCAACACACATCCCTGAGGGGCTCCAGTGTTAATGATGATGGAGCTGGATGAGTTACTGCCGACCCGAACTGCCTGAGGTCTTCCCGTCAGGAAGTCCAGCAACCAGTTGCACATCGATGTGCTACTGGTTGCTGCTGTGATTGGGTCTTTTACCAAAGACCGGGTCCTATTACCAAACACCATGTGCGGACACAGAACAAAATGGTACATTTTAAATCTAGGCTACTAAGCTTGATTACACAACCTCTACCCGTAAGCCTCTCGTGACGAATGATTAACAAACATTCTACCTACTGTGTTCCTCAATTGAAGAAACCTATCCAATACAAAGCTGAGATATCCATTAGTGCTTGAACTCTCTTTTAATGAAACAATGACCATACAGTGTTAAATCTTTTGCATCACTTTCTGAGATTTATTCTAATTGTTGACAGCCATGAAATGCTCAAGCAGTCTTTCAGGTTAGACTTTGAAATGTTTTGCAGATACAATGTCTCTATCTTTACAAAAGCATGCTCCAGGTGAGGCTCGAACTCACAACCTCGGCATTGCTCTGCTGTGTACTGCCTTATAAGTACCGCGCGCTGACCGATTGCGCCACTGGAGCTGTTGACACTGGGTCTATTACCAAACACCATTACCAAACACCATGTGCGGACACTGAACGAAATGGTACATTTTAAATCTAGGCTACTAAGCTTGATTACACAACCTCTACCCGTAAGCCTCTCGTGACGAATGATTAACAAACATTCTACCTACTGTGTTCCTCAATTGAAGAAACCTATCCAATACAATGCTGAGCTATCTATTAGCGCTTGAACTTCCTGCAACCAGTCAGGAGAGTGAAAAGGAGGGGGCTCAACACACATCCCTGAGGGCTCCAGTGTTAATGATGATGGAGCTGGATGAGTTACTGCCGACCCGAACTGCCTGAGGTCTTCCCGTCAGGAAGTCCAGCAACCAGTTGCACATCGATGTGCTACTGGTTGCTGCTGTGATTGGGTCTTTTACCAAAGACCGGGTCCTATTACCAAACACCATGTGCGGACACAGAACAAAATGGTACATTTTAAATCTAGGCTACTAAGCTTGATTACACAACCTCTACCCGTAAGCCTCTCGTGACGAATGATTAACAAACATTCTACCTACTGTGTTCCTCAATTGAAGAAACCTATCCAATACAAAGCTGAGCTATCCATTAGTGCTTGAACTCTCTTTTAATGAACAATGACCATACAGTGTTAAATCTTTTGCATCACTTTCTGAGATTTATTCTAATTGTTGACAGCCATGAAATGCTCAAGCAGTCTTTCAGGTTAGACTTTGAAATATTTTGCAGATACAATATCTCTATCTTTATAAAAGCATGCTCCAGGTGAGGCTCGAACTCACAACCTCGGCATTGCTCTGCTCCGTACTGCCTTATAAGTACCGCGCGCTGACCGATTGCGCCACTGGAGCTGCTGACATTGGGTCTATCACCAAAGACCGGGTCCTATTACCAAACACCATGTGTGGACACTGAACGAAATGGTACATTTTAAATCTAGGCTACTAAGCTTGATTACACAACCTCTACCCGTAAGCCTCTCGTGACGAATGATTAACAAACATTCTACCTACTGTGTTCCTCAATTGAAGACACCTATCCAATACAAAGCTGAGCTATCCATTAGTGCTTGAACTCTCTTTTAATGAACAATAACCATACAGTGTTAGATCTTTTGCATCACTTTCTGAGATTTATTCTAATTGTTAACAGCCATGAAATGCTCAAGCAGTCTTTCAGGTTAGACTTTGAAATGTTTTGCGGATTCGTCTCTTTCTTTATAAAACCATGCTCCAGGTGAGGCTCGAACTCACAACCTCGGCATTGCTCTGCTGTGTACTGCCTTATAAGTACCGCTTGCTGCTGATTGCGCCACTGGAGCTGTTGACACTAGGTAATATTACCAAACACCATGTGCGGACACTGAACGAAATGGTACATTTTAAATCTAGGCTACTAAGCTTGATTACACAACCTCTACCCGTAAGCCTCTCGTGACGAATGATTAACAAACATTCTACCTACTGTGTTCCTCAATTGAAGAAACCTATCCAATACAATGCTGAGCTATCCATTAGTGCTTGAACTCTCTTTTAATTAACAATGACCATACAGTGTTAAATCTTTTGCATCACTTTCTGAGATTTATTCTAATTGTTGACAGCCATGCAATGCTCAAGCAGTCTTTCAGGTTAGACTTTGAAATATTTTGCAGATACAATATCTCTATCTTTATAAAAGCATGCTTCAGGTGAGGCTCGAACTCACAACCCCGGCATTGCGCTGCTGCGTGCTGACCGATTGCGCCAGTGGAGCTGCTGACATTGGTTCTATTACCAAAGACCGGGTCCTATTACCAAACACCATGTGTGGACACTGAACGAAATGGTACATTTTAAACCTAGGCTACTAAGCTTGATTACACAACCTCTACCCGTAAGCCTCTCGTGACGAATGATTAACAAACATTCTACCTACTGTGTTCCTCAATTGAAGACACCTATCCAATACAAAGCTGAGCTATCCATTAGTGCTTGAACTCTCTTTTAATGAACAATAACCATACAGTGTTAGATCTTTTGCATCACTTTCTGAGATTTATTCTAATTGTTAACAGCCATGAAATGCTCAAGCAGTCTTTCAGGTTAGACTTTGAAATGTTTTGTGGATTCGTCTCTTTCTTTATAAAACCGTGCTCCAGGTGAGGCTCGAACTCACAACCTCGGCATTGCTCTGCTGTGTACTGCCTTATAAGTACCGCGCTAACCGATTGCGCCACTGGAGCTGTTGACACTAGGTAATATTACCAAACACCATGTGCGGACACTGAACGAAATGGTACATTTTAAATCTAGGCTACTAAGCTTGATTACACAACCTCTACCCGTAAGCCTCTCGTGACGAATGATTAACAAACATTCTACCTACTGTGTTCCTCAATTGAAGAAACCTATCCAATACAATGCTGAGCTATCTATTAGCGCTTGAACTTCCTGCAACCAGTCAGGAGAGTGAAAAGGAGGGGGCTCAACACACATCCCTGAGGGGCTCCAGTGTTAATGATGATGGAGCTGGATGAGTTACTGCCGACCCGAACTGCCTGAGGTCTTCCCGTCAGGAAGTCCAGCAACCAGTTGCACATCGATGTGCTACTGGTTGCTGCTGTGATTGGGTCTTTTACCAAAGACCGGGTCCTATTACCAAACACCATGTGCGGACACAGAACAAAATGGTACATTTTAAATCTAGGCTACTAAGCTTGATTACACAACCTCTACCCGTAAGCCTCTCGTGACGAATGATTAACAAACATTCTACCTACTGTGTTCCTCAATTGAAGAAACCTATCCAATACAAAGCTGAGATATCCATTAGTGCTTGAACTCTCTTTTAATGAACAATGACCATACAGTGTTAAATCTTTTGCATCACTTTCTGAGATTTATTCTAATTGTTGACAGCCATGAAATGCTCAAGCAGTCTTTCAGGTTAGACTTTGAAATGTTTTGCAGATACAATGTCTCTATCTTTACAAAAGCATGCTCCAGGTGAGGCTCGAACTCACAACCTCGGCACTGCTCTGCTCCATACTGCCTTATAAGTACCGCGCGCTGACCGATTGCGCCACTGGAGCTGCTGACATTGGGTCTATTACCAAAGACCGGGTCCTATTACCAAACACCATGTGCGGACACTGAACGAAATGGTACATTTTAAATCTAGGCTACTAAGCTTGATTACACAACCTCTACCCGTAAGCCTCTCGTGACGAATGATTAACAAACATTCTACCTACTGTGTTCCTCAATTGAAGAAACCTATCCAATACAATGCTGAGCTATCTATTAGCGCTTGAACTTCCTGCAACCAGTCAGGAGTGAAAAGGAGGGGGCTCAACACACATCCCTGAGGGGCTCCAGTGTTAATGATGATGGAGCTGGATGAGTTACTGCCGACCCGAACTGCCTGAGGTCTTCCCGTCAGGAAGTCCAGCAACCAGTTGCACATCGATGTGCTACTGGTTGCTGCTGTGATTGGGTCTTTTACCAAAGACCGGGTCCTATTACCAAACACCATGTGCGGACACTGAACGAAATGGTACATTTTAAATCTAGGCTACTAAGCTTGATTACACAACCTCTACCCGTAAGCCTCTCGTGACGAATGATTAACAAACATTCTACCTACTGTGTTCCTCAATTGAAGAAACTTATCCAATACAATGCTGAGCTATCCATTAGCGCTTGAACTCTCTTTTAATAAACAATGACTATATAGTATTACACCTTTTACATCACTTTCTGATAATTATTCTAATTGTTGACAGCCATGCAATGCTCAAGCAGTCTTTCAGGTTAGACTTTGAAATGTTTTGCAGATACAATGTCTCTATCTTTACAAAAGCATGCTCCAGGTGAGGCTCGAACTCACAACCTCGGCATTGCTCTGCTGTGTACTGCCTTATATGTACCGCGCGCTAACCGATTGCGCCACTGGAGCTGTTGACACTAGGTAATATTACCAAAGACCATTACCAAACACCATGTGCGGACACTGAACGAAATGGTACATTTTAAATCTAGGCTACTAAGCTTGATTACACAACCTCTACCCGTAAGCCTCTCGTGACGAATGATTAACAAACATTCTACCTACTGTGTTCCTCAATTGAAGAAACCTATCCAATACAAAGCTGAGATATCCATTAGTGCTTGAACTCTCTTTTAATTAACAATGACCATACAGTGTTAAATCTTTTGCATCACTTTCTGAGATTTATTCTAATTGTTGACAGCCATGCAATGCTCAAGCAGTCTTTCAGGTTAGACTTTGAAATATTTTGCAGATACAATATCTCTATCTTTATAAAAGCATGCTTCAGGTGAGGCTCGAACTCACAACCCCGGCATTGCGCTGCTGCGTGCTGACCGATTGCGCCAGTGGAGCTGCTGACATTGGTTCTATTACCAAAGACCGGGTCCTATTACCAAACACCATGTGTGGACACTGAACGAAATGGTACATTTTAAACCTAGGCTACTAAGCTTGATTACACAACCTCTACCCGTAAGCCTCTCTCGTGACGAATGATTAACAAACATTCTACCTACTGTGTTCCTCAATTGAAGACACCTATCCAATACAAAGCTGAGCTATCCATTAGTGCTTGAACTCTCTTTTAATGAACAATAACCATACAGTGTTAGATCTTTTGCATCACTTTCTGAGATTTATTCTAATTGTTAACAGCCATGAAATGCTCAAGCAGTCTTTCAGGTTAGACTTTGAAATGTTTTGTGGATTGTGCTCCAGGTGAGGCTCGAACTCACAACCTCGGCATTGCTCTGCTGTTTACTGCCTTATAAGTACCGCGCACACCTAACCGATTGCGCCACTGGAGCTGTTGACACTAGGTAATATTACCAAACACCATGTGCGGACACTGAACGAAATGGTACATTTTAAATCTAGGCTACTAAGCTTGATTACACAACCTCTACCCGTAAGCCTCTCGTGACGAATGATTAACAAACATTCTACCTACTGTGTTCCTCAATTGAAGAAACCTATCCAATACAATGCTGAGCTATCTATTAGCGCTTGAACTTCCTGCAACCAGTCAGGAGAGTGAAAAGGAGGGGCTCAACACACATCCCTGAGGGGCTCCAGTGTTAATGATGATGGAGCTGGATGAGTTACTGCCGACCCGAACTGCCTGAGGTCTTCCGTCAGGAAGTCCAGCAACCAGTTGCACATCGATGTGCTACTGGTTGCTGCTGTGATTGAGGTCTTTTACCAAAGACCGGGTCCTATTACCAAACACCATGTGCGGACACAGAACAAAATGGTACATTTTAAATCTAGGCTACTAAGCTTGATTACACAACCTCTACCCGTAAGCCTCTCGTGACGAATGATTAACAAACATTCTACCTACTGTGTTCCTCAATTGAAGAAACCTATCCAATACAAAGCTGAGATATCCATTAGTGCTTGAACTCTCTTTTAATGAACAATGACCATACAGTGTTAAATCTTTTGCATCACTTTCTGAGATTTATTCTAATTGTTGACAGCCATGAAATGCTCAAGCAGTCTTTCAGGTTAGACTTTGAAATGTTTTGCAGATACAATGTCTCTATCTTTACAAAAGCATGCTCCAGGTGAGGCTCGAACTCACAACCTCGGCATTGCTCTGCTGTGTACTGCCTTATAAGTACCGCGCGCTGACCGATTGCGCCACTGGAGCTGCTGACATTGGGTCTATTACCAAAGACCGGGTCCTATTACCAAACACCATGTGCGGACACTGAACGAAATGGTACATTTTAAATCTAGGCTACTAAGCTTGATTACACAACCTCTACCCGTAAGCCTCTCGTGACGAATGATTAACAAACATTCTACCTACTGTGTTCCTCAATTGAAGAAACCTATCCAATACAATGCTGAGCTATCTATTAGCGCTTGAACTTCCTGCAACCAGTCAGGAGAGTGAAAAGGAGGGGGCTCAACACACATCCCTGAGGGCTCTCCAGTGTTAATGATGATGGAGCTGGATGAGTTACTACCGACCCAAACTGCCTGAGGTCTTCCCGTCAGGAAGTCCAGCAACCAGTTGCACATCGATGTGCTACTGGTTGCTGCTGTGATTGAGTCTTTTACCAAAGACCGGGTCCTATTACCAAACACCATGTGCGGACACTGAACAAATGGTACATTTTAAATCTAGGCTACTAAGCTTGATTACACAACCTCTACCCGTAAGCCTCTCGTGACGAATGATTAACAAACATTCTACCTACTGTGTTCCTCAATTGAAGAAACTTATCCAATACAATGCTGAGCTATCCATTAGCGCTTGAACTCTCTTTTAATAAACAATGACTATATAGTATTACACCTTTTACATCACTTTCTGATAATTATTCTAATTGTTGACAGCCATGCAATGCTCAAGCAGTCTTTCAGGTTAGACTTTGAAATGTTTTGCAGATACAATGTCTCTATCTTTACAAAAGCATGCTCCAGGTGAGGCTCGAACTCACAACCTCGGCATTGCTCTGCTGTGTACTGCCTTATATGTACCGCTGCTCTGATTGCGCCACTGGAGCTGTTGACACTAGGTAATATTACCAAACACCATGTGCGGACACTGAACGAAATGGTACATTTTAAATCTAGGCTACTAAGCTTGATTACACAACCTCTACCCGTAAGCCTCTCGTGACGAATGATTAACAAACATTCTACCTACTGTGTTCCTCAATTGAAGAAACCTATCCAATACAAAGCTGAGATATCCATTAGTGCTTGAACTCTCTTTTAATTAACAATGACCATACAGTGTTAAATCTTTTGCATCACTTTCTGAGATTTATTCTAATTGTTGACAGCCATGCAATGCTCAAGCAGTCTTTCAGGTTAGACTTTGAAATATTTTGCAGATACAATATCTCTATCTTTATAAAAGCATGCTTCAGGTGAGGCTCGAACTCACAACCTCCGCATTGGCATTGCGCTGCTGCTTATAAGTGCGCTGACCGATTGCGCCAGTGGAGCTGCTGACATTGGTTCTATTACCAAAGACCGGGTCCTATTACCAAACACCATGTGTGGACACTGAACGAAATGGTACATTTTAAATCTAGGCTACTAAGCTTGATTACACAACCTCTACCCGTAAGCCTCTCGTGACGAATGATTAACAAACATTCTACCTACTGTGTTCCTCAATTGAAGACACCTATCCAATACAAAGCTGAGCTATCCATTAGTGCTTGAACTCTCTTTTAATGAACAATAACCATACAGTGTTAGATCTTTTGCATCACTTTCTGAGATTTATTCTAATTGTTAACAGCCATGAAATGCTCAAGCAGTCTTTCAGGTTAGACTTTGAAATGTTTTGTGGATTCGTCTCTTTCTTTATAAAACCGTGCTCCAGGTGAGGCTCGAACTCACAACCTCGGCATTGCTCTGCTGTGTACTGCCTTATAAGTACCGCGAGCTAACCGATTGCGCCACTGGAGCTGTTGACACTAGGTAATATTACCAAACACCATGTGCGGACACTGAACGAAATGGTACATTTTAAATCTAGGCTACTAAGCTTGATTACACAACCTCTACCCGTAAGCCTCTCGTGACGAATGATTAACAAACATTCTACCTACTGTGTTCCTCAATTGAAGAAACCTATCCAATACAATGCTGAGCTATCTATTAGCGCTTGAACTTCCTGCAACCAGTCAGGAGAGTGAAAAGGAGGGGGCTCAACACACATCCCTGAGGGGCTCCAGGTTAATGATGATGGAGCTGGATGAGTTACTGCCGACCCGAACTGCCTGAGGTCTTCCCGTCAGGAAGTCCAGCAACCAGTTGCACATCGATGTGCTACTGGTTGCTGCTGTGATTGGGTCTTTTACCAAAGACCGGGTCCTATTACCAAACACCATGTGCGGACACAGAACAAAATGGTACATTTTAAATCTAGGCTACTAAGCTTGATTACACAACCTCTACCCGTAAGCCTCTCGTGACGAATGATTAACAAACATTCTACCTACTGTGTTCCTCAATTGAAGAAACCTATCCAATACAAAGCTGAGATATCCATTAGTGCTTGAACTCTCTTTTAATGAACAATGACCATACAGTGTTAAATCTTTTGCATCACTTTCTGAGATTTATTCTAATTGTTGACAGCCATGAAATGCTCAAGCAGTCTTTCAGGTTAGACTTTGAAATGTTTTGCAGATACAATGTCTCTATCTTTACAAAAGCATGCTCCAGGTGAGGCTCGAACTCACAACCTCGGCATTGCTCTGCTGTGTACTGCCTTATAAGTACCGCGCGCTGCTGACCGATTGCGCCACTGGAGCTGCTGACATTGGGTCTATTACCAAAGACCGGTAATATTACCAAACACCATGTGCGGACACTGAACGAAATGGTACATTTTAAATCTAGGCTACTAAGCTTGATTACACAACCTCTACCCGTAAAGCCTCTCGTGACGAATGATTAACAAACATTCTACCTACTGTGTTCCTCAATTGAAGAAACCTATCCAATACAATGCTGAGCTATCTATTAGCGCTTGAACTTCCTGCAACCAGTCAGGAGAGTGAAAAGGAGGGGGCTCAACACACATCCCTGAGGGGCTCCAGTGTTAATGATGATGGAGCTGGATGAGTTACTGCCGACCCGAACTGCCTGAGGTCTTCCCGTCAGGAAGTCCAGCAACCAGTTGCACATCGATGTGCTACTGGTTGCTGCTGTGATTGGTCTTTTACCAAAGACCGGGTCCTATTACCAAACACCATGTGCGGACACAACAAACAAAATGGTACATTTTAAATCTAGGCTACTAAGCTTGATTACACAACCTCTACCCGTGGTACCTCTCTAAGTGACACAACCTCTACCCGTAATGAATGATTAACAAACATTCTACCTACTGTGTTCCTCAATTGAAGAAACCTATCCAATACAAAGCTGAGATATCCATTAGTGCTTGAACTCTCTTTTAATTAACAATGACCATACAGTGTTAAATCTTTTGCATCACTTTCTGAGATTTATTCTAATTGTTGACAGCCATGCAATGCTCAAGCAGTCTTTCAGGTTAGACTTTGAAATATTTTGCAGATACAATATCTCTATCTTTATAAAAGCATGCTCCAGGTGAGGCTCGAACTCACAACCCCGGCATTGCTCTGCTGCGTGCTGACCGATTGCGCCAGTGGAGCTGCTGACATTGGTTCTATTACCAAAGACCGGGTCCTATTACCAAACACCATGTGTGGACACTGAACGAAATGGTACATTTTAAATCTAGGCTACTAAGCTTGATTACACAACCTCTACCCGTAAGCCTCTCGTGTGACGAATGATTAACAAACATTCTACCTACTGTGTTCCTCAATTGAAGACACCTATCCAATACAAAGCTGAGCTATCCATTAGTGCTTGAACTCTCTTTTAATGAACAATAACCATACAGTGTTAGATCTTTTGCATCACTTTCTGAGATTTATTCTAATTGTTAACAGCCATGAAATGCTCAAGCAGTCTTTCAGGTTAGACTTTGAAATGTTTTGTGGATTCGTCTCTTTCTTTATAAAACCGTGCTCCAGGTGAGGCTCGAACTCACAACCTCGGCATTGCTCTGCTGTGTACTGCCTTATAAGTACCGCACGCTAACCGATTGCGCCACTGGAGCTGTTGACACTAGGTAATATTACCAAACACCATGTGCGGACACTGAACGAAATGGTACATTTTAAATCTAGGCTACTAAGCTTGATTACACAACCTCTACCCGTAAGCCTCTCGTGACGAATGATTAACAAACATTCTACCTACTGTGTTCCTCAATTGAAGAAACCTATCCAATACAATGCTGAGCTATCTATTAGCGCTTGAACTTCCTGCAACCAGTCAGGAGAGTGAAAAGGAGGGGGCTCAACACACATCCCTGAGGGGCTCCAGTGTTAATGATGATGGAGCTGGATGAGTTACTGCCGACCCGAACTGCCTGAGGTCTTCCCGTCAGGAAGTCCAGCAACCAGTTGCACATCGATGTGCTACTGGTTGCTGCTGTGATTGGTCTTTTACCAAAGACCGGGTCCTATTACCAAACACCATGTGCGGACACAGAACAAAATGGTACATTTTAAATCTAGGCTACTAAGCTTGATTACACAACCTCTACCCGTAAGCCTCTCGTGACGAATGATTAACAAACATTCTACCTACTGTGTTCCTCAATTGAAGAAACCTATCCAATACAAAGCTGAGATATCCATTAGTGCTTGAACTCTCTTTTAATGAACAATGACCATACAGTGTTAAATCTTTTGCATCACTTTCTGAGATTTATTCTAATTGTTGACAGCCATGAAATGCTCAAGCAGTCTTTCAGGTTAGACTTTGAAATGTTTTGCAGATACAATGTCTCTATCTTTATAAAAGCATGCTCCAGGTGAGGCTCGAACTCACAACCTCGGCACTGCTCTGCTCCATACTGCCTTATAAGTACCGCGCGCTGACCGATTGCGCCACTGGAGCTGCTGACATTGGGTCTATTACCAAAGACCGGGTCCTATTACCAAACACCATGTGCGGACACTGAACGAAATGGTACATTTTAAATCTAGGCTACTAAGCTTGATTACACAACCTCTACCCGTAAGCCTCTCGTGACGAATGATTAACAAACATTCTACCTACTGTGTTCCTCAATTGAAGAAACCTATCCAATACAATGCTGAGCTATCTATTAGCGCTTGAACTTCCTGCAACCAGTCAGGAGAGTGAAAAGGAGGGGGCTCAACACACATCCCTGAGGGGCTCCAGTGTTAATGATGATGGAGCTGGATGAGTTACTGCCGACCCGAACTGCCTGAGGTCTTCCCCATCAGGAAGTCCAGCAACCAGTTGCACATCGATGTGCTACTGGTTGCTGCTGTGATTGGGTCTTTTACCAAAGACCGGGTCCTATTACCAAACACCATGTGCGGACACAGAACAAAATGGTACATTTTAAATCTAGGCTACTAAGCTTGATTACACAACCTCTACCCGTAAGCCTCTCGTGACGAATGATTAACAAACATTCTACCTACTGTGTTCCTCAATTGAAGAAACTTATCCAATACAATGCTGAGCTATCCATTAGCGCTTGAACTCTCTTTTAATAAACAATGACTATATAGTATTACACCTTTTACATCACTTTCTGATAATTATTCTAATTGTTGACAGCCATGCAATGCTCAAGCAGTCTTTCAGGTTAGACTTTGAAATGTTTTGCAGATACAATGTCTCTATCTTTATAAAAGCATGCTCCAGGTGAGGCTCGAACTCACAACCTCGGCATTGCTCTGCTGTGTACTGCCTTATAAGTACCGCGCACTAACCGATTGCGCCACTGGAGCTGTTGACACTAGGTAATATTACCAAACACCATGTGCGGACACTGAACGAAATGGTACATTTTAAATCTAGGCTACTAAGCTTGATTACACAACCTCTACCCGTAAGCCTCTCTGTGACGAATGATTAACAAACATTCTACCTACTGTGTTCCTCAATTGAAGAAACCTATCCAATACAAAGCTGAGATATCCATTAGCGCTTGAACTCTCTTTTTAATGAACAATGACCATACAGTGTTAAATCTTTTGCATCACTTTCTGAGATTTATTCTAATTGTTGACAGCCATGCAATGCTCAAGCAGTCTTTCAGGTTAGACTTTGAAATATTTTGCAGATACAATATCTCTATCTTTATAAAAGCATGCTCCAGGTGAGGCTCGAACTCACAACCTCGGCATTGCTCTGCTGCTGCCAGTTGCTGACGATTGCGCCAGTGGAGCTGCTGACATTGGTTCTATTACCAAAGACCGGGTCCTATTACCAAACACCATGTGTGGACACTGAACGAAATGGTACATTTTAAATCTAGGCTACTAAGCTTGATTACACAACCTCTACCCGTAAGCCTCTCGTGACGAATGATTAACAAACATTCTACCTACTGTGTTCCTCAATTGAAGACACCTATCCAATACAAAGCTGAGCTATCCATTAGTGCTTGAACTCTCTTTTAATGAACAATAACCATACAGTGTTAGATCTTTTGCATCACTTTCTGAGATTTATTCTAAATTGTTAACAGCCATGAAATGCTCAAGCAGTCTTTCAGGTTAGACTTTGAAATGTTTTGTGGATTCGTCTCTTTCTTTATAAAACCGTGCTCCAGGTGAGGCTCGAACTCACAACCTCGGCATTGCTCTGCTGTGTACTGCCTTATAAGTACCACGCGCTAACCGATTGCGCCACTGGAGCTGTTGACACTAGGTAATATTACCAAACACCATGTGCGGACACTGAACGAAATGGTACATTTTAAATCTAGGCTACTAAGCTTGATTACACAACCTCTACCCGTAAGCCTCTCGTGACGAATGATTAACAAACATTCTACCTACTGTGTTCCTCAATTGAAGAAACCTATCCAATACAATGCTGAGCTATCTATTAGCGCTTGAACTTCCTGCAACCAGTCAGGAGAGTGAAAAGGAGGGGGCTCAACACACATCCCTGAGGGGCTCCAGTGTTAATGATGATGGAGCTGGATGAGTTACTGCCGACCCGAACTGCCTGAGGTCTTCCCGTCAGGAAGTCCAGCAACCAGTTGCACATCGATGTGCTACTGGTTGCTGCTGTGATTGGGTCTTTTACCAAAGACCGGGTCCTATTACCAAACACCATGTGCGGACACAGAACAAAATGGTACATTTTAAATCTAGGCTACTAAGCTTGATTACACAACCTCTACCCGTAAGCCTCTCTCGTGACGAATGATTAACAAACATTCTACCTACTGTGTTCCTCAATTGAAGAAACCTATCCAATACAATGCTGAGCTATCCATTAGCGCTTGAACTCTCTTTTAATAAACAATGACTATATAGTATTACACCTTTTACATCACTTTCTGATAATTATTCTAATTGTTGACAGCCATGCAATGCTCAAGCAGTCTTTCAGGTTAGACTTTGAAATGTTTTGCAGATACAATGTCTCTATCTTTACAAAAGCATGCTCCAGGTGAGGCTCGAACTCACAACCTCGGCATTGCTCTGCTGTGTACTGCCTTATATGTACAAGCGCGCTGACCGATTGCGCCCACTGGCTTGTTGACACTACCAAAGACCGTCCTATTACCAAACACCATGTGCGGACACTGAACGAAATGGTACATTTTAAATCTAGGCTACTAAGCTTGATTACACAACCTCTACCCGTAAGCCTCTCGTGTGACGAATGATTAACAAACATTCTACCTACTGTGTTCCTCAATTGAAGAAACCTATCCAATACAAAGCTGAGCTATCCATTAGCGCTTGAACTCTCTTTTTAATGAACAATGACCATACAGTGTTAAATCTTTTGCATCACTTTCTGAGATTTATTCTAATTGTTGACAGCCATGCAATGCTCAAGCAGTCTTTCAGGTTAGACTTTGAAATATTTTGCAGATACAATGTCTCTATCTTTATAAAAGCATGCTCCAGGTGAGGCTCGAACTCACAACCCCGGCATTGCGCTGCTGCGTGCTGACCGATTGCGCCAGTGGAGCTGCTGACATTGGTTCTATTACCAAAGACCGGGTCCTATTACCAAACACCATGTGTGGACACTGAACGAAATGGTACATTTTAAATCTAGGCTACTAAGCTTGATTACACAACCTCTACCCGTAAGCCTCTAGTGACGAATGATTAACAAACATTCTACCTACTGTGTTCCTCAATTGAAGACACCTATCCAATACAAAGCTGAGCTATCCATTAGTGCTTGAACTCTCTTTTAATGAACAATAACCATACAGTGTTAGATCTTTTGCATCACTTTCTGAGATTTATTCTAATTGTTAACAGCCATGAAATGCTCAAGCAGTCTTTCAGGTTAGACTTTGAAATGTTTTGTGATTCGTCTCTTTCTTTATAAAACCATGCTCCAGGTGAGGCTCGAACTCACAACCTCGGCATTGCTCTGCTGTGTACTGCCTTATAAGTACCGCGCTAACCGATTGCGCCACTGGACTGGAGCTGTTGACACTAGGTAATATTACCAAACACCATGTGCGGACACTGAACGAAATGGTACATTTTAAATCTAGGCTACTAAGCTTGATTACACAACCTCTACCCGTAAGCCTCTCGTGACGAATGATTAACAAACATTCTACCTACTGTGTTCCTCAATTGAAGAAACCTATCCAATACAATGCTGAGCTATCTATTAGCGCTTGAACTTCCTGCAACCAGTCAGGAGAGTGAAAAGGAGGGGGCTCAACACACATCCTGAGGGGCTCCAGTGTTAATGATGATGGAGCTGGATGAGTTACTACCGACCCAAACTGCCTGAGGTCTTCCCGTCAGGAAGTCCAGCAACCAGTTGCACATCGATGTGCTACTGGTTGCTGCTGTGATTGAGTCTTTTACCAAAGACCGGGTCCTATTACCAAACACCATGTGCGGACACAGAACAAAATGGTACATTTTAAATCTAGGCTACTAAGCTTGATTACACAACCTCTACCCGTAAGCCTCTCGTGACGAATGATTAACAAACATTCTACCTACTGTGTTCCTCAATTGAAGAAACCTATCCAATACAAAGCTGAGATATCCATTAGTGCTTGAACTCTCTTTTAATGAACAATGACCATACAGTGTTAAATCTTTTGCATCACTTTCTGAGATTTATTCTAATTGTTGACAGCCATGAAATGCTCAAGCAGTCTTTCAGGTTAGACTTTGAAATGTTTTGCAGATACAATGTCTCTATCTTTACAAAAGCATGCTCCAGGTGAGGCTCGAACTCACAACCTCGGCACTGCTCTGCTCCATACTGCCTTATAAGTACCGCGCGCTGACCGATTGCGCCACTGGAGCTGCTGACATTGGGTCTATTACCAAAGACCGGGTCCTATTACCAAACACCATGTGCGGACACTGAACGAAATGGTACATTTTAAATCTAGGCTACTAAGCTTGATTACACAACCTCTACCCGTAAGCCTCTCGTGACGAATGATTAACAAACATTCTACCTACTGTGTTCCTCAATTGAAGAAACCTATCCAATACAATGCTGAGCTATCTATTAGCGCTTGAACTTCCTGCAACCAGTCAGGAGAGTGAAAAGGAGGGGGCTCAACACACATCCCTGAGGGGCTCCAGTGTTAATGATGATGGAGCTGGATGAGTTACTGCCGACCCAAACTGCCTGAGGTCTTCCCGTCAGGAAGTCCAGCAACCAGTTGCACATCGATGTGCTACTGGTTGCTGCTGTGATTGGGTCTTTTACCAAAGACCGGGTCCTATTACCAAACACCATGTGCGGACACTGAACGAAATGGTACATTTTAAATCTAGGCTACTAAGCTTGATTACACAACCTCTACCCGTAAGCCTCTCGTGACGAATGATTAACAAACATTCTACCTACTGTGTTCCTCAATTGAAGAAACTTATCCAATACAATGCTGAGCTATCCATTAGCGCTTGAACTCTCTTTTAATAAACAATGACTATATAGTATTACACCTTTTACATCACTTTCTGATAATTATTCTAATTGTTGACAGCCATGCAATGCTCAAGCAGTCTTTCAGGTTAGACTTTGAAATATTTTGCAGATACAATATCTCTATCTTTATAAAAGCATGCTCCAGGTGAGGCTCGAACTCACAACCTCGGCATTGCTCTGCTGCACTGCCTTATAAGTACCGCGCGCTGACCGATTGCGCCACTGGAGCTGCTGACATTGGGTCTATCACCAAAGACCGGGTCCTATTACCAAACACCATGTGTGGACACTGAACGAAATGGTACATTTTAAATCTAGGCTACTAAGCTTGATTACACAACCTCTACCCGTAAGCCTCTCGTGACGAATGATTAACAAACATTCTACCTACTGTGTTCCTCAATTGAAGAAACCTATCCAATACAAAGCTGAGCTATCCATTAGTGCTTGAACTCTCTTTTAATGAACAATGACCATACAGTGTTAGATCTTTTGCATCACTTTCTGAGATTTATTCTAATTGTTGACAGCCATGCAATGCTCAAGCAGTCTTTCAGGTTAGACTTTGAAATGTTTTGCAGATACAATGTCTCTATCTTTATAAAAGCATGCTCCAGGTGAGGCTCGAACTCACAACCTCGGCATTGCTCTGCTGTGTACTGCCTTATAAGTACCGCTGCCACTGGAGATGCTGCCACTGGAGCTATTACCAAAGACCTAGGTAATATTACCAAACACCATGTGCGGACACTGAACAAAATGGTACATTTTAAATCTAGGCTACTAAGCTTGATTACACAACCTCTACCCGTAAGCCTCTCGTGACGAATGATTAACAAACATTCTACCTACTGTGTTCCTCAATTGAAGAAACCTATCCAATACAATGCTGAGCTATCCATTAGTGCTTGAACTCTCTTTTAATTAACAATGACCATACAGTGTTAAATCTTTTGCATCACTTTCTGAGATTTATTCTAATTGTTGACAGCCATGCAATGCTCAAGCAGTCTTTCAGGTTAGACTTTGAAATATTTTGCAGATACAATATCTCTATCTTTATAAAAGCATGCTCCAGGTGAGGCTCGAACTCACAACCCCGGCATTGCTCTGCTGCGTGCTGACCGATTATGCCAGTGGAGCTGCTGACATTGGTTCTATTACCAAAGACCGGGTCCTATTACCAAACACCATGTGTGGGACACTGAACGAAATTGTACATTTTAAATCTAGGCTACTAAGCTTGATTACACAACCTCTACCCGTAAGCCTCTCGTGACGAAATGATTAACAAACATTCTACCTACTGTGTTCCTCAATTGAAGACACCTATCCAATACAAAGCTGAGCTATCCATTAGTGCTTGAACTCTCTTTTAATGAACAATAACCATACAGTGTTAGATCTTTTGCATCACTTTCTGAGATTTATTCTAATTGTTAACAGCCATGAAATGCTCAAGCAGTCTTTCAGGTTAGACTTTGAAATGTTTTGTGGATTCGCTCTCTTTCTTTATAAAACCGTGCTCCAGGTGAGGCTCGAACTCACAACCTCGGCATTGCTCTGCTGTGTACTGCCTTATAAGTAAGTACCACGCGCTAACCGATTGCGCCACTGGAGCTGTTGACACTAGGTAATATTACCAAACACCATGTGCGGACACTGAACGAAATGGTACATTTTAAATCTAGGCTACTAAGCTTGATTACACAACCTCTACCCGTAAGCCTCTCGTGACGAATGATTAACAAACATTCTACCTACTGTGTTCCTCAATTGAAGAAACCTATCCAATACAATGCTGAGCTATCTATTAGCGCTTGAACTTCCTGCAACCAGTCAGGAGAGTGAAAAGGAGGGGGCTCAACACACATCCCTGAGGGGCTCCAGTGTTAATGATGATGGAGCTGGATGAGTTACTGCCGACCCGAACTGCCTGAGGTCTTCCGTCAGGAAGTCCAGCAACCAGTTGCACATCGATGTGCTACTGGTTGCTGCTGTGATTGGGTCTTTTACCAAAGACCGGGTCCTATTACCAAACACCATGTGCGGACACAGAACAAAATGGTACATTTTAAATCTAGGCTACTAAGCTTGATTACACAACCTCTACCCGTAAGCCTCTCGTGACGAATGATTAACAAACATTCTACCTACTGTGTTCCTCAATTGAAGAAACCTATCCAATACAAAGCTGAGATATCCATTAGTGCTTGAACTCTCTTTTAATGAACAATGACCATACAGTGTTAAATCTTTTGCATCACTTTCTGAGATTTATTCTAATTGTTGACAGCCATGAAATGCTCAAGCAGTCTTTCAGGTTAGACTTTGAAATGTTTTGCAGATACAATGTCTCTATCTTTACAAAAGCATGCTCCAGGTGAGGCTCGAACTCACAACCTCGGCATTGCTCTGCTGTGTACTGCCTTATATGTACAGCGCGCTAACCGATTGCGCCACTGGAGCTGTTGACACTAGGTAATATTACCAAACACCATGTGCGGACACTGAACGAAATGGTACATTTTAAATCTAGGCTACTAAGCTTGATTACACAACCTCTACCCGTAAGCCTCTCGTGACGAATATTAACAAACATTCTACCTACTGTGTTCCTCAATTGAAGAAACCTATCCAATACAATGCTGAGCTATCTATTAGCGCTTGAACTTCCTGCAACCAGTCAGGAGAGTGAAAAGGAGGGGGCTTTCTGATACATCCTGAGGGCTCCAGTGTTAATGATGATGGAGCTGGATGAGTTAAATGCCGACCCGAACTGCCTGAGGTCTTCTCCAGGTGAGGCTCGAACTCCAGCAACCAGCTCTTGCACATCGATGTGCTACTGGTTGTGGAGCTGCTGACATTGGTTCTTTTACCAAAGACCGGTCCTATTACCAAACACCATGTGCGGACACAGAACAAAATGGTACATTTTAAATCTAGGCTACTAAGCTTGATTACACAACCTCTACCCGTAAGCCTCTCGTGACGAATGATTAACAAACATTCTACCTACTGTGTTCCTCAATTGAAGAAACCTATCCAATACAATGCTGAGCTATCCATTAGTGCTTGAACTCTCTTTTAATGAACAATGACCATACAGTGTTAAATCTTTTGCATCACTTTCTGAGATTTATTCTAATTGTTGACAGCCATGAAATGCTCAAGCAGTCTTTCAGGTTAGACTTTGAAATTTTTTGCAGATACAATGTCTCTATCTTTACAAAACCATGCTCCAGGTGAGGCTCGAACTCACAACCTCGGCATTGCTCTGCTGTACTGCCTGTACCGCTGACCGATTGCGCCACTGGAGCTGCTGATTGGGTCTTTTACCAAAGACCGGGTCCTATTACCAAACACCATGTGCGGACACTGAACAAAATGGTACATTTTAAATCTAGGCTACTAAGCTTGATTACACAACCTCTACCCGTAAGCCTCTCGTGACGAATGATTAACAAACATTCTACCTACTGTGTTCCTCAATTGAAGAAACCTATCCAATACAATGCTGAGCTATCTATTAGCGCTTGAACTTCCTGCAACCAGTCAGGAGAGTGAAAAGGAGGGGGCTCAACACACATCCCTGAGGGGCTCCAGTGTTAATGATGATGGAGCTGGATGAGTTACTGCCGACCCAAACTGCCTGAGGTCTTCCCGTCAGGAAGTCCAGCAACCAGTTGCACATCGATGTGCTACTGGTTGCTGCTGTGATTGGGTCTTTTACCAAAGACCGGGTCCTATTACCAAACACCATGTGCGGACACTGAACGAAATGGTACATTTTAAATCTAGGCTACTAAGCTTGATTACACAACCTCTACCCGTAAGCCTCTCGTGACGAATGATTAACAAACATTCTACCTACTGTGTTCCTCAATTGAAGAAACCTATCCAATACAAAGCTGAGATATCCATTAGTGCTTGAACTCTCTTTTAATGAACAATGACCATACAGTGTTAAATCTTCTGCATCACTTTCTGAGATTTATTCTAATTGTTGACAGCCATGCAAATGCTCAAGCAGTCTTTCAGGTTAGACTTTGAAATATTTTGCAGATACAATGTCTCTATCTTTATAAAAGCATGCTCCAGGTGAGGCTCAAACTCACAACCTCGGCATTGCTCTGCTCCGTACTGCCTTATAAGTGCCGCGATTGACTGACGATTGCACCACTGGAGCTGCTGACATTGGGTCTATCACCAAAGACCGGGTCCTATTACCAAACACCATGTGTGGACACTGAACAAAATGGTACATTTTAAATCTAGGCTACTAAGCTTGATTACACAACCTCTACCCGTAAGCCTCTCGTGACGAATGATTAACAAACATTCTACCTACTGTGTTCCTCAATTGAAGAAACCTATCCAATACAAAGCTGAGATATCCATTAGTGCTTGAACTCTCTTTTAATGAACAATGACCATACAGTGTTAGATCTTTTGCATCACTTTCTGAGATTTATTCTAATTGTTGACAGCCATGAAATGCTCAAGCAGTCTTTCAGGTTAGACTTTGAAATGTTTTGCAGATTCAATGTCTCTATCTTTATAAAAGCATGCTCCAGGTGAGGCTCGAACTCACAACCTCAGCATTGCTCTGCTCCGTACTGCCTTATAAGTACGGCGCACTGACCGATTGCGCCACTGGAGCTGCTGACATTGGGTCTATCACCAAAGACCGTAATATTACCAAACACCATGTGCGGACACAGAACAAAATGGTACATTTTAAATCTAGGCTACTAAGCTTGATTACACAACCTCTACCCGTAAGCCTCTCGTGACGAATGATTAACAAACATTCTACCTACTGTGTTCCTCAATTGAAGAAACCTATCCAATACAATGCTGAGCTATCTATTAGCGCTTGAACTTCCTGCAACCAGTCAGGAGTGAAAAGGAGGGGGCTCAACACACATCCCTGAGGGGCTCCAGTGTTAATGATGATGGAGCTGGATGAGTTACTGCCGACCCGAACTGCCTGAGGTCTTCCCGTCAGGAAGTCCAGCAACCAGTTGCACATCGATGTGCTACTGGTTGCTGCTGTGATTGGGTCTTTTACCAAAGACCGGGTCCTATTACCAAACACCATGTGCGGACACAGAACAAAATGGTACATTTTAAATTTAGGCTACTAAGCTTGATTACACAACCTCTACCCGTAAGCCTCTCGTGATTTAATGATTAACAAACATTCTACCTACTGTGTTCCTCAATTGAAGAAACCTATCCAATACAATGCTGAGCTATCTATTAGCGCTTGAACTTCTTTTAACCAGTCATGAGAGTGAAAGTATTACAACTCAACATCACATTCTGATAAGGGCTCCAGTGTTAATGATGATGGAGCTGGATGAGTTACTTTCGACCGAACTGCCTGAGGTCTTCCCGTCAGGAAGTCCAGCAACCAGTTGCACATCGATGTTCTACTGGTTGCTGCTGTGATTGGAGCTCTTTGGGTCTTTTACCAAAGACCGGGTCCTATTACCAAACACCATGTGCGGACACTGAACGAAATTGTACATTTTAAATCTAGGCTACTAAGCTTGATTACACAACCTCTACCCGTAAGCCTCTCGTGACGAATGATTAACAAACATTCTACCTACTGTGTTCCTCAATTGAAGAAACCTATCCAATACAAAGCTGAGATATCCATTAGCGCTTGAACTCTCTTTTAATGAACAATGACCATACAGTGTTAAATCTTCTGCATCACTTTCTGAGATTTATTCTAATTGTTGACAGCCATGAAATGCTCAAGCAGTCTTTCAGGTTAGACTTTGAAATATTTTGCAGATACAATGTCTCTATCTTTATAAAAGCATTCTCCAGGTGAGGCTCGAACTCACAACCTCAGCATTGCTCTGCTCCGTACTGCCTTATAAGTACCGCGCGCTGACCGATTGCGCCACTGGAGCTGCTGACATTGGGTCTATCACCAAAGACTGGGTCATATTATCAAACACCATGTGCGGACACTGAACAAAATGGTACATTTTAAATCTAGGCTACTAAGCTTGATTACACAACCTCTACCCGTAAGCCTCTCGTGACGAATGATTAACAAACATTCTACCTACTGTGTTCCTCAATTGAAGACACCTATCCAATACAAAGCTGAGCTATCCATTAGTGCTTGAACTCTCTTTTAATGAACAATGACCATACAGTGTTAGATCTTTTGCATCGCTTTCTGAGATTTATTCTAATTGTTGACAGCCATGCAATGCTCAAGCAGTCTTTCAGGATAGACTTTGAAATGTTTTGCAGATACAATTTCTTTCTCTTTATAAAACCATGCTCCTGGTGAGGATCAAACTCACAACCTTGGCATTGCTCTACTGTGTACTGCCTCATAAGTACTGCGCGCTGACCAATTGCGCCACTGAGGCGGCTGACAATAGGACATATTACAAAACACCAAGTGCGGAAATAGAACAAAATAGTACATTTTGATTACACAACCTCTACCTGTAAGCCTCTCGTGATGAATGATTAACAAACATTCTACCTACTGTGTTCCTCAATTGAAGAAACCTATCCAATACAGTGCTGAGCTATCGAACGTGTTGGGTGTCGCCCAGCCCGCATCTCTACAAATATCTGTCAGCTAGGCACCACGAGCCAGCCAGCCCGAAGGGTAGGACCTTGTACTGATATGCTCGTCCGTCGAATGCAAAGCGTAGGAACAGTCTCGAGGGAGAATCAAGACATGAAAGTCGCTGCAAACCAATCTTGGGGACGGACGCACCTGAAGATGCATTTCTGTGTTAGCATTCTGAATGACAGCCTATGAAGGGACCGGTTCAGAAGTCACAGATCCAAGATCGGCCGTAACCCGCCGCTTTGCACAATGAAGTACGGGCTGTAGAATCCAGTCTTCATATCGGCTGGAGGGGCCAGCTCTATCGCGTCCTTCGCCAGTAGGACTGCGATCTCCGCCTGAAGCACAGGGGCATTCTCCTTCGACACGGAGGTGAAGTGAATGCCCCTGAACTTGGGGGGACGCCGGGCGAACTGAATCGCGTAGCCAAGTCTGATGGTACAGATGAGCCAGCGAGACGGGCTGGGAAGCACTAGCCAGGCTCCCAGGAACCATGCAAGCGGGACCAACGGCACCACAGACATACCCGCAGTGGGGCAGCGCAGCGGCATGCAGGGACCCGACGCGGACGGCATGGTAGCAGCCCGGAGTGGGGTCTGAGTGTGCTGTGCAACACTTACCTGCTTCCGCTGAGGGGGCGCGCGAGTGTGGGGAGGCCGCTTGTGTGTGTCCCAAACACAGCCGGCACCTGTGTTCCTGTTGGAAGAGAACATGTGTTAGTGTTTTGAAAAAATATTTGATTTTTAGACATGTTTGCAGTGTTTTTGTAGACACAGAGTATTGTGTTAGTGTATTACAGTTTTTTACAGACACTAGGACACATTTCTCAATACTTAGGTCACTTTTGCAAAACTCTTCACACAGTGAGCACAACAGAAGTCTATGTGGGCTAAACTGAGGATCAATTATCATTGCTTTGGCACAAAATGCATTCATTGACTACATCTCTCAAATTTCATTAATTCTTTTCTCACTCAGACACAACAACTGCCAAAACTCTTTGTACGTACAGGCCATAGGGGAATTATTTTCCTCATGGAGGTGGAAGGTTTATGACTCTTCACACAGTTCTCCTAACCAACTTTCAGCTTGGCAAAGCAGTTCATTTCACATTCAAAATGCACTACATCTATCAAAACACTTTATTCAGGTCTCAAATGAACTCATTCTTCCAGAACACTAGCAAAGGTTGACAGCCGACAAACATACTTTGTCACCCACAAAACAACATGTAGCATTATACAATGTTTTCTTGTGCTTCCGCTGAGGGGGCGCGCGAGTGTGGGGAGGCCGCTTGTGTGTGTCCCAAACACAGCCGGCACCTGTGTTCCTGTTGGAAGAGAACATGTGTTAGTGTTTTGAAAAAATATTTGATTTTTAGACATGTTTGCAGTGTTTTGGTAAACACAGAGTATTGTGTTAGTGTATTACAGTTTTTTACAGACACTAGGACACATTTCTCAATACTTAGGTCACTTCTGCAAAACTCTTCACGCAGTGAGCACAACAGAAGTCTATGTGGGCTAAACTGAGGATCAATTATCATTGCTTTGGCACAAAATGCATTCATTGACTACATCTCTCAAATTTCATTAATTCTTTTCTCACTCAGACACAACAACTGCCAAAACTCTTTGTACGTACAGGCCATAGAGGAATTATTTTCCTCATGGAGGTGGAAGGTTTATGACCACCATCCACATGCTCAAATGTCCCTCCTGGACGCAATGAATGCTGGATGCCTGGACATATCAGCAGAAGATTGCCAGGGATGGATCAGGCATGCCAGAAGATTCTTTCCTAGGTATATTGCCCTAGATGTGGATGAGAACCTGTGGCCAAATGGAGAAGACCGAGTAGATTAGCATTACTATTGTATCTGTATCAGTGGATGGTGTGTATACAAATTCTTGTATTTTGGAATAAAAAATAAACTACATAAAATATTGACGAATTCTGCATCATGTCTGATTCATTCCAGTAACCTATATTGCAGTGAATTATAAACAGCGATGTGTCCTTGTTTTACACAAGAAAACATTGTATAATGCTACATGTTGTTTTGTGGGTGACAAAGTATGTTTGTCGGCTGTCAACCTTTGCTAGTGTTCTGGAAGAATGAGTTCATTTGAGACCTGAATAAAGTGTTTTGATAGATGTAGTGCATTTTGAATGTGAAATTAACTGCTTTGCCAAGCTGAAAGTTGGTTAGGAGAACTGTGTGAAGAGTTTTGCAAAAGTGACCTAAGTATCAAGAAATGTGTCCTAGCATCTGTAAAAAAAACTGTATTGTATTTTGAAAATTAATGTTGGTAAATTTTTGAAAATACAAGTTTTGTCAATTGTGTGTTGGTGCGTTAAGAGTTTAGGAAATTTGTCATAGCAATTGTAAAAAACTGTAATGAATGATGGCCATGCAGTGTTAGACAGGTCTTTTGCATAATTTTCATAATTTATAATGGCAATGCAATGTTCAACAGATTTTTTTAAGTTAGACTTTTTTGCAGCTATGGTGTCTATTCCTTTGTAAAACTATACTGCAGGTGAGGCTCAAATTCACATCCTTGGCATTACGCTCTGTTGCGTACTGCCCTAAACCATTCTATTCCAATAGATCTGGTCCAGCCGGTACAGATATGGTTTCATTTTCCACTGTGGGGCTGATAACAGCTGGAATATAATACAAATACAATGCGTTGCCTTTGTAACGCAAAATGTTACTGACATTATTAGATGTAAATAGCAACTGCAGTTTTCAAAGTCATTAGATTACTGTTCTTTTCACACTGCATGACTATCTGGGTGGCATTCAGTCACTGCTGTGTTCACAATACACGATGGATCGGCAACAGGGGGTTTCACATTGCATGACTTTACTCTGCGACATCTCTCTCTGGTTCGCAAACTACGTTTCACAACCAAACACACGCAAAAAGTGATAAGAAAATAATACAGATCACACGTGCATGAGACCGGTGTTCTCGTGCAAGACTGGAATTGTTATTAAAAACTATAGCCAGCAAGAAGCTTGCGAAACAAATTGTCTGTGCACTGATTTGCAGCAAAAAGGAGAAAAAGAAAGAAAAAAGATTATGGAGGAGGAAATGGTTGGTGAGACACGGGGAGCAAGGATTGTGTTCTGCAAAGAGAGAGCAAATATTTGTGCTTTGTTTTATATATATTAAAATACTGATATTCTGGTAATATCTAAAATCTGCAGCTAAAATCGTGCAGTGTGAACTCGGCATTATGGAAGATGATCAGATATTTATTTTAATTTTATTATTAATTTGTGCTTACATCACTCAATTAGTGTGCTTAGCCAGAAATTACAAACCCCATTCCCAAAAAGTTGAGACACTGTACAATTTGTGAATAAAAAAGGAATGCAATCATTTACAAATCTCATAAACTTATATTTTATTCACAATAGAATATAGATAACGTCAAATGTTGAAAGTGAGACATTTTGAAATTTCATGCCAAATATTGGCTCAAAGTTGGGACAGGTAGCAATAAGAGGCCGGAAAAGTTAAATGTACATATAAGGAACAGCTGGAGGACCAATTTGCAACTTATTAGGTCAATTGGCAACATGATTGGGTATAAAAAGAGCCTCTCAGAGTGGCAGTGTCTCTCAGAAGTCAAGATGGGCAGAGGATCACCAATTCCCCCAATGCTGCGGCCAAAGAAAATGTGCAAAGAGAAAAATCGCAAAGCGTTTGAAGTTATCATCATCTACAGTGTATAATATCATCCAAAGATTCAGAGAATCTGGAACAATCTCTGTGCGTAAGAGTCAGGGCCGGAAAACCATACTGGATGCCTGTGATCTTCGGGCCCTTAGACGGCACTGCATCACATACAGGAATGCTACTGTAATGGAAATCACAACATGGGTTCAGGAATACTTCCAGAAAACATTGTCGGTGAACACAGTCCACCGTGCCATTCGCCGTTGCCGGCTAAAACTCTATAGGTCAAAAAAGAAGCCATATCTAAACATGATCCAGAAGCGCAGGCGTTTTCTCTGGACCAAGGCTCATTTAAAATGGACTGTGGCAAAGTGGAAAACTATTCTGTGGTCAGACGAATCAAAATTTCAAAAAGTTATTTTTGGAAAACTGGGACGCCATGTCATCCGGACTAAAGAGGACAAGGACAACCCAAGTTGTTATCAGCGCTCAGTTCAGAAGCCTGCATCTCTGATGGTATGGGGTTGCATGAGTGCGTGTGGCATGGGCAGCTTACACATCTGGAAAGGCACCATCAATGCTGAAAGGTATATCCAAGTTCTAGAACAACATATGCTCCCATCCAGACATCGTCTCTTTCAGGGAAGACCTTGCATTTTCAAACATGACAATGCCAGACCACATACTGCATCAATTACAACATCATGGCTGCGTAGAAGAAGGATCCGGGTACTGAAATGGCCAGTCTGCAGTCCAGATCTTTCACCCATAGAAAACATTTGGCGCATCATAAAGAGGAAGATGCAACAAAGAAGACCTAAGACAGTTGAGCAACTAGAAGCCTGTATTAGATAAGAATGGGACAACATTCCTATTCCCAGGGACGTCGTTAGGCCTATTTTAGGGGGCTGAAGCTACCCCAAAATGTTCCTAAGCCCCACTAAATGATAATAAGAACAACAACAATTTGATTTATCAATAACCGTATCCTCATTCATATTTAGATGCAACAATTAAAAATGCAGCAATTGTTGTTTTCAATTACCTGCTTACCTTTAGCTACGTTTTCTTGAGGTAAAGGAAAGGGGATATTTTGGTTTGCTATGGAAAACTGTAGTTGCAAAGATTTTGCAAACGCAAGTTACAAATACCCTGGCGGCTAAGCCCCCCCGTCTTCCAATCCTAGTAGCGTCCCTGCCTATTGCTAAACTTGAGCAACTTGTCTCCTCAGTCCCCAGACGTTTGCAGACTGTTATAAAAAGAAGAGGGGATGCCACACAGTGGTAAACATGGCCTTGTCCCAACTTTTTTGAGATGTGTTGATGCCATGAAATTTAAAATCAACTTATTTTTCCCTTAAAATTATAAATTTTCTCAGTTTAAACATTTGATATGTCATCTATGTTGTATTCTGAATAAAATATTGAAATTTGAAACTTCCACATCATTGCATTCTGTTTTTATTTACAATTTGTACAGTGTCCCAACTTTTTTGGAATCGGGTTTGTATTTGTAGCCAGACAACAGACAAGAGACCAATTCTGAGTTGTGACATCACTACACGCATTCTTCCAGCACGGTTATACCAGAATGGGTCTTTCTTCTAGAATTTCGAGCTGAGAATAGTTTATAATTGTGTTATAATATCTTAGAACTATTGGGCCGTACAGTGGAAAAGCAGCTAATGTCTCTTGTGTTCTAAAAAAAACATGCTTCAGGTGAGGCTCAAATTAGCAACCTTGGCATTGCTCTGTGTAACATACCAGCAAGACATTCTCACTAGTATCCACCAGACAGCACCCTCTCCTGAACCCTCTCTACTTTATGCTTGGTTCCTGTCATATGCAACCTTCTATACAAGGGATTACAAAATGTGACATTAACATGAGTTATGAGTATATCACTTGTTTCTCTAAAGTAACACTGTCCAAAAGTGACACCACTTGCCTCCCCTGAGTCCATTGAGTTTTAACAGACCCCCTAAAGTGTGTGGTGGGTTTGGTGAATGGGGGAAAGTCACATGAGAGGAGGCAATCTCTCCATCGCGCTATGATTGGATATGTTTCGTTATTATTGGACCCCATTGGCTGCAACTGAGCAGTTAAAGGGAGCACTCAGACATAAGGACATCGGGCCAAGTGCAGGAGGGGAGGTACACCAGTACACCAGTGTGGAGCAAGGCCTCTACATCTCAGAGACACAAGCTGGTAGTCCAGGAGGTACGTCGGGAGGAGGAAGCAGGAAGGTTCACACAAGCTATGGGCAAGGGCAGTGAATGGCATGGAAAGGAGTGGAGAAGAGGAAGATCTCCTGGAATGAGTTGTGGGAGATGGGAGATATTCAGGGCAAGTTTTACCATCAGGGCTGCTTACGATGTCCTGCCTTACCCCTCAAACCTAAACCAGTGGTATGCAAAAGACCCCACATGCCCTCTATGGCCAAGTCCAGCAACAATGAAGCATATCTTAGTGGGATGCAAGACCAGCCTCACCCAAGGCTGTTATAAAGGCCGTGCTAAAGTGTCTTGCAGCAGTGCCAGAAAATCGACAGACAAGTGTGAATGCTCTTCCTCTACCGTCATCCCGGTGGCAACCAGCAACATTTGTTCGGGAGGGCGAGGGTCAAGCCAGCCTCACCATCACAAGACCAGACACTGGGCAGCTGGGTAGAGCATGGGACTGGAAGCTGCTGGCAGACTTGGAAAAGAAACTTTGCTTCCCAGTTGAGATCGCAGCTACCAACCAGCTACCAGACCTTGTTCTGTGGTCAGCCTCACTCAAGCTTGTTTACTTCATCGAGCTCACTGTGCCCTGGGAGGGTGCAGTGGAGGAGGCTTACGAACGGAACAGGCTGAGGTACGTTGAACTTGCAGCCGATGCACAACAACAAGGTTGGAATGCAAATGTGCGCCCAGTGGAAGTAGGCTGCAGAGGGTTCATAGCCACCTCAACATCCAGTCTCTGGAACTGCTTCACAGTGAGGCTGCGGCCTAATCGGCCTGTATGGACTCGATACATGCAGTGGATAATTGTGCCCTCATCGTAGTCGAGTCCCATACAACTCCCAGAAACAGGGTTCTCTGGGAAGGTGTTAAGTCTCAGCCCCAAGCACTGAATATGGGCCAGAATGACACCTCAATGCCGAACTGACATTCCTCGAGACTGGGCCAATATGAGCCAGTCGTCGATAGAATTCAATAAACTGATGCCCTGGGGGAAAGAGTTAGGCCGAAAGGAAAAACTCGATATTGGTACGCGTCGTCCCTGGAAGCAAACCTCTGTGACATGGAAGGATGGATACATGGAAATATGCATCTTTAGATCTATCGTGACAAACCAGTCCTCGAACTGAATCTGACTCACGATGGCTGGAATTGTGAGCATCTTGAACCTGAATCTCCTCAGAGAACGATTCAAGTGCCTCAGATTTAATATTGGACGCCCAGGGTTCTCCACCCAGAAGCCGCAGCGCGGGCTTCCACGCGGGGAGGGAGAACATCTGAACTGTCAGACGAGAACTGAGAAAGTGCCTCAGCAGTCTTGAGACCCGCTGACAAATCCATCCGCGAGCCCTATGATCTAAGCCACCGCGCTGCCTCAACAGACGCGAGCCTGCCGACTTCACAAAATACTCTCTTTTTTGGACAAACAACACCAAATAGACAGACAATTTCAACACAGAGCGCTTGCTGAAGAGCAAAAAGCTAATGTGTTTGTGTGCCAGCGTCCCCTTTGTAGCTTCCGCTTATGCCGTCATCTACTATGTCATGACGCAGCACCAATCAGGGTTGGATAGATTTCACTCATGCTTCAGACGCGCTACGCTGAGGCGTTCCCAGAGTGTTGTCACTCGACGACGCAGTGCGAGTTCCCTCGAAGGGGAACTGTGGAATCTTCTGGACTTCTTTCTCAGGTTTGGCGCCAGTATTTTACATAAATGCTAAAGAGACTAATTGACCATACGTATTCGTATATGATTCAATTATCATGTGTCCACCAAAGCATTTTTAGCCAGCTAAAAAACGCCTGGTGCTCTTCTGAAAATGGCCAGCTGGTGGCGCTTGAAAGCGCTTTGCAAGGGCAGCATTTTTCCAGCTGAGATACTTTCATTACTGCCATGGATACAGAACATCCATGGCAGTAATGTGTTACTGGTATCTCATTTTGAAGAATATTACTAAGTCCAAAAAATGCAGTAAAAAGCAATATTGAAGGAAAAAGGTAGTTAAGGTTAATTTATATTCATTTATTGGGAAGAATTTCGCTGGAAACTACATTGAGCACTAGTTTTGACTACAAGGGCATTTCAATCCAAGGCCGTAACCATGTCTTGAACATTCGGGGGGACCAATTTCTTTTAATTGTTTATAAAGCATAAAGAAACAGAACAGTGAATGAAATTCTATGTCTAATTCTAGTTGGGAAATAATACTTTTTGTGATTACTTTTGGAAATATATGCAAACAATATTTGCGTCAAATATATTATTAGTCCTGAGATTCTTCGCATCAGTGAATAAATACATAGATCTGCTATTGACATTCGAATTCCCTAGTGGTCTGGTGGTACAGAGTAGACCCTTTTCACAGACTGTGATGACGCGTTTTAACGGTAATCAAACGTAAATCCTGCAAAGTTTTTTGAATTTTAATTTTTTTTAAATGTATGTACATTTATAACACTAATACTTTGTATTATATTGCTTTTGATGATATTATGATGGTCAGATTTTCACCTCTTTATCTGCAGAGACAAAATGTTATCTAATTACATGGTTACCAGTTGTAACATGAAAACAGCAAATATAACACATCCGCTAAACGTATCTCGCTGGGATCACACCAGGGTCACCGTCAGAGGTAGCGATTAGCGCGTTACATATGAGGAACAACAACTGATTGATTCTAATAAGGCAGTTAAGTAATGCATTCATTAATTTAAAAATTATGCATCTAAAACATGAACCTTTTAGTGAATCTTAGAATTACTTTTTAAAGGTTGATTTAATATTATTTAATAATTATAATAGGCCACATAATGGATTAAAATCAGTTAACCCTTTGTAACGCAATGAAACATTCAGGGAAGAAGGAGGCGGGAACCGGCGAACATTTTAAAAGCTTTAATAAAAAATAAAACAAAACATAATGTCGGCGGCAGCCCCTCACAAACGACTGCCGCCTAAAAACCAAACAAAACACAAAACACAATAATGGCGGCAGCCCCTCACGGCCAACTGCCGCCTCCATACAAAACAAAAACACAACATAAAATCCAGGCCTGGTCCTCTCTCGTCTTGCAATGTCGTCGCTCCTCCTTTTATACTCCCGTCACTCCTCCATGAGACGAGACCGGTGTGGCGCACAGCTGACGCTCATTAACATTCGCCACCGGCCCGCTCTCACGGTCCCTCGCCTCGCCACACCCTTAAACACATACCCAAGACATGTGACAAAACATATGACCCAGGACATCATTTACTACCCGCCTCCTTATTCATTTTTTAAAGTTAGACATCAACCTTCTTAGTATTCCTCAATCAATTCATTATAAACAATATAACAAGAAAAAATAAGAATGCCTTTCCCAATAAGTGTTTGTAAAAACTACCCACGGTGTGTTACAGTGTAAGTGTATTTTTTTTCTGCAACAATAATAAAATCTTTGATGGCTGAATAAGCAAAACAAAAGAATAGGAAGTATATTTTGCAAAACTTGAAATGGCTCAGCGATTTATTGCAGAGCAAGAACTAAACACAATCAAATGGTGATATATATATATATATATATATATATATATATATATATATATATATATATATATATATATATATATATATATATATATAGTACTTTTTTTATTCTATTTCTATTATAATTTCCTCCTTGTGTTTTTAACTGTGAATTTGCACTGTCCATGGAGCGGACCTGTTTACAATTCACTGCCGGTTGTATATTCTGTATATAACTGTGTATGTGACAAATAAAACTCTTGAATCTTGAATATATATATATATATATATATATATATATATATATATATATATATATATATATATATATATATATATATATATATGTTTTACAGTATTGTTCAAGCCCTGTGATGAGGGGGACCCAATAAACCCCACCAGCAGAAGAAAAAAAAAATCTGAGGCTGGCGATTTGTACTGGCATTACCAACTTAGCTCACTTCCAAAACAAGTTTTATCTCTCCATCTCCTCAGGTCTCTATGAGGCTTAGAGGTGTGAAAGTAAAACAGTGAAATATGATCAGTGGGATGCAGTGGTGGCAGATGGATGAGCTAGTGGTGGACAGGTGGACATATGAGATTGGAGGCGACATGAGCAGTTGGGCTCCATGATTTAAAGATGAGTGTTAAAGTAGGATTCCAAGAAGTCCAGCTTATTCTCCAGAGAAATCACTTATTATTGCACTGTCGAGAACAACACCTGGGAACAAACTTATAAAAGTTATAAAAAGGACAGACAGAAAAAAAAAAAAATGTGAGGGAGAGGGAGAACCAGGGCCATCACTACTGGGGTGAAAGGTGGTGACAATTATAGGGGCCCCCACTGCCCAAGGGGCCCACTAAATTCAGGAGTTATTCTATATATTCTACTACTCCTGAATCAAAATATTATATATATTTGTATGCCTGAGAGTTCATTATACCACAAAAACATGTAATGTAAGCTAGTTAAAGTTTTCCAAATTTCCTCTCTCCCCCTCCCTAAAAATGGTTTAGTCTGATGTAATAGTAGAATAGTGAATAAATAGTGAATAGAACCAATCAGAGTTGAGGCTGCTCCGAGAACAACTGAAGTTAGAAAAAGTTACAGTGGAAGTGAAACTGACTGAAAATGTCAGGAAAAATCTGGTACCAGTAACGTCATGAAAAAGAGAGGGAGGCCAGGAAAATTGCTTAATCAGTCTAAAACAATCTTTAACAAGACAGGTCAGTGCACTGGGAGTCAATGTAATGCCGTGCCCCGATAGGACACCTAATAAGAGCCGCACTCACGCTATTCTCACACACACTCACTTTTACGCTATTATGTAGTTTGTTGGTTTGTATACCATGCAGAAAAAATAAATATGCATGTCAAAAGGATTACAGACTTGCCGGCTGCTGATGTGATATTTTTAACAATACTGTCAAGAAAACAGGAATACAACTCACTGCTATTGGTGGATACATTTATTATCTTTATTTAATAAAATAGCACATTTATCAAAAATCAATACAAGTGAGAAACTTAAATGGTTTTATTTTACATTTGACTGCATTCATTTTAATTTCTGAATATTTATCTCAGCTGTTAGACATCAGACTGACTGGAAAGACATGTTATAGGCCTTTTGTTATTTTATTAGTTGTGAGTAATACAGGCAGGATCATAACACACTATACACTGATGACGAGACTGAACACAGACTGAAGGAAACAAGAGAACTAAATAGCAAACAGAAACGAGTTCATTGACAAGACACAGCTGAACAGAACTAACCTAATGAGGGTAACCATGGGGACAGATGAGTGGCGGGAAACTGAACAAAGGAACATGTGACAAACGAAAACAGGAAGTCCATGAACAAAACATAACTCTGACATTACACCCCTCCCCAGAAGGCACAGCCTCGTGCCGTAAGATGGATCAACTGCGGAGGGAGGGGGCTCAGGTGGAGGACAAGGAGTAGGAGAAGGGTAGACAGTCTATATAGGAGGACCCATGGTGGAGCTGACGGAGGGAGGAATCAGTGATGGAGGCGGAGCCAGTGGATGCCATGGTGTAGACGCTGGGCCGACGCACCATGGTGACACCGAAGATCCGGCAGGGTCTGACAATGACCTCAGCTCCGGCGACCGAGGCGATGGCGGCGACACAGCAGGCCACTGTGGAGCTGGACCAACCAAGCCCCGAGATGGAGTAGGAGGAAGCGAGGAGCCCAACTGAGCCCAGGGGATGGAGGGAGGAGGCACAGCCGGATGAGTCGAATCCCAAGGCGACGGTGGGTCGACAAGCGACCAAGGTGACAATGGAGGGGTGAGAAAGACAGGCAGAACTGTTGGACTGGTGGTCCATGGCGGAGCAGAGGGAGGTAAGAGCCAGGGCAGCGTCAAAGTCCTGGTCCTGGTCGTGGAGGCGGAAACCGTGGATCCACCAGCCCAGATGTACCTGCAGACTGGCAGGCACATGGTGAACACACCACTCTGAAGGTGGACACAAGGTGAGCAGATGTGCTGACAGGAAGTGGCAGAGGTGGATGATGGGAGGACGTGGGAGAGGGAGGCTGGGTGGGTGGGAGTTCTGGAAGTCCTGGCGGTGCTGGAGTCTTCCCTGGACTCTGGACTCTGGTGGAGTCCACTCTGGACTGGAGACAGGAGGCTGAGTCCACTCTGGACTGGAGACAGGAGCTGGTTCAGTCCAGAAGTCAATTAGCCAGACGTCCAACACTAGCTCATGCTTGGGCACTGAAATGGTGGCAGCTGCCATCTTGGCCGGAGACAAGGGCTTGGGTGTGGCGGCGGCCATCTCTGGACGCTGGTCAGTTTCTGGAGCCTCTCCTTGACCCTCTTCGGGGTCTTCAGCAGACACGGGGGTTCTCACTGAGCTTTGGGAAGAGACAAGGGTTGCCTCAGGGCTCTTGACGGAGACAGGAGGTGTCAACAAGCTCTTGATGGAGACAGGAGATTTCTCTGGGCTTTGGACGGAGATCGGTGACGTCACAGGGCTCTGGGAGAAAACAGGGGTTATCTCAGGGCTCTTGACGGAGACAGAAAACATGAAGTCCATGAACAAACTATAACTGTGACAGCTATGGCCCTGGGGAGAAATAATAATTTTGCCAAACAAAGTTGCCAATATTTTCAACAAACAGTTTGGCTTAATTTTTTTTCCCATGGGTAAGCCAATCAGTGTTATCATGACTGTTTTTTACTTACCTTTCTTTTCCTTGAAAGTGTTCATTAAATTCCTGTCTATGGAGGAGTCAGAGAGCTCTTGGATTTCATCAAAAATATCTTCATTTGTGTTCTGAAGATGAACAAACATCTTACAGGTTTGAAACAACATGAGGGAGAGTAATTAATGACAGTGAATTTTGGTTGAACTAACCCTTTAATAGTGTCCTATGTGAACCTTTTCTGCATTTATTTAAAAAAATATAAGGCACAAACTTGGACACAGATCACAAAACACAACTTGAATTATAATAATCCATAAGCAATGGACATCTTGACCTAGTTCATTGCAGATTCCCACCTCATTACTGGCACACATGTACAGAATGCTCAAAAGCTCATTTAGCCTCTGGGTCATCTGAGGGCCACTTTCTCTGAAAGCAAAGACCGCTGACCTCCTGCTGCTTTATACACCTCTGAAAGAAATACCAATTACTGACCATATCACCGTTCATCTCACAACGCCATCAAGACCCCAAGCCTTCTGACATCAGCATATTAACTTCATCTTCCATTTCCTTCCATTATACTCTGGTCTACACAAGCACACATATGAGCCCACGCTACCAAAGCTGCCATGTTTATGATGCTATTGTGGCCCCGGGGTCTCAAAGGACCCTTCAAAAGCGTGCCTGGGGGAGGGAGGGAATTAGAGCGGATAGAAGAGAAGTACTTCATCCCTCGTGAGTCTAATCACACCGCTGTGAAAGGAGCTGCAAAATAAGTAAATAAATAAATAAAAGTGCCTCAACAGTCTGTGCTGCATTATGCACACTACAGACTGCCCAGAGAAATTATAAATTTGAAAATAGGCTCTTTCACTGCCACTAGAAACAAAAGGGGAGAGAAATGAAAGAGGGCTATTTTCTGAGGATGAAGCTATTTTGGTTGCTGTCAGTGGGCAGAAAGGGTCTGGGTTTGATTTATGATTAGCATGAAACAGTGACAAATTCACATGAAATACCTGCGATTTCATTTCAGTGATATAAGTCTAACCCCTGTGGTGACTTTATAAGTGAAAAATGCTGTTGACATTCTAGTCATAATAATAAGTGAAATGCAAATTGAAGGTGTTCCATGTCAATGAAAATGTACTACAAATGTAACATAGCGCACTGCTGTTGTGCTAATGGGGGTTCATTTCGGGGTGCTTTGTTTGTTCCACTGTTTTATCTGATAAGTCCAAAAAAAAGCATAAACAAAATTAAATTAAAGTCCCTGATTAGTGTCCTAGGTAGCTGATTGAGACACACTGTATATGATTCACATAACTGGGCATAGGACATTAGCCACTAAAACAACACAGGCAGGATGTAAAACTAAATGGTGCAATCAGCAGGCACAATTCATTAACAATGCATTTCCCCTCTGTCTGCTGTACAATAACCCTGACAAAAGGTCAAACCTAAATGTCAAAATGTTATCATCTTCCAGGTACAAACCATTTATTACTATGACTACTGCCCAGACAGTGAGACAGTTAGTTTTCACAATAGTCTAATGTGGACCACAAATAGTTTTCTACTAGGAATTAATGGCATCCCACTTTCTCTACCTTAGCATCCCCTTCTATTAAAATACACAAAATGACATTGTATTGACTCTCACTGTATTGATGAATATTAATGAATCAATACAATGTTATTTTGTCAGACATGCTTGCTGCAGAAGCCTAAAATGTGTATGCTCAAAAGAATAATTATAACCAGAAAGGGTGAAGCAAAACAAAAAGTAATTAATTTATTCTTATATTAAACTGTTGATGACAAACCATAAACAAATAATTATTATAGCAGTGATTCTTAACCGGTGCGTCATGACCCCCAGAATGAGTAACTGGTCTAGTCTGGTCATGTCGCAGACAGCAAATTTATGCATTTACAAAACTGTAAAAAAATGTATGCAACCTGTTGTGTTCATAATGTATCATATTTTAGGCCTATGCAGTTTAATATAAAGCCAAAAGTATACTTTGGCCGCCTGCATTCCGCAATGGTCTGCGTGCAGCCCAATTTTTGTTTGTGCGGACGGTGCGCATACAGTGGTGCATGTGTGAGTGATTTGACCTCTTAATAAATCTCAAAGTTTGGAAGTAATTGATTTTAAGTATATATTTTGATTTTAAGTATATTATTTTAACTCTTTGTTGGGTTGCCACTTCATGTCCATTGTAAAATTTCGGTAATGAAACAAAACTGGTTTACTACTTTAACATTTGGCATCCCTGCGTGTTAAATGGAAAAAAGATACTGTATTTACTGTAAAAGAGAAAAATTTATGACTACAATAATATCTTAATTGCAGAGTATACACTCTAAAAACTTTTACTATGATTTACTAAATTTGCAACATTTTTACACACACACAAAAAAAAATTGAGTACATTTTAAAGCAGTGAAATCAATTACATACACCGTATGAGCTGAGTAAATGCATTTGGTACATTTTCAAATACAATTGAGTAGAAAAAATTGGGAAAAAACATTTAAAAAATAATATTGTTTTATATATGTTTTTATTTATGAGTAATATTAACTTTAATAGTATAACTTTAATATTAACTTTAATTTCCTCTAAACCTTTGTAAAATACTCCACACAACCACACTTATGACTTACATGACAGTTACAGCAATGCAGCATATATTACTGTTTTGACATGTATACACTATTGCCAACATTTAAACTCATGTAACAAACATTTTAGAAGTAAAAATTAAACATTTAAAAGTAATTCCGGTGTAATCAACCGGTCTGTTATCCATTTCCACCGTATCAGCTCTGGTTCTTGTGCCGGAGTGGGACTCGCGCTCTGCGGGGTGAACTTTGAACTAGGGACCGCCGTCCTGTGTTTCACTCGTAGCTGAAAGATGCTGCGACGCGCTTGAATCCATAACCTGCCCATAAACAAACAGTGCACAGTTATAAAAAAACATTTTATCATCCAAATTAATTATATTCATTGTCTTTAGGAATAAAGTTGTGTTTTGAGCAAAGCACCAGGCGCTTCAAAGACAGACACCACACTCGTTTTAGGTGACTCACCTGTATGTCCCTGTATGTTGTTTTGCATTAAATAAAGTGATTTTAAGCACAGTAATGATTTTATAGACAAAATAAAACACACAAACCTGAATTTCACAGAGGAAATTCACCAATTCTATGACGCTGAGAAGGAGGAACTGCTGGAGACTGAAGAGAATCACTCAGAAACAGAAACAGCCCGGCGCTCACTCAACCGTCACGTCGTCAGTAAACTCAATTTCTTCAGTGTGTGTTAAATATTAATAATCTTGATTTGAATTAAGTAATATTTGTGGTTCTTGAAATGGATCAATTTAATTCTCCATTCTCAAATATTTTGATAGAAATTTTACAAAAATATTAAGTATATTTGAAATAAATAATTGGTTATTCAAATACTAAATTCTTTTAGTAAAAAACTTAAATATAACTGTAAATTTTAGACAAAATTAACTGTTAGATTTTTAGTCAATTGTTTTGGTATGTTCAACTCAAAACATCAAGTAAATGATATTTAGAGATTTTATTAAGTTAATAATGTTAATTATTATTGTGATATTTACTAAGCCACTGAATTATTTTTTAGAGTGTATCAAAGGAAATGGTCTGAAAGAAGAGAATTTATGAGGGATTGAAAAATGGCTCTATATTGTTGTAACTCTGACTTCTATAGTGTAAAACTTCAACTCTACTTTGAATTCTGTGCAAGAGATAAGGAGTCAAAAATATCAGCTCAATAGTTCCTGGAAAGGATTGAATGTTAATTTATTTTTATCCACCTGCCACATTTTTTGCCATTGACATTGGATATGTCTTTACTGTAATCGCTCGAAAATAAGTAGACCATGTCCAGACTAATGCGACAAGAAAGTTTCAATTCACTGTAACACACTGCTACATCTTCCTTGAACTTGCATTAACCCTACACATGACATTGATGGTGATGCTTCATGACTTCAGTGTACTGACGTGGTTAGTTTAATAAACCCCTAATTCATGTTCACAACCCACGGTTCGCTTTCACATGATTCAATCAGAGGTTGTGTGAGTCAACTCCACCTGGCTGATTCTAGTATCAGTATTGCTTGTCTTTCTAATGTAGTATATCAATAATACACTTTCCTCGAATTCGAGAAACAGTTTGGAACAAGAAACAGACAGTTCTAGACCAACACAGGTTGAGACGTAGAATTGATATTGTGTTTGAAGGGGCCAACTTTCAAGAGGAGACGAAATGACCACTTCTGATGAAAGCAGAATGGATTCAGTGATCAGATGGATTTTTACTGAAAAAGGATGAAAAAACTAAAAGAAAATACTTGTTTATGGATTTACACCCCCTATCCAGTAAAGCACGATGACATTTAGCCTTTATGAAAAAATATGTAATACCACATGTAATGTGCATCAAAGCGAGACATTTATTGTGAACGGAAATAGATTTGGTTTTCATTTTCACATTAGGAAGTGTTGCCGGGGATCTTATGAATGAATTGAAAATTATTCTAGCCATTGGTTATTTTAAACCTTGGTAAACATAAGGGAGAGCGGGGCACAACCTTTTGACAACACTTTTTGACTGTCTCAGTTTGTGTAAATCCACTTAAGGGGTTCAAAGTATTTATTTTTTTCCCAAATTAATTTCACACGTCTAGTACAAATATGTGGTTTTGTTTCATTAATACATGTATACTCTTTTGTACTTGATTTACCCAAGTTCGTGTGAAATGTGACAACATGCCCCATAGGTGGGGTACATTGTAACATGACCAAATGACAGCTTAAAATGTTACCTGATATAATCCAAAAATATCCATGAAAAACTAAAATATTTTGTCAATAAAATACAATTATTAAAAAAATTAAATAAAAGAATGGCATTTATTAATATTGAGTTTGACAATAAACACATCGCTAAATACAGCTATACAGCATAGTTAAACACATAATAATAATGAATCATTTCTGAACATTGACTCTCAGTTAATATTCTTCAATTTCTTTTCTCAGTCAATATTCTTTATGCAATTTTTTCTCTAAATAATGCTGATATGGCAACTAGTAAATACACAAAGTTTCATCATCCTGCCATGTGTGGAAAGTTTAAAACCATGCGTGTTACAACTAACCCCGCATTAGGTTGTGCCCCGCGCTCCCCTACATCATCCCTACATACCTTGATGATGGACTGACTCAAAAGTGACGCTATTCTGCCAGTGATTTTTCTTTTTTTTTTTACTTGGACATATCACCTAAATATCACCTAGTAAATATCACCTGTTGAGATTAATTACCAGGGAAATGCAGATTTAAAAGAGCTGACATTCAACGTCACATATTACACTCTAAAAAATGCTGGGTTAAAAACAACTCAAGTTGGGTTGAAAATGGACTAACCCAGCGATTGGGTTGTTTTAACCCAGCAGTTGGGTTAAATGTTTGCTTAAAACAACCCAATTGTTGGGTTAAAACAACCCAGTCACTGGGTTAGTCCATTTTCAACCCAACTTGAGTTGTTTTTATTCCAGCATTTTTTAGAGTATACAAAAAAAAGTGCTTCTGACAAAAGAGTGAGACAAAAAGCACAGCAAAGAGGAGACCTAAAATATTTAGTTTTTCAATTAAACACAGTGTGATAAGCTCCACATGACAAAAATACACTCACCTAAGGGATTATTAGGAACACCTGTTCAATTTCTCATTAATGCAATTATCTAATCAACCAATCACATGACAGTTGCTTCAATGCATTTAGGGGTGTGGTCCTGGCCAAGACAATCTCCTAAACTCCAAACTGAATGTCAGAATGGGAAAGAAAGGTGATTTAAGCAATTTAGAGCGTGGCATGGTTGTTGGTGCCAGACGGGCCGGTCTGAGTATTTCACAATCTGCTCAGTTACTGGAATTTTCACGCACAACCATTTCTAAGGTTTACAAAGAATGGTGTGAAAAGGAAAAAACATCCAGTATGCAGCAGTTCTGTGGGCAAAAATGCCTTGTTGATGCTAGAGGTCAGAGGAGAATGGGCCGACTGATTCAAGCTGATAGAAGAGCAACTTTGACTGAAATAACCACTCGTTACAACCGAGGTATGCAGCAAAGCATTTGTGAAGCCACAACACGCACAACCTTGAGGCGGATGGGCTACAACAGCAGAAGACCCCACCGGGTACCACTCATCTCCACTACAAATAGGAAAAAGAGGCTACAATTTGCACAAGCTCAACAAAATTGGACAGTTGAAGACTGGAAAAATGTTGCCTGGTCTGATGAGTCTCGATTTCTGTTGAGACATTCAGATGGTAGAGTCAGAATTTGGCGTAAACAGAATGAGAACATGGATCCATCATGCCTTGTTACCACTGTGCAGGCTGGTGGTGGTAGTGTAATGGTGTGGGGGATGTTTTCTTGGCACACTTTAGGCCCCTTAGTGCCAATTGGGCATCGTTTAAATGCCACGGCCTACCTGAGCATTGTTTCTGACCATGTCCATCCCTTTATGACCACCATGTACCCATTCTCTGATGGCTACTTCCAGCAGGATAATGCACCATGTCACAAAGCTCGAATCATTTCAAATTGGTTTCTTGAACATGACAATGAGTTCAATGTACTAAAATGGCCCCCACAGTCACCAGATCTCAACCCAATAGAGCATCTTTGGGATGTGGTGGAACGGGAGCTTCGTGCCCTGGATGTGCATCCCACAAATCTCCATCAACTGCAAGATGCTATCCTATCAATATGGGCCAACATTTCTAAAGAATGCTTTCAGCACCTTGTTGAATCAATGCCACGTAGAATTAAGGCAGTTCTGAAGGCGAAAGGGGGTTAAACACAGTATTAGTATGGTGTTCCTAATAATCCTTTAGGTGAGTGTATTTCAATATTTTAGTTAATCAGAGGTCTGTATATACATCCTTTCTTTCCTCTGAGCTGATAAGATTTTGATTGCTTTACTTTTGCTTAACAAAGGCACGGACCAAATCGAGCCGAGAGACAAGAGAGGAAGAGGGCAAGGGGAAAAAAAGAGCATAAAAAGATGTTACAAAAGACTGATATGAGTGAATTTCAAGACTTGACATCAAAAGGAAGAGTCAAGGAGGAGAGAATGAGAGATTGAGAGGGGGCGAGTGATTATTACACCTCTCTGGGGTTTTTACTGACTTCATTTTAATACCATGTCAGTCATTGTACATACATTCACTCTACTTAATTTCTTCCCAGTCTTAATCTCATTTTAATTTCTGAAGCTTTCCATTGATAGACAATGACTGACAATATTGGACAGCCACAATTAACCAGAGACACAGAGAGGATCAATGCATGTGATCAAAGCGGATATTCTTACAATCTCCTGTCAGCTCTTGAGCCTGATGAAAGAGCTTAGAACATTGTCACCGGCTCACCAGCTCTTCCCTGTTTGACCTGAAAGTCGAAGTGAAACATAAATTCCCCCTGTCCTTTTAAAATGTCATTGAGTGATTGCCTAACAATGTTATAAGCCTGTTCTTTCCTAACACCACTTTTCCAGCATTTCTGTCTGAGACTCAGTGGGAATGCTTTTCAGAACACCACTCAAGGGTATGGTTTATATTTTTAGCCCATTTCTTTCCCTAGCCAAGTGTTTCTAAGCTGTTTCTTTGTGTTCAGTAGTACATTCACGATCTTACCTTGTGCAAATATAAAAAGAAAAAAAGAAAAAAGAAGTTTGAATGTCTGCATGTCGCCACCTCCATCCGGCTTTGTGCTGTGAATCAGCAGAGAGATTTAATTCTGTAATTTCTTAGCTATTTATTCTCTGTTCTTTTTAACTTCAATCCGTCTTTAACCCTTTAACAGGCATCTTAACTGTTCAAGAAATTCTCAAATTTGAGAATGGCACTAGCAATTCCAGTGTCATGGGTTCCCAGGGAATGCAAGAACTGATACAATGTGTACCTAGAATGCAACATAATTTGCTTCGGAGTGTCTGCCGACTGTATAAATGTAAATGTAATATGTTGTTGTTTATTTTGTTTTTATATTAAATCAAAATATTGTTTTCAAGAAAAGACCATTTCACTAGGATGCAAGCACCAGTGAAATCATGAATCTTTCAAAGGCAAATATATTAAATTGCAGTTTCAAATGGCTTACAGAAGATTAATGAAATCATGGATAATATTCTTTGGAAAACCTGCTCAACCAAATGGTTGAGATGTCCCCAAATCTGAGAAAAAAACAAGATAATCTCCATTTCTGTTTCCTCACACTTTTGTCTCAATGCTGTCACAGACATTTTACGCCATTTCTATTTGAATATGATTATAATATTACCATGTAATGTGTAAACAAACATCTTGTTTAGTTACAAATAAAAATAAATCTGAATACATTAAATGAAATGAGAATCTGACCTCCCAGCTCTTTCCACAGCTGCAGTCTCAATTCATGCTCTGCCTTGTTTAAAAATACATTTTATTAATGAACTGCGCTGCCCTTTTCATAGCTGTCATTTTCACAGTAAACATGAGTGACATCTACAAAAAATGTGCAGTAACTGAGAAAATGAACATCAAACAGACACTTTTTTTTTTTTTGTAAAAAGCAAACAATGGCTATGTTCACATAATCATTGTTCAGAAATGACTACACTAAAGGATTATTAGGAACACCTGTTCAATTTCTCATTAATGCAATTATCTAATCAACCATTCACATGGCAGTTGCTTCAATGCATTTAGGGGTGTGGTCCTGGTCAAGACAATCTCCTGAACTCCAAACTGAATGTCAGAATGGAAAAGAAAGGTGATTTAAGCACTTTTGAGCATGGCATGGTTGTTGGTGCCAGACGGGCCGGTCTGAGTATTTCACAATCTGCTCAGTTATTGGGATTTTCACGCACAACAATTTCTAGGGTTTACAAAGAATGGTGTGAAAAGGGAAAAACATCCAGTATGCGGCAGTCCTGTGGGCGAAAATGCCTTGTTGATGCTAGAGGTCAGAGGAGAATGGGCCGACTGATTCAAGCTGATAGAAGAGTAACTTTGACTGAAATAACCACTTGATACAACCGAGGTATGCAGCAAAGCATTTGTGAAGCCACAACACGCACAACCTTGAGGCGGCTGGGCTACAACAAGACCCCACCGGGTACCACTCATCTCCACTACAAATAGGAAAAAGAGGCTACAATTTGCACGAGCTCACCAAAATTGGACAGTTGAAGACTGGAAAAATGTTGCCTGGTCTGATGAGTCTCGATTTCTGTTGAGACATTCAGATGGTAGAGTCAGAATTTGACGTAAACAGAATGAGAACATGGATCCATCATGCCTTGTTACCACTGTGCAGGCTGGTGGTGGTGGTGTAATGGTGTGGGGGATGTTTTCTTGGCACACTTTAGGCCCCTTAGTGCCAATTGGGCATCGTTTAAATGCCATGGCCTACCTGAGCATTGTTTCTGACCATGTCCATCCCTTTATGACCACCATGTACCCATTCTCTGATGGCTACTTCAAGCAGGATAATGCACCATGTCACAAAGCTCGAATCATTTCAAATTGGTTTCTTGAACATGACAATGAGTTCACTGTACTAAACCACCTCAGTCACCAGATCTCAACCCAATAGAGCATCTTTGGGATGTCAAGTCAAAGTCAAAGTCACCTTTATTGTCAATTCTGCCATATGTACAGTACATACATACAGAGAATTGAAATTCTATGACTCTCAGACCCTAGGTGCCTAACAACAACAAAACAATAACAATAACAACAAAAGTTTAACAGTAACAACAACAGAAGAAAGATTAAAAAAAGATGGATAAGTGAATTATAGAGGTAAAGTGGCGATGGCAAATAGTGCAAACAATAGTAACAATAGTGCAATTTCAGATTTAAGTCAGTGCAGGTATAAAATAAAATGATAAGAGTGTGTGCAAAAAAAAAAATGAGTCTGTAAGTGGGGAGACCAATTCCTCAGAGAGACAATATAATGAGGTAGATGAAGATGAAGGGAGGAGAACTGGGGGGGTGATTCCCAGATCAGGTGCGTGGGGCAGAAGAGGGGAGAGTCGGCAGAGTCGGGAGGGAGTTCAATGCCCTGACCACTTGGGGAATGAAGCTGTCCTTCAGTCTGCTGGTCCTTGGTTGGAGACTGCGTAGCCTCCTCCCTGATGGCAGCAGACTGAAGAGGCTGTGCGATGGGTGGGTGGGGTCTCTCGAAATGATGAGGGCTTTGCGGGAGAGGCGGGAGTTATAAATGTCCTGGAGGGGTGGGAGAGAGACACCAACGATCTTCTCAGCTGCTCTCACTATGCGCTGAAGTGCTTTACGGCAGGATGCGTTGCAGGCGCCGTACCACACAGTGATGCAGCTGGTCAGAATGCTCTCGATGGTGCCTCTGTAGAAGGTGCGCATGATGGGGGCTGGGGCTCCGGCTCTTCTCAGCTTGCGGAGAAAGTAGAGTCGCTGCTGTGCTTTCTTGGTCAGTGCTGTGGTGTTGGCGGTCCAGGAGAGGTCCTCTGTGATATGTACACCCAGAAATTTGTATGAGTGTCTGCGTTGCCTATGTTCTCTTCAATAGATCCTGAGTCTTCACACAAACGCGATTCATCCACACTGTGAGTGTAACCGCTCTTTATGGCCATTTAACCGACCTAACAGCATATAAAACTCCACAAAATAAGCCTCAAAAGTTATCAAAGTTACGCAACAGCGTGTTCATATATATTTTCGAAGCAGAGAACAAACTGCGAATGGCTGTGCATTTAATTGTGCGTTGAATAGCTGTCACAGGATATATGTATTTGTGTAACGGTGAGCTTACAAATCCATGTGTATATTGTGTTGCGTGTAACTTAATGGTAATTTGCAGCATGCATTTGTGGGAAGCTTTGATGCTTTTAATGAGAGCGAAATAAAATTGTCTGAATCAGAAGCCGTTGATGCGCTTGTGATTAAATCGAGATGTCAGTCTCACCTCGACCACCTCCACTCCGCCGTTAAACCACGCCCACTTTTATAGCATTTTTCAAAACTGTGTGAGAACTGACTGCTGCTGAAACAGGGGGTTTCATGACCCTTTAAGAATCCGTCCAGCAGCGGAAGACTGTTATTCTGCACGGAACTGTGGAAAATCTGAAAGAGGCACGAGGTTGATCTTTGGTTGACCAATCAGCAGAAAGGGGCATTTCAAGCAAGCCCACCCATGGAAATCAAATATTCAAGCCTTTTATCCATTTTCTATCCCTGAACCTAAAAATATAAAAGCAAGCCGAATTCTTGTTTTTAAATTTTTTTGAAAAAATTAATAATTGAGCCATTTTCTCTTTTTTCAACTTTAAATATTAAATCGAAACACGAATGAATGGACGAATGAACGGTACACGGACCGTTTTACTTCAGCTCCTCCTCTCCATCTCTCGGCTCATAGCAGACTAACGGTTGGAGGGGAGTGGTTTCAAACCTAAGCCGTCAAACTGACATCATCTGAGAAGGAACGCCGTTTCCAGACCGGAAGTTACTTTTCAGATTTTGATTAAAGATTACCACGACAAACTATTTTTTTCTGTGTATTAACTTGCACGGATTAATTGTTCACCCTAAGACCTTTAATATGTGCTAACAAAGTAAATAGGGTCAATTTTGATTTCATGAGGACTTTAATGAAGTCTAATGCATCATCAGAAAGATGCATTATGGGACATGCAAGAGCCTTGATTCTGTCAAAATGATAATTCTTTACTGTTTATCTGTTACATCAAAACATATAACTCCCTCCAAGCCTGAAATTGAAGTCATTATAATAGTGCTGTATAAGACCCGTTAAATAGCAGAAATACAGGATGAGAATACAATAGGGTAAATTGGGAAGAGCAAGAAATGCTAAAGAGTCACTGTGTTTACAGTCGCATGAGTGAGAGGAATGTGGTTCCTTCCTATAGACAGCATGAATGAGCTGCACTTTCACAACTAAGTGTTAAATGTTATTCGAGTGTGTTATTTGAGTTCTGTGTTTGTCACTGACATACAAACACTGAACTCAATCCTTCAAACATTGACTACCATCTGCTGGTCATGGTAGTATATTACAAGACAACCTCACTTGCCAAACGCCAGACCTCAAAAATAGGGGTGAGGACAAACAAACAAAACAATAAAAACAAGTACGTCTTTAGTGGGCATAATATTGCAACAATGATAAAATAAGGATACAGTGTTACAGAAATTTTCAATTTCAATTTAATATTTTGCTATTTACAGTAAAGCAGTGTGATTTTATTGTGTTTACTCTTATTGTAACTGAATGTCGCATGTTTTGCAGTTTCAAGCACCACATTTGTAGGGCAGTATTTGTGTGCTGGCCCTGTCAAATTCAATTTAATAATATGAGCTTAGAGTTTTATTGCCTTTAATTCTGCTGATTAATAGAGGTTTTTAGCTGAACTACATTTATATGTGCATTATATTTGCATGGTAGCACAAGAAGAGTAGATCAGAAAAAGATAAATTATATATACAATTTTGTACGGCTTTTGCAATGTATGCCTACTGTACTTCAGAAATATTCCATTATGAATCTCTAGAAGATATGAAACCCTATGGGATAAAGCAAACATCAGTAGATCAGATTAGATACAAAAAAAAAAATTGCACACTTTTATGAAGCATCAAAATTCGAACAAACAAGTTTTTGAAAGCAAAGTAAAAATAAAAAAACAATATTTCTGTTCTATTTCTGTAAAGCATTTAAGTGTAAAGTCATAAAATACAAGAAAAATAAGCATTGACAAGTCTATGACATAAAGTTTGTGTACAACATTTCATCCAGGAATGCCATGTCTACTTACGTCGTTCAACATCTTTGGACCTTAAATAAATGATGGAAAAATTTCAATCTCTGTTTCAAATTGCACAAATACCTAAAGATGTCCATATCCACAAAATGGATAAGATGCAAAGGGCTTAAAAATATTATGATAAGAATAATAAGTAATGAACTGAATAATGAAAAATAAAACTAATTATTAGCCCCTCGCTAGTTTATGATTAAAAATAGACACATCATATAAAATTGCTTAGAGACAGAACCACATAAACTGCATAAACCCAACAGCTGCATTTTTGAGTGCAGAATTTTGACATTTTGTAAATTCAATATGACTGAACAAACACAAAATAAAGAATGTTTAAAGACTTAATCACAAAAGAGGACGGTCACAAATTAATTGAAGATGATAAGCTTTAATTGAGTCTGCTGAATCAAACATCAGTATCTGTCTTCAGGTGACTCTCATCAGCCTCTGTGTCTTGTGGTGTCCCTAATCGGCCCCAATGTCTTTTGGTGACCCTCACCAGGACAAGTGTCTTCAACTGACCCTCACTGACCTCAGTGTCTTGTGGTGACCCTCACCAACCTCAGTGTCTTGCGGTGACCCTCACCGACCCCAGTGTCTTGCAGTGACCCTCACCAACCCCCACTATTTTTCAGTGACCCTCACCAGCCAGTGTCTTGGGGTGACTCTCAACGGCCCCACTGTTTTTCAGTAACCCTCACCATCCCCAGTCACTGGCCCCCTGGCCCCCTGTATTTTGCAGTCCCCCTGTGATCCTCACCAGCTCCAGCATTTTCTGGTGAACCTCATCAGCCGCAGTGTCTTTCAGTGACCTTCAAAGGCCTCAGTGTCTTCTGGTGACCCTCACCAGACTCAATGTCTCCCAGTGACCCTCACCAGACCAAGGGTGCTTCTCAATATCTGTCCTTGTTTCCTCGCTCCTCCGTCCTCCATCCTATAACCCGGAAACCGACCAAGCTCAGCCATCTTGTAGGACATCTCAATCTAATTTCACCGCGAGGTGGCGAGAATCGAGGAGTGAGGAGGCTTCCTGAGGAATCATGAGCAAGGATACACAGGTGTGTCCTTCGCAGAAGTGTTTTATGGTCTAAACGTGACGCATGCATTAATTCTCCTCCCCCTTCACGTCATCTTGCCACAGTTTATTCATTATTATTATTATGTTTGACATACATTTGTACAAGACACAAATGTATGTCAAATAACAACTCATGGCTTGATTTTGGATTTCATGCTGAAAAATATCTTCATCCTCGCATCTTTTCCTTGCATCCTAATGTCCTCTTGTGATCCTCACCAGCCCCAGCGTCTTCTAGTGACCCTCACCGGCCCCAGTGTCTTCCGATGAACCTCACCGGCCCCAATGTCTCCCAGTGACACTCACTGGCTTCATTTTGGATTTCATGCTGAAAAATATCTTCATCCTCGCATCTTTTCTTTGCATCCTAATGTCCTCTTGTGATCCTCACCAGTCCCAGCATCTTCTAGTGACCCTCACCGGCCCCAGTGTCTTCCGATGAACCTCACCGGCCCCAATGTCTCCCAGTGACACTCACTGGCTTCATTCCCTTCCGGTGACCTTCACCAGCCGTACTGTCTTCCGGTTACCCTCACTGGGCCCAATGTCTCCCAGTGACACTCACTGGCTTCATTCCCTTCCGGTAACCTTCACCGGCCGTACTGTCTTCCGTACTGTCTTTCCTCACTGCACCCAGTGTGACCGGTGGCTTATGGTGTCTTGTACTCTCCTACGCCTGGGCCTCGTCTACGTCATTGCTATGTTGTAACGGTATGGAAAAGAAAGAAAGAAAGAAAGAAAAACTGTGTTTGTTCACTCAACACATTGATGAACTTTAATTTTAACTTACTCTGTGTTAACTCATCTAATCTTATTTATAGTAAAACAGAGAAAAATATGGGCACATGTACAATTACCAGATTAGTCTCTTTCTCTCTTTTTCACCAACAGACATAAATACGTTTTATAAAGACTGTGTACCTGGCAATGCATGAGCAAAACGTTCTCCAAAAATCTCTTAATCTTTTTCTCAGTCGTCCAGTTTTAGTCAGCTTTGATCTGGAAGAAAAAAAACAAACAACAAAACATAAATATAACAAACATGAAAATGTACCGACAAACACTACAATAAACGAATTATAATAAACCTTTAATAATCAGCATCCCATGTGTGCATTTTTGTGGGTGTATGTGATCATGCATTTCATTTTGCTAACAGCGCGGGTCTGCAAGTACGTGTGTGTGTGTGTGTGTGCGTGCTCAGCATATGTACCTGATTTTCGTGAGTGGCAGCTGTTTGACACACTCTTCATCAGTCGAGTCCCCTGCCTCCTCAAACACACAAACACATTTCTAAGTATTTTTAATCTCTCATACATATACAAAAGTAAAGAATTATCTATAGTAGTTTTCACTCTTAAACACTAGCAATGGCTAATCATTTAATTTAACAATATATATTACTGATTAAATCCATCAATCCCGTCACATACAGATGCCACTATAATTTGAAACATAAACTTTAAAACACAGTATGAACTCACTGCTGTGTTGCCGGTGGATGCATGAGGGTACATGTTTGGCAGCAAATGTTTCAGGTTGTTGAGCAGGTGCTCTGTCAAAGAGTTACACAGAGTCTGTTCCTCAACCATGGTAGGGCCGAGAGGAACACTGCACACACAGATAACAAACATGTCACAATACTATATACAACAGACACTCATCTTCCTTTTATGATTGACAGCACCATAAGACTGGTGTCTGTGTCTCATAAGATCCATAAGAACTTGTGCATGTAATTCTAGAAACTTCAGTTACGTTGTATTGTGCTTTAAAGTACATAATATATAAGCTGAATACACACATATAAACACTTACTGAAAGATGGTGGGTCCAAAAACTATTGACAAGTTCTTGGATGTCATAAGATTTAGATGACTCTCAGCAGCCACACGAGACAGGAAGAACAACAGGTAGCAGAGGACGTTAAAATGTTCCTCAGGAAGACGGTTCAGGATCGTCCTCACAGCCTGATTCAGTTCTTCCTCTTTTGAATCTACAAGACGAAGAATTCAAGAAGATTTAGTCCGATTTGATAAATCAATGTAGTTGTGCAGTAGGAACCCAAATGTGTTCTCTCATCACCACCCCAGCTTCACCTACCCCTGAACACCTGCAGCATTTGTGTTCTGTGTTCCTCTGGAATAAGTCCACCAGGCAACTCCCTGAGGAAAAGCTTCAGTAAGGAGGCAGGAGTAGGAATATCCCCACTGTCAAACTCCGGAAAACTTCCTTGATCAAAACTTTTCCTCAATTCCTTGCAGAGTTTCACTTTCCCACCAACCCTGAATAGGCCACTCTCACTGAGACCTAAACACAAACACACATTTTACAAATTCACACAATCTCAGAATACAAGTGACAAACACTGAGAAACACTGTCAAACGGGGGTCCGCGACCCCAAGGTCGCTCTTGAATGCAATGGCCAGTCACAGGTGTTTAAGTTAGAATACAGTGACCGCTCAAAACGCCGGCGTTTCAGTGCTGAGTTCTCCTTTCATTATCAAACAAAGACGCAACGCAAGTAAGAGATTAATTATGAAAAACTAAATTGTTGAATAAAGTCTTTGTTTTTGTTTGTTTTTGCATACAAAAAGTTGCTTCATAAAATTAAGGTTGAACCACTGTAGTCACATGGTCTATTTTAACGATATTTTTAGTACCTTTCTGGACCTTGAAGTGTTAATTAAATTCCTGTCTATGGAGGGGTCCGAGAGCTCTCGGATTTCATCAAAAATATCTTCATTTATGTTCTGAAGATGAACGAAGGTCTTACGGGTTTGGAACGAAATGAGGGTGAGTAATTAATGACAGAATTGACATTTTTGGGGGAACTAACCCTTTAATGTGTAGCTCTATTTGACAATTTTTGTATCAGGGGTCCCTGCCCCACGTGTCTATCACCTAAGGGGTCCTTGCCCTGAAAAACATTGAAGACCCCGGATCAAACACACCCACACAGACACTCACCATGCTTCTCCACAAACTCCACTATGTGCATGAGCGCTAGAGGAAGACCCTGCCTCATCTGTCCACTCTTCCTCAGGCCGATCAGGGGCACACCAAACACAGCTCTCTGTGTTTCCACCTGCACAAAAAATCAGCGAAAACAAAAAAGCAGGACAGTTTACTAGGAAATGTACTGTACAGGACAAAGTGCATGAGAAAATAACTTGAAATACATTACGTTGTCTAACAAGTGCGCATATTTGTAACCAAGGAAGGATGTATAGTCGGGAAACATAACATTTACTATAGCACTTCTCCATGTAGGCTACACTAACACCAATTTCGTTTGTTAATTACAATAGCCTACTTGACAATGAAAACAAGACAAGAATTGATATTTGAACATTTCATTACACAAATGTATGAAGTTCTTTACTGGAAGTCATTATTTGTGAATTGTTAGTCATTTGCTGTGTGTGTTTCTCATAGGCTACTTACACACACTGATAAAACTCTGATCGCGCTCATTTTCAGTAAAGGATCGTGTCTTCAGTGGCCGGGTTCACAACCGAGGAGAGTCCGAAGCCGAGACTCAAAACCGGAAAAGAGTCAAAATCCGAGAGTCAGAATGGGAAGCGAATCCGAAGCCGATAGTCAAAGTCCGAAAGAGGGTCAAATACCAAAAATCAATAACCGAAGAAATTCAATAACTGTAGAAACTCGCAAACCGCAACAAAAACACCAACCGCATCAATCGTCAAAACACCCAACAGAGAATTTTAATAAGAACGTTCATAATGTAGCCTGCAACTCTCACGTCATAATTGCGCTCTATTGATGACGTAGAACCTGCTGAACAGCGTCTGGCAGTTGTGTTTGATTCATATATTCATATGCATATACCTTTTGGATTATTATTGTTGTGATAAATGTCAAGCAAATCATTTTTTATCACAGGGGCATTCATTCAAAAACATCTACAAACTCATTACATACATTAGCATTAACTTAACGAATGAAGCCTGTTTCCCAACATTACACTTATTAAATATTAAATAAAAGTTGTTTTATGTTATACATTTATGGTTTAACGTTTTGTTAAAAGTCAACCTGGATTAGATTTATGCTTTATTCATCCCAAATCCATCCTCAATTAAAACAAATGATTACAAACAATTGTTAAGAGTACGATAAATCAAACCATCAAATGTTATTTTAGTGAACATTTTTATTTTATGACACATTAATTCAAAACTAACAGCACACGTTAATGTGTACTTGAAAACAAATCAAATTAAACAAAATAATGACTCACTGACTGACATACAGTACGAAGATTTACTCAGATAATAATCCTTAAATATTACAAATGAAAGAAAAACAAATGAGATACTGCTGAAGTATTCAAAAGTACAAAGCAAACAGTCATAAAGTGACTTTGTATAAAGACTGTATAAAGTTATGGAAGTGCTCATGTTGAAAATGTCTTAAAAGAAACTGTTACAGGTGAGACTGAGGAACCTCTGCCATTCATTTCATTTTGTATATGTTTATGAGTTTGAAGAGGAGTGGTCACTTCAATCTGAGGTGTGGTGACATCAGCAACAGCTAATCCTGCCATTAGCCAATCCCAGCTCTTCGTCACACACATCTTCTTCTTTTTTTGTGGATGATGGCTGGAACGTTTTGCTTTCTTCACTTAAGGCAATAGTCTGAAAAAAAAAACAGATAATACAATGGGGGAAATGCACTTGAAGAATGTTTGAATGTTTGAGGTCTGTAGGTGACACTCGTTTGCTCTTCTGGAACATCCACTAAATATGAACTCACCGTCCAGAGCAACAACATCTGCAAATGAAACATTTATAAATCAGTCAAAGACAATGGCCACAGAGAGGGGATTTTGGTTTCAGATGCCTGATGAACACAAGAAGTAAGAGGATGAAAACAAAGAGCTTACACACCTCCAAAAAGTTTGTCTTTGGGACACTGCTGGACTCTCACATACTCATAGACATACATATGCGTGCCATACATAATCAATAGTGCACATGAGGAAACTGCTCTGAAGAAAACACAGTCAGTCAGACAGACAGTCAGTCACTTCATCTAGCTCTTCATCTAGTAACTCATCTTACAAATAGTCACATCAACCCTTTGATGAACTGTAAAAGATGTAGTTAACAATTGTTCAGAGTGCTTTAAAATATTATGCTTCCTGTAAAAATGAATGCAGCATATTTGTGGTGTGACATTGTGGTGTCAAAATTTAACCATCAAACTTCCCCCTTTGCCTGAAAGCATGGAAGTTCACCATATGATTCATATCAGAATGCTTTGTTCATTTTTTCTGGTCAAAATGTTTTACATTCACTTTGATTTACATTATCAGTTGACAGAAGTGAAATGGGCTGTGTTCATTTGCATAGAAGTATAAATACGTCCTTCACTGAACACTTCTAGAAAACAATTTGACATCAGTCATCACTCTCCTGAGTTGTATAAGTTTGCAGAAATACAGTGAGCATGAGAGAAGCGCTAAAGAGAAAATAAACTTGTCTTGAGTTAACAGACAATAATAAATATATGATCATTTAAAAATGAAAAGTGTAATGTGTAAGTGCGAAATATGTCCCTTTTTTAGGTATACAAATTACAACAGTAAATGGGGTCTACCCTTTTATTAAGAATGATCATTTGGGCCAAATAATAAGATAAGATAACTGAATTGAGTGAAGTTGTGTGTGTGTGTGTGTGTGTGTGTGTGTGTGTGTGTGTGTGTGTGTGTGTGTGTGTGTGTGTGTGTGTGTGTGTGTGTGTGTGTGTGTGTGTGTGTGAATATACAAACATTATACAAGGTGTTTTGGGCCTTTAAGCATAAGTAGCATGTTACATGTTAATCATATGGCAGTTCAAATTGCAATATGACTAATAATCGCAATCGCGATTTTAACTTTTGGCCAAATCAAGCAAATAAGTGTTTTAAGAGCGACAGATTAATTTGTGGATATTTCATAACAACAAACAAGCTTTAGCGCCACCTATCATTGGGAGTGTGAGAAAAGAGCGGAGCGCTGTCCATGGTGCTGAAGGGCCGCCTCTCTTTCTCAGTTTCCCCTGTAATTACTCCAATGCCCGAAGACTGTCAGAAATATTTCTTATTAGGCGTAAAAGAAGCAAACTAGAGTCCCATGGGAATGTAATGACGGGAAAATCTGTGCTTGTTATTTTTAGCCTTATTTTGAGGGTTACCTGTTTCCATCCATTTATCTTTATTTTTAATGGGCTTTTGGGAGTTTCAGAGATATATATATATATATATATATATATATATATATATATATATATATATATATATATATATATATATATATATAAACCCTCGGAAATAATTAAAACAATACGCCGCATGTCCTCACAACTTCAAGTGGTGTGGTCCCCTTTAAGTAGATCTTCGTAATATTACGCTTCTGCTTTGATATCAAGGCTCGTCCTCCCTCTCTAGGCTCTCAAACAAACCTCACGCCCGCGCCGGAATCCCTGTCATTATCAGCAGCAGCCGCAGCCGCAGCAGCACCGCCCCGTCGACTCGCCCTCCCGAGCAGCGGAGCACCGCTGTGGCGGAGTCCTTGACGGGGACGAGCACGGGTAAACACGGCAAAACACTGCTGTTTACATGAAGGCAAGCCGATTCTCTCCAGAAGGCTGCTACTAGGTAAATGTAAAACGTTTTTGTGTCACAGTATGCCGTGCAAATCGTGCTGCATCTTTGTATCGAAGGACTCCTTATTTATTTCCCGTGTGTAGGACGCACCGAGGACTGTGACGCGTCAGGTACACGGTTTTTATGACTGCTGGATGCACCGAGCAAAACGATATCTTACATTCGCACGCTAAATGGTGTTTATTTGCACCGTGTGTTTCGCACACGTCTTTTCGGTGTTTAGGTGTGCGCGCGCACAGCAGATGTTTCCCTGCAGCGAGCATGCGTGTGTATTTTGCGTTGTTTTGGTTTTGCCTGTAATGCGTTTTCGTGCTATGCTAATCTAGGACTGTGTTTCATAACTTGAAATTTGTCGTTTCCTAGCCCCGGGAATTGCTTTCATTTCTGATTCAGTTTCAGCATCTCTCGTGCGCTGTGAGTCGTGACAGGGGCAGTGTAGTTCGTACGGCCTAGGGTGCAGGATGACCTTGCATCCGTGTAAGGACTTGCCAAATTGCAAAGTAGGTGTGCTCAAAAGTGGATTTGTGAGGACCTAGAAAGATCATCATCTGTAGTCTTTATCACACCCAAGCAAGTTTGCATAATTTAGAACATATTAAAACAAGTCAAACTGTACAGTGTGTCTCAAGGTGCATCATTATTAATCTCTTTACTCTCTCTGGTATCACAATAATTATCACCCTCTTCTTTGTGCAGGATGCTATTTGTTGCTAATAGACTTGCCATTGAGCTTGCCTTGTGGTTGTGTAATGTCACCATCCTGTCTGTCTGTCTCATCACACACACAAGCAAGGAAAGCCAATCGCACCACTTGTGGCGCTCATGCTCTAGAATAGTGGAATGGCTGTCTCCATGGTGACTGCTCTACATCCTCTCAGCGTTCAAGCCAATCTTCCAAAGCACCCTTACCACATTGTTTTCAGCCAAATGTGCTTCAGAACACTCATTTCACTCTATAAGTCGGTGAATACAAGTGAAGTGGGACAGTTAAGCTTAATCATCTGGCAATATGTAATATCTATCGTTAACTAAAACTATTCTAAATATATATTTAATTTAACATTTTACTTAAAAATATTAAAATAATATGCAAATATAAATATTTGTTCTTAATTAAAATAAAGCTGAAATAAAATATGCCTATAAATATAGATGGAAAACTTTTTAAAAATCAAATGTGCCTTGATCTTTTGACATATAATGATGTTTTGTCTTTGTTAAAATAGCCTATCCTGCCAGTTCCAGGGCTTAAAACTTCCTCATCATAAGCAAAGTATTTATTTAATCAAGCTGATCAACGGGCATAGTTCAAATGACTCTGTATGAAAATGGATAGTCCTTCAACCAATCAGACCACAAGAGGCGTGATCAACGGGCATAGTTCAAATGACTCTGTATGAAAATGGATAGTCCTTCAACCAATCAGATCACAAGAGGCGTGATCAACGGGCATAGTTCAAATGACTCTGTATGAAAATGGATAGTCCTACAACCAATCAGATCACAAGAGGCGTGATCAACGGGCATAGTTCAAATGACTCTGTATGAAAATGGATAGTCCTACAACCAATCAGATCACAAGAGGCGTGATCAACGGGCATAGTTCAAATGACTCTGTATGAAAATGGATAGTCCTTCAACCAATTAGACCGCAAGAGGCGTGATTAACGGCATGATCATTAACGGTGATCCTTCAACCAATCAGACCAATGATCCATCGCTTCTCTATCCATCATTGTGTTAAACCCGCCCATAGCACGCCAGGTGAATAAGCCAGTTTGTGATTGGTCCCCGCAAAAGTGTAACAGAAGCAGGCTAGAAATATGTACAGGTTTCCAGCCTGAGCTGCAGGGCGAAATCAAATCGCCGGCAGATTGGGCTGGGTTTACCCAGTCTATTTATTTCCAGTCTGTTATTTCAAGGAATAGTTCACCTAAAAACAAACATTCTGTCATTTGTCTGTTGTTTAAGTCCAAATAGCATTTTCATCTGTAATAAAAAAGTGTTTTCCACACAACAATCATAGTGATCATGACTCAAGAATTTGTTTATGAATTAGACTGATGAACTCAATGATTCATTTGCTGCAGTTCTTAATTTGAGTAATGTGACTGCATGTTTTTTGAGAATTATTTATATACTATTATAGTATTTTCAGTTTTTTTTTTTTTTTAGATTATACTTTAGTAATTTTATGTTTTTTTGTCATTTTTAATTTCTAATATAATTATCTTTATTTATTTTAGTTTTTTAAATGAGTGTTTTAGTAATTAAAATTCTTCAACTGCAAAATATTATATTTCATTTAGTTAGTAAATCACTGATTTAAGTTGTCCATCTAATATTTTGAGTTAAAGTTTTTTCATCTAATATTTATATTTTATTTAAGATTTATTTCAATTAATGTCATTTTTTTAAATAGTTTTATTTAACAATAACATCACTGGAATAATGTCTCAAATTTCTGTCTGCGCCTCACAGATTAGTCCAGAAGTCTTAAATAGCATATATTTTATGGATTACTTTATGGTGCTGTTATATTTAGTTTTGTTGTTTTGCAGCTTGACAGTCATGGTCACTGTAAACAGTTTTTGTATGAAAAAGACTAGCATGAAGAGCTAAGTTGTCAAACAGATCTTCTGTTTTGCTACTTTGTTCTTTTCTGTTATCATATGTGCTTCATATTCAAGTCATAATCTGCTTGAGAGAAGCAAGCCAGCAGCGTGTGACATTTGATTGTTGGAAGTTTGAGCAGTGAACAGTCTTTCTGCAATGATACTCTATGGCTTGAATGTGGCCTGTGAGAGAGAAAAGAAGTGCAGGGTCATAATCGCTCATCTGCAGCTTTCTGCACATCTCATTCGACAGCAGGCAGAGGTCGTCCAGTGCTGATGACACACTGTAGCAGGAGCATGACGCAGCAGATTTCAACATCAAAGTGTAACTGAATTATCAATGAGTTTGTTATACATATTACCTTTATTCAGCTGAATTAAATTTGTTAGATTTTTTGTTTTGTTTTGTATTTGTGTGTGTGGCAAGTCTCGCATAATGAGGGTTTATTCAATGCTTCCTTTCACATTTTCTCACATATTCATGCATAATGCTGCTACAATCTGTATAAGCTACGCTAATACACAACTTAATTTATGATCTTAATATTCATGTATGACATTTACGTTTGCAGTTGTGTATTTGATAAGAAAGAGTTAACTATGGAGATGGCATAAACTGTGAGAGATACTCTAGTTTTCTGCATCGGTGCAAAGTTCAAGCAGATAGGACAGATTTAACAGCTGCGTTCTACATTATGACTCACACTGCGTCAGAGGGAGACCACACTGTCCCGGTACTGACTCAGCGGTTGCACATTTTACAGCAAAATGTGCTAGGTCTCTGTCTGTTTTGTTCATTTTTGTCACCCAACCAACCCCAAGTGTTTGAAAGGTCATGTCATCATGGTGAAGGATTGAGTTGCTTATTGTGGTTAGTATTGCTGCTAATACTGAGCTGTGCCAATTGCTTTTTAATTATTTAGATCATTAATCCCTCTTCTCTTCACCATATGTCTCAGGATGCACACTGTAGAAGAAATAACAGCTTTTTTCAAGCAAAGGTTCTATATAGAACCTTAAAGGGGCACTATTTTCCTTTTTTACGTTCAACTTTCTTTAATGTGTAGTGTTGCTAAACTCCCCGAAACTCATCGATTCACAGTATTCCTCATTTAAATAATTCCTGCTCAAGGCATACGCAGGGGCTTCAGAGACTGGAACTAAACAGAGCATTACTGACAGACTGGGAAGTGAGTTGCTGCAATAATGTACACACTCAGAATTTTTGTCATTGGGGCCGTACCCTTAAAATGACATCTTTGTACATTTTTCACCTTTAAGAGGTGCATATTAGTACTTTAGAGTAGCAATATGTACCTTAAGGTACTACTATGAACCTTTTAGGGGTGAAAAGGTTCAAAGATATCATTTTAAGGGTATTGCCCCAGTGACAAGCTGTTGTACCCCTAAAGGTACAAACCTGTTCTAGTAGACCCCAAAAACAAAATCAATACTTTGAAAAAGGGCATAATAGGTCTCATTAAGGGGTTATGTCAGATGCGTCATGTATCGAACCTTTAAGTTCCCATCAAAGGATCATTTTATTGATTTAGTTGTTGAACAACTGTTAAAGGTGGGGTAAGTGTTATTTCAAAAATGCTTTAGTAAAAGTGTCTCGGGCCGAGTACCAAAACAAACTTGTAGCCAATCAGCAGTAAGGGGCATGTCTACTAAGCTCAGTGCACATCATTATTCAAAAGACATGACACACAGGACGGATATTAGTTGAGCGACTACAGAAAGAGAGAGATGGCAGATAAAAAACAAAAGTGGAAAATGTCTATGGAACAAAAGAAGGCTTACGATCAGGCAAGAAGTATCAGCTTTCCAGCGCTGGAGAGAACTCAAGGAGCGCTAAGGCCTGCAATCGGATGCCGAGGTTGCTTTATTTCTTCTAGATAGGCGAGTAACATTGATTTTGTTTTGTTTCACAGAACTAATATATGCTGGCTTTTGCTTGAATATGCTTGTGTGTCATGTTTGTCCATTTGCAGTCGTATGGTCGTTCACTTCATAAAACGTGATAAAGACCCATTCATTTCTACACCCGATAAGCCTGGAGCGTCTTAACCTCCTTACTGTCTATTTCAAGTGTCAGCTCCCAAAGTGTGTCCGAACAGTGCAATAATATACTCCAAATATATGTTTGTTCCTCTTTTAGTGATCGATATAGCCCTTTAATCTTGTCATAATTCTAATATGTTCATGCTCATGCTATCGAGTTGTTCATGAGGACTGTGTTTGTGTTTTTGGGATGGAAGGGATGACTTTTACATTGAACATTCGACCTGGATTACCATAGTAACACACATTGCTTTCACTTATTGATGACATCTAAGGCCTTGTCCCAAATGGTACCCTAAACCCTCACAATCTTCCTCTGAGTCCACACTTTCACAATGTAATGCCGCTTTGACTGCCAGGTAGAAGTCCTCTGCATAGCTCACGGTCTTGCGGGCTCAGCAGAATAGCAGCCGCAAAGGGGGCGCTCACGAGCACACTTCTTTAAGCTTAAATGACGAATGGGACACCCTATGGTCTTGTGGACTTAATGGACACACGCACACAGCGACTATTGTAGGCCCACAAGACCGAAAGTGCACATGAAGTGTGCCATTTGGGACAGGGCCGGCAGGCACAGCAGATACTGTCATAGTTGTTGCCTGCGTTGCGTACGTATGTGTGGGGCGGAGCTATCAAAATAGGGGCGAGACCCTTTTGGGGTAGGGGCGTGTTTGTTTTGTTGATTTGAAATATCAACATCGGTTACCAGAAAGCACTTACCCCACCTTTAAACATGAAAGTATTATGCAATCATTTAAGACTTCTTTATAGAAAGAACCTTTTAAATGGTTCTTTAAAATTTGAGTCAAGAACTTTTTTTTCTCAGTTGATTGTTTGTCTGTTTCTCTCATTTTTAGATTCTGATAGACCTTGATTTCTTTTCTGAGTAGTCTGAATGTGAAAGTTTAAGCTTATTACTGCATGTCTGTTGTCTGGCTTAGCACCAGCGCAGAGTCAGAGACCAGCAAGTCTGTGTCAGCACAATGTTAAATATATTACAGCTCTGCAAGCAATGCTGCTGCCAGGTCTGCTGAGTGAGAAGAGGTCAGATAGATTAGATGAAATGGGAAGATTGTTATGTTTCCTTTTGACTTTGATAGCACGATCTGCCTCACTTGATCAGAGATAAAAATGAGAATATGTGCATACAGTGGATGTCTTAAAGGGACAGTTAAAATATTTAAAGTCATTAACTCATTCTTTCCTCTGTGAATCACAAAAGGATTTTTTTTCCTCAAAACTTTAAATAAAAAAAATATATAATATATAAAATATAACATGGAGGGTTACTACCCTCCATGTTGGTCCAAACTTGTATGATTTTCTTTGGTCTGTGGAACATAAAATATTCCCTTTTTGACTAACTCCTTGTGGCATTGCTGTTATGTAAATGAGATGAGGGTTAATATATGATTTTGATCTAGAGAATCATTTCCTCTAGTCAAAATGACTACATTGTCTGTGTTCTTGTATTTTATTCAGGCTGGCTGCAGCTGAGCGTTTCATGCTGTGTTGACTGGGAGGAAGACTGAGACTGGGATCCAGCTGAAGAAGGAGAAAGAAGGGAAAGGACTGCTGACTCCATGTCTTCGCCTTCAAATAAAAGATCTGGTTCTGGATCACGCAAGTAAGGCACATCTTTTGTCTGTCATTAATCTTCTTTCTAACCAACATTCTTTCAAACTTGCAGCTGTGGTGGTGCTTTGCTGTAATATCTAACCCATCTAGCTGCCGTTTAGCTCTCTTAATCACACTAATGACTCTGCCGCAGTTTAATGACCTTTTGAGCTTCAAGTGCTTCAATAATCCTCTCTCTCTTCTGCTGCTGTCATTAATACATCAGATGTTTAGCTCTTTCAATTTCTCTCTCTGCTGTCAAGATTTTTTCACTCTACAACTACCAGGTTGTATAAAACTTATGACCACATGTAATGTACTCTTATGCTGCATTAGGCTGCAATTATTTGATCAAAGATACAGTAATATTGTGAAATAATATAACAATGTAAAATAACTATTTTCTGTTTTAATATATTTTAAAATGTAATGTATTCACCTGATGCCAAAGCTGAATTGTCAACATCTTCAGTGTCACATGATCCTTCAGAAATCGTTCTAATATGCTGATTTGATGCTGATGAAACATTTCTTATTATCAGTGTTTAAAACAGTTGTGCTGCTTTTGATTAGTCTAATGCAACTGCTCTAAAAAAAAGTATTAATTTCTTTTCAAAAAACTTTTGAATGGTAGTACAGTCCATACAGTCCCTGACAAAAGTCTTGTCGCTTGTGTACAAATTGACCTGAAGTGCCGTATATATTTCTAATCAAGATTTTTTTACAAGAAATGGCTCATTTTAATCCCAACAGTTTTTGTAATAATGTTTCAGTGCAAGATAGAAATTGTCAAAAAGTATTCTAATATTCACACCTTGGTAAAGCCCATTGAGTCAATTTTTGCAAAGACATAAGTGTTGTCGCCTTGTCATATGAGCTTCACCTGTGACTAATAATGGATCAGTTAGGTCTCAGGTGTGTATAAAAAGAACCCCAGTACACTAAACCGTCACATCAACTGCAACTAGACCTCTGCAAACATGCCTAAGATTCACCCTGAGACTAAAGTTTTGATTATCAAGAAGCTGAAGACCAGATCCACTGCTGATGTGGCAGACACCTTCAGTGTGTCTCAGCGTCAAGTACAGAGGATAAAAAAAAGATTTGAAGAGACTGGAGACGTTTTTGACAAGCCCAGGTCAGGCAGACTCCCCAAGACAACTGCTTGAGAGGACCGTTTGTTGGCTCGAAAATCCAAGGCCAGCCCATTTTCCACTGCAGCAGAGCTCCATGAGACCTGGTGAAGTCCCTGTGTCAACCAGAACAGTTTGTCAGATTCTGTCTCGAAATGGCCTCCATGGTCGAATCAGTGCCCAGAAGCCAGCACTAAACAAAATACAATTGAAAAATCATGTGGCATTTGCCAAGGTCCACAGCCTGCTAAAAGGATGGACGCTGGAAAAGTGGCAGAAGGTGGATTTTTCAGATGAATCTTCTGTTGAATTACACCACAGTCGCCACAAATATTGCAGGAGACCTACTGGAGCACGCATGGATCTGAGATTCACCCAGAAAACAGTGAAATTTGGTGGCAGAAAAATCATGGTCTGGGGTTACATCCAGTATGGTGGTGTGCGAGAGATCTGCAGGGTGGAAGGCAACATCAGTAGTCTAAAATACCAATAAATCTTAGCTACCTCTTATATTCCCAACCATAAAAGAGGCCAAATTCTGCAGCAGGATGGTGCTCCATCGCATACTTCCATCTCCACATCAAAGTTCCTCAAGGCGAAGAAGATCAAGATGCTCCAGGATTGGCCAGCCCATTCACCAGACATGAACATCATTGCGCATATGTGGGGTAGCATGAAAGAGCAAGCATGGAAGACGCAAGTCATGCAAGACTGCTTTCTTTGCTATTCCTGATGACTTCATCAATAAATTGTATGAATCCTTACAGCACCACTTCTTAATTTGCTGACATATTTTTGTATTTGCAGTAAATTTGTTCAATTTCTGTATAGGTGACAACTTTTGTCTTGCCAAAATTTGACCTTTCTGTCTTGATTAAATTATAAATCTTTTTTCAGTGAAACAAATTTTTTAGGTTTTAGCTTTTCATATGAGCCATTTCTAACACCAATATATTAATTAAAAGTCAGGTTAATAGCAGGTGTTTCTACAAAATAGATCAGCGACAAGACTTTTGTCAGGGACTGTATACTGTCTAGATATAAGACCTTTCATGTTTTTGGACAGAGTAAAAAGTCTGGCATAGACTGGGTAAATTACAACAAATTCCACCTAATTATATAAGAAATGTGTCAATTGGATTATTCCTGAAGCACTAGGATGAAGCAATATCAATATTTTAATAAACATAATTCAAGTTCCTTTTAAAATTGTGTGCATCTCAGAAATATGCTGTCATGAGTAACTTGAAAATAATATACTACATCATGCATAGCTTACTTGGTTTGTTTAAAAAAAAAAAATGTTAATGTTTTTAACCTTCTGAGCGAGATAAGCATAAACATGCTGCTGTGTCTCTTGCTCGCTTTCTTTTTTTAACTTTCTTTAGCATTATTTTACATAACAGTTGTAATAAAAATCTATAAATGACAATTGTGTGAATTATACAACAATAGATAAATGGAAAAGTTACATCTAAAAATTTAATTTCCTCACACTATCGGTTAAAGCCACGCCCATATCAGTTCTAGGGTGACCAAACATCCTGTTTTCCCAGGACATGTCCTGTCCTGGCCATCCTGGCTGTTTTTTATAAAGTGATGAAAATGTCCTGGTTTTCATTATTTTTCATTGGGCCATTAAATTGACTGGCACTAGGGCAATCTACAAGTATCTCATTGCCGGGGCCGAGTGTCCTGGTTTTCGGTAATCAAAATATGGTCACCCTAATCAGTTCTGTCTGAATACAGATAATTTTGTCACTGTAGAATATGTACCAGTATGGGCAGTGAGTATTCATGGTAGCAATGCAGTAGAGCCCAGCTCTGTGCCTCTGTCTCATCTCTTTCCTCAGATTCAACCTGCTGAAGGCCCTACAGCCTAAGCATCGCTTGCAACAAATGCTGTCGTCTCCCACTGCATCCCCTGTGTGAGACTCTGATTCAGTACCCTACAGTAGGGCATGACTGTAGTAGACAACACTGCTGCACTGGGCATTCACACGCAGTTTATTACCTGATTCCACTGATGCTGATGTTGAGGATCTGAGAGGGCAGTTCTGATACCACTTATACTGAACTCTCTGGTCTTTGACAAAGGCTCAGAGGAAATGTAACTGAATCAGTTAATGGTCTGGAAATCTGTCCCATGAGAAGCCATTTTGGCTCTGACTGAATTGATAATCTGTGAGACCTAAAATGAATGTGATATTTTCACAGTGATTCTAACGAGTGTGTGGCAATGCAGTGCACATATTCACTAAACCGACTTTCCCTCAATAAGTCCATATCACTGGAAACATGATGGACGTACCTGGTCTGTCCAACTACCCTAGCTGCTTTTCTATTTCCCTTCCTTTCCTTGCTATCAGTATTGATAGCAGAGTCCTCTTTCTCTCTCACTCTCTCTTTCTCCCTCTCCTCAAGCACGCTTTGTTTGTTTCGCCTGTTTCACTTTACTTTTATTTTCTCTGCTTTGCTCTCACCTTAACCATGACCGTGGCTTGCTTTCATGGTTAGGTAGTTCAGCTGACCTCTTACAGCCCACCAGTGGTGGTCTTGGTGGACAGTAGTTAAGTAGTTAAAATTATATTTGGACCAGTGTTATTTGAGCTATTATTAAAATATGAATTAATATTTATTTGAGATTATTTTTATATTTATTTAATTTTTAACTTACATTTAGGGTTTAAGTTTTTCATCTAAAATGTATATTTTATTTTATCTTTATTTCAATTAACAAAAACAAAAACGGCAATTTGATATACAGTCAAACCAAAAATTATTCAGATACCAGATCACATTTTTTACTAGTGGGTGCAGGACACTATAGTTCATTTATGTAAGTGAGGATGGCAAAATAAAATAAATTGTGGCATATTATACCCAAAAAATTCTTCATACAGTGAACTACCAGTAAAATTTATAAAAATTTGGGACCAAGTTTTGCGTAAGTGTTTTTTCTTTAATTGCTAATGCGACCTTTTACACCACAGACTGAACAAAATTAAACATTGCTTGGTAATGACTTGGTTGGTTGACCTAAATTGGTATTATCTAATTGTGTACTTAAATTTAACAGCTGACAGCTGATTGGTTGATTGTAATCCATTACATACCTTTCTATCAAAGTTATCTGACATTATCAAGATTAATTTGTTCTGACACAGTTTAACTCTGAGTTCTTGATATATTTTATTACCATTTTCTAAACTATACCGAATAAACTGTGATAACGTGAGATATTTTTAATAAATTTTGGTTTGACTGTACATTTGTAAACTTAACCATTGCATATTGACATTTATAACCTAGTTGTGTCTAATAATTGTTGCTGATTATAGGAATAGTTTTTTTCTTTTTGATATTGCTTTGATAGGATTTTTTTAAAGCCTCTGCTGTAGCCTTAAATGGTGGACAACTGAGTTTTTTTAGCGATTAATGCTGATACCAATATTTACTTAACTCACCACAGAATTTAAATGAAACTGAGCAAATATCAGCTAATTAAAATCAGACTATCACTAGATTCCAAGTTATCCATCATGCCTGTGAACGCACCACTCTGCACCACCTAAAGGAATTGCTTTCATTCAGTGCTGCTAACCTGCTCTTTCCTAAAAGAGAATGTTTCTGGGAGATTAAAGAGTCATTATGCTCTAAACCACCCCATGATCCATTGTTCCAGAATTTGACAGGTGATTTGTGTACTGTTTTGCCTCGGTTTTATGATTTTGGTAGGCTATGTGAGGTCAGCATAAAGCTTGAAACTGCATATTCAAAAGGTCTTGAGAACAGTTATTTTTTGTTTACATAAAAGAGACATTTAATGCCAGTAAAGATGAAGGAAACAGTGTAATTCTGTCAAAATAATCTAGTAAACCTTTGTACAATATGTCCAGTATGTCTTTTAGTGTGGCAAAGCGGCTCTAATCCTACCCAGTCCTTTGCTAGTGTTTCTGACCAGAATTAATTACAAGACGCTCCCCTTTTATCTTTCTCCCTGTCCTCCTCTGACTCAATTAATTATTCAGACAATCTGTTAAATAATCTGTCAGATCTGCAACCTCGTGTTTCATGGACATAAAAAAAAAAAAAAAAAAAACTTTCATCTAAATGTTAATTTCAGTTGGATGTTTTAAATGGTCTTTAAAACGATGCCTACCCAGAGGTTGCTTGTACAAAATACACTCACCTAAAGGATTATTAGGAACACCATACTAATACTGTGTTTGACCCCCTTTCGCCTTCAGAACTGCCTTAATTCTACGTGGCATTGATTCAACAAGGTGCTGAAAGCATTCTTTAGAAATGTTGGCCCATATTGATAGGATAGCATCTTGCAGTTGATGGAGATTTGTGGGATGCACATCCAGGACACGAAGCTCCCGTTCCACCACATCCCAAAGATGCTCTATTGGGTTGAGATCTGGTGACTGTGGGGGCCATTTTAGTACAGTGAACTCATTGTCATGTTCAAGAAACCAATTTGAAATGATTCGAGCTTTGTGACATGGTGCATTATCCTGCTGGAAGTAGCCATCAGAGAATGGGTACATGGTGGTCATAAAGGGATGGACATGGTCAGAAACAATGCTCAGGTAGGCCGTGGCATTTAAACAATGCCCAATTGGCACTAAGGGGCCTAAAGTGTGCCAAGAAAACATCCCCCACACCATTACACCACCACCACCAGCCTGCACAGTGGTAACAAGGCATGATGGATCCATGTTCTCATTCTGTTTACGTCAAATTCTGACTCTACCATCTGAATGTCTCAACAGAAATCGAGACTCATCAGACCAGGCAACATTTTTCCAGTCTTTAACTGTCCAATTTTGGTGAACTCGTGCAAATTGTAGCCTCTTTTCCTATTTGTAGTGGAGATGAGTGGTACCCGGTGGGGTCTTCTGCTGTTGTAGCCCATCTGCCTCAAGGTTGTGCGTGTTGTGGCTTCACAAATGCTTTGCTGCATACCTCGGTTGTAACGAGTGGTTATTTCAGTCAAAGTTGCTCTTCTATCAGCTTGAATCAGTCGGCCCATTCTCCTCTGACCTCCAGCATCAACAAGGCATTTTCGCCCACAGGACTGCCGCATACTGGATGTTTTTCCCTTTTCACACCATTCTTTGTAAGCCCTAGAAATGGTTGTGAGTGAAAATCCCAGTAACTGATAAGATTGTGAAATACTCAGACCGGCCCGTCTGGCACCAACAACCATGACACGCTCAAAATTGCTTAAATCACCTTTCTTTCCCATTCTGACATTCAGTTTGGAGTTCAGGAGATTGTCTTGACCAGGGCCACACCCCTAAATGCATTGAAGCAACTGCCATGTGATTGGTTGATTAGATAATTGCATTAATGAGAAATTTAACAGGTGTTCCTAATAATCCTTTAGGTGAGTGTGTGTGGTTAATTTAAGTGATTTACAATGTTATTATGAGTGCATCAAAAAGACCAAATCTGCATGTGGAAATTCAATGACATGCATATTTGTATTTTTTGGGAAACTGGAAAAAAAAAAGGATGGATAAAAATAGAGCATAATGGTTACAACCCTACCCATAAAAATGCCGGATAATGACTTTTTGTAGCACAACCTCTACTTCTACCCAAATTCATCCAAGAAAATTTTCCACAGAAACATTCATTTGAATATCTACAATACAGGTCAAGCTATTAAGGTGAACTTTAGGCGTGTGCTACCCTGTGTAATTATTATTCCTTCTTGTTTGTGGGTCAGTTTTGACTATTGCAGGTTTATAGAGCTAGACTACACACCCATGGAGTCAGGCATTATGGTCTCTATGAGACAGAGCAGAGGATTTCTGACACCAAAGTCCCCGGAACGCCACTGTCGGTCAGCGCTCCATCATCCGTCTTTCTTTCATCAGTGCTGTCTTTTTCTCCTCTTTTTTTTATCTTCCTTTTTCACTTTTCCTTGTTCTTTGTTGTGGCATTGTGTCAGCATGGATTCAAACTCTTCAACCACAGTTTAAAGCTTGAATTGCATATGTGTCAAAGTTAAAGATGATTTCATATTTGTGGTGTGCAAAGTAAATCTTTGCTCTCATCAGATCATCATATTGGCACTACTGTCAGTTTCTGCTCATTCAGCTGCAGTATTCTTTCTCATAATTGATTCATGACTGATATTTATCATGATCTGTGCCTCAGCACATAATACAACAGCTTGTATTACTTTGCATTTTGTGCCATTTTTTTTTGAGCTGGTTGTCTTTTTCTTTTTTTACATCCACAAAAGGTGTTTTCTCCCTAGGGTTGACTGTATCATTTGAGGCATGTTAGTCCTTTTGTACCATAGGTGGGCATGTTTGATTTTGTGTTTTGTGCAATTGCACTTTTTTGTTTGTTCATGTAATTGTGTGTGTTTGTGCATTCTGTTTATACCTTGTCTTGGGTCCTCTTATGTGGCATTGAAAGTGACACTGAATTTGTGATTCTGTTATGGCACAGACGAAGTCCAGCACCTGTCAGTAACCGTGATCCCTATGGAAATGCCTCTCTTAGCAGCAGTAGCAATTCAGGGTCATGCAAGGGCAGTGATGGAAGCCCAACCCATAGGTGAGACACGATTTACCCAGAGATCAATAATGCGTCATTTTCACATGTCCTATATAGTATTGTTTTTCTATGTACCACTTTTCTTATCCATATCAGGCGTCACATGAAATACACCTCCTGCAATGATAACCATGGTATCCGGCCCCCTCCACCTGAGCAATATTTAACTCCACTGCAACAGAAAGAGGTGTGTATCAGACACCTGAGAGCACGGCTTAAAGATACCATCGACAGACTGCAGGACAGGTGAGGCATGCATCATTCAAATGAGGGCCCATGCACTAATGATCTCATCAGTCTATGATGAAATTAGTTTTATCTTTAAGCAGCTGCTTTGAGCAGCAGTTAAATAAGTGGTTCTTTTGTTTAAAATTGTTATGCAAATTTGCAGTTGGTTGATGATTTCCAGACCATGTAACAATTACAAAGACAGATTTACCTATTCCAGTTGCTAACCACTGATAATTAGCATTTAGACTGTGCAATTTGTCATTTATTATCCTCTAATGCAAGGCCTCTAATCTAAATATGTATTACTTCTAAACTGTTTCTTTTAATGGCACCCCCCATTTGTCTAATAGCAAGGATCATATAAGTGTTAATGCTTTCTTAAAGCTGCTGTGTGTAATGAGTTAATCACCTGAGCCATAAAGGCCACATGAGTAATTACTGTCAAGCCATAGAAAAAAATCTAAATGAAAATGCTGATTGGCTGGTGGCACTACAAGAACATGCAGTGGCAACCAGTGAATGCCGTGCAATGGAGAAAGTGGCTTTTTCGCACCATGCTAACCAGACAAACCATGACCCCTTGCTCTTTTCAAATAGGTTTCATTGGCTCACTCCCCTTCTGCCACTGGCCAGACAAGCATAGTCCTTCCAAACGCACACAAATGATTAAGCCAGTATGCTGCTGTGTTGGGCCGCTCTACAAAACCAGTGTTGAAACTGTCACAGAGCCATGTTGTTCAAAATTTTCACAAAAGCAAACTGTTTGTGACTGACATATAATTGGCAAATTTACACTTGGAATAGGACAAAGTATTTTCAAATCGAAAACGTTTTACACAAAAGATATAATTTTGGTCTTTCCTTCACCTGCTGGTCACCACGACATGTGTCCCTTCCTTTTCTCTTTTGACATCCTCTGTTTCCTTCTCACTCCTCCTTCCTTAGGGACACCGAGATTGATGAGTTGCGTACTCAGCTCTCTCGTATGCAAGAAGACTGGATTGAAGAGGAATGCCACCGTGTGGAGGCCCAGCTGGCTCTAAAGGAGGCTCGCAGGGAGATCCAGCAGCTTAAACAGGTTGTAGATGTTGTCCGATCCAGTCTGGGAGACACAGACACCGGGGTGCAGAAGTGCTTCCAAGACATAAATCTCCAGAACCACAAGCTGGAGTCATTATTGCAAAGCATGGAGCTGGCTCAGGTCGGGACCACCAAAGCAGGTGCAGCCCTAGCAGGTGGAGGGGTGGTGGGGGCAGGGCTGGAGGTCAGCGAGGGCCTGGCGGAGTCTTCCGAAGGCTCCCCAGCTCGCTCGCTTACCCGCAGCTCTACCTACACCAAGCTGAGTGACCAGACTGGCCCGGAACGTGGGGGTAATGAAAATGAGTGTGACATTCCATGTTGGTCAGGCGAGGGCACGCAGGACAGTGGGTTTGTTTGCTGCGGAGACAGTGGAAGAGGAGCTAGCAAAGCAGACCTGCTCCTGGAAGCTGCATTTCTGTCTCAAGAGACTGCTTCACTGCTCAATGCGTACTCCCGCCTGCCACACTCCACCACCTATGAGGCGCTGTGCAACAGTGAGCCGGGAGTTGTGCCACTCCACTGCAGTGGGATCGGAATGGGGCCCAGTGTTAGCATAAGCAATCCATGTCTGTCGCATCATCACTTATACCTGCACCATCTGCGTGAGCAAGGCATTCAAACTGACCATTCTCCGGCTTCAGCCCCTGCCCATGGTCCTAGTACATCTTTTAACTCTGATCTGGACACTATTGCTGAGCGTACCTTCCGCTCTCAGGCCTGCAGCCCGACCTCTACCTGGATGTCTGATGAGGGAGATGATCTGGAGTCGGTAGCTACAGAGTCCGCCATTACAGCAACAGTCGCCACAACTTCCGTTGTCACTGATTTTTCCACTAAGTCTGCACCGGTTGTTGCAATGGAGCCTTGTGCACCAACTGCATCAGTTCCAAAAGGACCTGCATCTTTAGTGTTGATCCCCATGGAGTCCTCTGTCAAGGAGACTACTGTTTCAGAGTTCCTTACAGTCTTACCAATCACAACAACAGCTTTGACCACAGAGACCATTGGATCTCCAGCAACCAACTCTGTTCAACCTCAACCTCTAACAGACTCTTTGCCAAACCCTGACACCTCCCCTTGCTCTGTGCAGCCATTGGTTGAGACAGAAGAGGACACACTTCCACAGACCACTCAGCCTCGTAGTGTAATTACAGAGGCTGGGGTTTCAGAGGATAATATAATCAATATAAGTGCAGATGATGAAGATGAGGTTGATGAGAGTGCTACGAACATGGATTCCAAGTCATCTGGCTGTGGTTTACCAGTAAAGAACTACTGGAGCCGGCACTTCTTAGTGGATTTGCTTGCAGTGGTCGTTCCAGTGGTCCCCACAGTGGCATGGTTCTGTCGTGGTCCACACCGTGATGGTCAGCCAATGTACCATATTGGTTCTCTGTTGCGGGGTTGCTGCACCGTGGCCCTCCATTCCCTGCGTCGAGGAGGTGGTCTTCGGCACTACCCCGCAGGAGGAGGTGGTCCAGGAGGAATGAATATATGAGACCTTTTCTTCTGTTTTGGAAAGCCCTGAAGCCAGTGATATTACTGTTCTTCTGTAAGATGTGCAATAAGAGAGTGGTTAAAACTTAAAAATGCATTCATGCAACCACTGGAAGCATAGTGTCTTATAGCTTAATGCTGTGGTTCTCTATGGTCTATATTCAAGAGGGAATGAGGAAGTGGAATCACTAGCATGCATTTACACCTACAAATAAGATGCTCATGAAGACTTCATGCGAGCTTTCACCTTTCTCCACAACTGCTACACTGAGTAGAGGCAAGATGATGTTCTGAATGACTGACACAATGACATTGACTCAGCTTTGTGAGTGACACTAAAGATCCCCTTTAATATGATTGTATTACCCTTATTTCGAGTGAAGAGTGATGGGAAGGAACTGTCCTTTTGTGCAACACTCTCACTGTCACTTCAGAGGGTGTGTGTGTGTGCTGTATATGTGTGTTGGTTTATCTGAGCGAGAGTTTTTGTTGTGTTAATGTACAGTGCAGCCAAAGTACCTGGATTACTAATGGCCATCATTGTTGTAGCTGTGAGTGCAGTAGTTAGCTGTCCCGTTACTTTTGCCTGTGTGACTCAGAGCAGTCGTCTTTTCCCCTTAAGGAGCCAGGCAAGCGCCTGCTGAGCTATTTATATGCTTTGCATATTACCACTAGTGTCCTAGATAAATTCTGTCACAATTCCATCTGGAGTTTTTTAGAAAATGTATTCTCCATTCTAGGCTCAAATAAGTGGGAAAGTTTGATGGTTTAGAAATGCTCTGTATGGTTGAAAGCTAAATTGCGTATTTAGGAAAAGGGTAACACATTTTAAGTAATAATATAAACAGTAAAAAGATTCAGCGTTTAGACAATGATCAGGATTGAATTACTTTTAACAGGGTCATGGGAGCTTTTTCACAGGAAATGAATTTTGTGATTTTTCTTTCACTGTGTGACCATCAAATTACTGTCATAGCCAAATGTTTTTGGATAAAATACTAAGCTTTAATAATAGGTGTAATTTTAATGTTCACTGTTAGACTAGGTTATATAATTACCGGTTTTGCTCTGCCCACTCCGAGCGGGGCTCAAACTGGCCTCTTGTGGCCAGGGGTTTACATACTACCAGTCCTCCGTTACACAATGAAATATCTCAAATTTATCATTACACCCTGCTAAACATGTTGTTGCTATGCTAATATGCTATTGACATAGCCAATATGTTATTTCTGAAATACTGAAATGTAAAAAGATCAAAGAAATCGAAAAATGTACTTTGTATTGTTACTTGGTATGAAAAGAGGAATATACAACTTAAATGACTAAATCATTTTTTTTTTAAGTAGCATGCAGAAACAAATCTGATTTTAAATCTGTTTCCAGCTTTTTCCAAACATTTGGCCATGACTGTATGATGTTCATTTTGACCATTTTTTTGACTGACATTTACTGACATGTCTATTGCACTATAATTCACTTTATAAGTAATTACTTGAAGTATACTTGATTGTGTGTTTCTGTCTGTCCAAAGGCCAGTGCATACATGTAATTTGTGGTTCAGAGTCATTTCACCAACACCACGATTTCAAAGAATCATCACTGATTTACAAATGTACTTCATTATTTATACTTTGTGTCGATGTGACAGCTGGATTGATTTGCCAGAAAACAGTGTACCAGATAATTAGCCAGATGAACACTAATTGTAGTTATTTGCGTCTCACATATCGTCTTATCTTCTGTCCCTCTAAAACCATGAATAGCCGCTGCCTTTCGGTCTACCTCCTCCCTCTGATATTGTGTACAGTATATGTAGTGTGATATAGTCTTTATTTGTTGTCTGTTTACAAAGTTCTCTTTAAAATAACTTGCTGCTTTCTGTTGTGTAGACTTTTGTGTGGGATCTGTAAGGTTTTCTGCCGCTTGATATTTGTTCTTTTAACTGCTTGACAATCTTAATTTGTGCTTTCTGTGGTGGCAAGTGCGTACAGATGTATTTACTTCAGTCCCTGCACTTTTCACCTCATCCCAACTAGGCGGTTATTAAAGAACCTTACAATATATTATAAGAAAAGAAGGCATATATGTTCCTGTTTTTTTTTTTTTTTTTTTATCGACTTGTGTTTGTTGAAACTATGAATGGTTGGCTTTCAGAGAGTTGTCTTTTGGCTTAAAGGGATATGAGGTTAGATGAGATTGTAATGAAGCGCTATTCCAAGAACAGGAGGTTTCCTCCCAACTGCTACTGTCTGTTTGTCAATGAAATGTACGTAAATAACTATTGCATTAGTTATTTGACCAGATAAATGTTTTATGCTGATGTAAAGCTTTGTATAACTGCTGAATTGACACACAAGGCCTTGAAATGATTTTCTTGAATTTTTTGAAGCCATATTACAAGCAGAGATGTGTATGTTGGCCCTCTATGCTGGAAAATTTGAGTAATAATATTATATATATATATAAATATAAATACTTTCATGAGTGCAAATGAAATGAAATGGAATGAAAATTCATGAGTGGATATTTGTGTTGCAGTATCAGTACATTTTTCTTTCTGCATTTGGATGGTAACTCATAATCACAGATTATTTGCTTTGAAGTTTCAGATCCACCATTTAAGAAGTCTACAGATACACTGTAAACCCAAATAAATTGGCAAACCTAAAAAAAAAAAAAAATTAAGAAATTTGAAGTTTCAGTAAGCAGAGCGTTAATTTAGCGTTAATAGCGTTATTTTTTACTCATACATTTTAATTGCTCTGAACTTGAGATATTTGAGTAAATTAATTTAAAAATATGTAATCTCTAAACTTGACTAGCTTTAACTAGCTAATTCAATAAATGCCACCTTGTTAATTGGTTACACAGTACTTTGGTAGCATTAGCATAGCACTTGCTGAATGAGAACAGCAATATAATACATTTAACACACATCTGTTCTCAAACTAAGCTCATGCTCCACTCGTCATGATGGTAACCCTACAAAAAAAACATAACGAAACATTAAACACTACTGAATCTCCCACTTAATGTTAATCTTGCACAAAAAAACATAATATAACACTTAATTTTGGCAATTAATGTCCCTTTTGAGTGTCATGGCAAAGCATGCTGTGAAATAGAGATCCCAGCCCAGTTTTAGTTAAATTTAAAGGTGCACTATGTAACATTTTTTTTCAGTAAAATATCCAAAAACCACTAGGCCAATGTTATATATTTTGTTCAGGTAAGTACTTACAATATCCCAAATGTTTCCAACTATTTGTAAATCGTGAGAAATTGCTATTTTAACCAAGGAACCGGGACGTGTGAGGGAGTCGCCCGTCAATGGCGTCATATCTGCGTTACCCTCGGTTTCCGGTTTTATTTTGCAGAAACGCTTTACTCTTACTGCAGTGTGCAACAAGTGTCATAGCAGCCACCAAGCAAACGCAAAGTAACACCATAACATCATTTTCAACACACTCAGATGCATCTAATATCTAGAGCTGCGTTACCTCATACTCATGACCGGAAATGGCGCCGGCGACTGTGGCATAATAAAAGTCCCGCGAGGCATGTGTTGCGTTCATCTTATTAACAATCGCTCTAGCGGCCTTGCTCATACTACAGTAACGTTAATAATCACATCCATGAACATGATTTCTACCCGAGTCCTATCCCGATTCTTTTCCACCGGCTGTGAGGTGAAGACCACATGTCCCAAGATTCTGCGCTCAAGCTTGGCGTCATCAAACTACTCCTTTGTTTTGAATAGGCGACATCTAGCAGACGGAAAAGTTACATGGTGCACCTTTTAAGTTAGTCTAACTTAAAAGAAACAAGTTCATAAAACTCAAAACAACGAAACAATTCAGATTACTTAAAATGTGTCAGTTTTGAGAACTCGAAAGAAAAAGAAAGTTCTAAATACTCAAAGTTAGTATGATTGAAATAATTTAATTTGAGTTGGCACAAATAATTATTTGGAGCGTTAGGGTTTACAGTGTAACAAAGTATTTCATTATCTTCCAAGGTTAATTGTAAGTAGTTTTGTAACCACAAATTATCTTGGAACAGATGCATCTCATGTTTAATCCTTAGTGTCCAATAACACTTTTTAGGTTAAACTGGCAATGCAGATGTTTTTTTTTTTTTTTTTATTACCTTCAAATATGGGTTGAAGACTTTAGTACCTCATATTCTGTCAATTATTTGGGTAAATGGAAAGCTTGGAAGTGGTTTCGCCGCAAGCCCTGCTTTTGAGTGAATATTGAAATGTAAAACTGGTGGTAAACTGATATCTACATCAGTAGTTTAGTGTCTGTTAAGCAGAATTATACACCTGTGCCTAGAAGGTTAGGTCTCACAGAGATACCTTTGTTATAGAGATTTTTTTCTTACACGGTAATGCCAATGACGTTTACATTTTTCATCTGGCACTTCAGTTTTGGCTCTGTATTGTCTAACAGTATCAGCACCCTTAGTGAAACCAGTCTTGTAAGTCTGGTAATGTTTCATAGTGTCTATTGATATTTTTGTGTAGAATATTTTATTGGTAATATCCGTGTGTACAGACATCACTGCAACACATCGCTCTTGACCCACATCGCTCTGTAAAAGGATCTATATTAAACAGCATGGTGAACAAAGCCTTCTTGCTACTTTTGACGTTTTTCCATCCGTTGTTTCAAGTTCTTAATCATCTGAAAAAGAGCAAATGTGTACCATCTCAAAACCTTTTTTAAATGAAACATTTTGATTTTTTTTCTTTATATTTAAGCACTATATTCCATTGGTATCACCAGGATGATTATTTATTTTTGTAATAATTTCAGTCTTCAGGTTACATTCGTATATAAATTTGAGAGACACTAACATTTACAGGATAATGGCAATATTATCAAAGATTAAACACCTAAAAAACATAAAAATCAACAAGAAATGAGTTGTGAAATTATTTTCAATGATTCATTCTGGCAGAGTACAGCTGTCTTGGCATATAGATGTTCAAAGAGAAAAAAAATGTGTTTGTGCATAGGAAGAATTGAACAGGGAGGAGTGTTGAAACTAAGGCTTTTTAAAAAGGAAGCTGAGGTTCAGTTTTTGACCCCTTGCCTCCCAGCCAAATTAAAATAATCAATAATAATACTCAATAATGACAATGGATTATTAAAGAACATGTAATAATGACAACAATTAAACAATGGCAACAATGACATGAGGGACAGAATCAAGAACTAGAAGGAAAAACAATAACAGAAATAGAAAAAAGGCCATTTGTACATGTTATAAATGAATGTGATTGAGGAGGCTTATCCGATAAGTGATAGACAACCCAGGCTCCAATGGGAAGGCTAGAGATTGTAGGCATTGTGGAAGGGGGTGTGCGTAGTCTCCTGTGTTCAGACCTCAGGCACAGAGTGATCCATCGAGGACTTCAGCAGGCCACCTGACATCCTGCAATACACAGATTAGGGCTGTTATGATCAGAAAATGTTGCCTGACAATTAATTTTGATACATATTCTTCAGATTATTGATGTCTGATTTGTTCACACTGTAAGCTTAATACACATTAAGAAGTCATTTATTTACACTGAATTTTAAATTATACAATATTTATTAGGCGTCTTAATCTACTATGTTCAGTAACGCTATTAAATTACATGCAACAAACCCTCAACCAAACCTAATCCTACCCTAACCCTATAGGGTCATTCCATGTCAACTCAAGTCCCCAGGCTCAAATTTTTGATTTTGTTAATATTTTTCCTGTACAAAAGACAAACATAAATAGCGATGAAAGCCAAAATATTAAATGTCACATGTATAATTACTGAGTAATCCACTATTTTGTAGAGGGTTTAGAAAGATGGCAGCATCATTATTTTATTTTTATACAGAGATTGGTATGTCTATTAGTTAAATTTGTTGATTTTAGCAATCTTTATTGCATTATAAGCCAATAGTGATGGTTTAAAAATGGCAAAAATCACTTCAAGTTTGCATGCCCATAACTCTTCTTCCTAAACTTTCCTTTTATTTTCAAGGCCCTACATACACTATATTGCCAAAAGTTTTGGGACACCTGCCTTTACATGCACATGAGCTTTAATAACATCCTATTCTTAATCCAGGGTTTAATATGCAGTTGGTGTTGTATGAGAAGGCCTGGCTCGCAGTCTCCGCTCTAATTCATCCCTAAGGTGTTTTATCGGGTTGAGGTCAGGACTCTGTGCAGGCCAGTCAAGTTCCTCCACACCAAACTCACTCATCCATGTCTTTATGGACCTTGCTTTGTGCACTGGTGTGCAGTCATGTTGGAACAGGAAGGGGCCATCCCCAAACTGTTCCCACAAAGTTGGGAGCATGAAATTGTCCAAAATGTCTTGGTATGCTGAAGCATTAAGGAGTTCCTTTCACTGGAACTAAGGGGCCAAGCCCAACCCCTGAAAAACAACCCCAAATCTTAATCCCCCCTCCACCAAACTTTACACTTGGCAAAATGCAGTCAGACAAGTACCGTTCTCCTGGCAAAAGCCAAACCCAGACTCATCCATTGGATTGGCAGACAGAAAAGCATGATTGGTCACTCCAGAGAACATGTCACCACTGCTCTAGAGTCCAGTGGTGGTGTGCTTTACACCACTGCATCCGACGCTTTGCATTGCACTTGGTGATGTAAGGCTTGGATGCAGCTGCTCGGCCATGGAAACCCATTCCATGAAGCTCTCTATGCACTGTTCTTGAGTTAATCTGAAGGCCACATGAAGTTTGGAGGTCTGTAGCTATTGACTCTGCAGAAATTTGGCGACTTTTGCTCCCTGTGCACCTCAGCATGCACTACATGGCCTACCACCTTGTGACTTCTTGTTCCCAATTGCTTACACTTTGCTATAATACCACTAACAGTTGACTGTTAAAAAAATGTCAAGAGATTTGTTCAAAAACACTGATTCATGCAGTAAAAGTCTTTATGAGTGAGTCACTGAATCAATCATTTAAACAGATTTTTTTAAATAATTCATATTAACTAAATAGATATTTTTAAATAGACTGCAGCAATTAGCATTTTGTCAGTGTCTAGTTAATTAGCCTATGTTATTTTGTTTGTCAATTCAGAATCATGATCTCTATAAAAATAAATAATTTTTATATATATATAAAAAAAATTATTATATTTATATATATATATATATATATATATATATATATATATATATATATATATATATATATTATATATTTATATATATATATATATATATATATATATATAAAATTCTCAATTAATCCAGAATCGTGCAGCTCTACAGGGTAGGTTTAAGGGTGGGTAAGGTTTAAGGGATTATTAATACAGCTGTAATAATATGCAGGTTTTTTTAAATACAAGTACAAATTTAAAAACATCGTTAAAACATTTAATATAAAGTGAGACCATAATATTTACTAATGCATCAAAAAATCCTTTTTGTAACTGTTATACTACAATTATTAGATCATTTATATGATTATATGAGTATAAAAAAGTTGCATCTCACTTCTTAATCATGTGCTCGTAGATGAACTTAGGCATGATGGTGATGGTCATGGCAGTGGGAGACGTGGTCAGGATGTCCTTAATCTGAGTGTCCTGGAGACAGAAAACCAAATACTTTATTCCACAAAACTCAAAACGATCAGATTTCTTACGGTAAATGATAAATATGGATCTCAATGTTCTTATATTGAAATGCCTTTTTAACCATTTACTTATGGGCTAATTATTATGATCATGATCATGAAATACAGTTAAATTCAAGATGCAGTGCCAATCTGTCATGTACATAGCATTATAATGAAAACAAGACTGTGATAGAATGTTGTAAATTCTCTGTGCTTTAATTCCCCGTGTATCACCGCGCTGTTAAAGGAAATCCACAACAAGAGTTACATCAGAGCGCAGTCATGTTCACAAGCGCACTCACATCCTTTTCTGCAGATGCAAGTTGTAAGATTACTTTTATGTTGTCTATATCTGATTAATCTCATATAGGACGAGTTTAGTTGAGTTTATTAACCAGCTAGCAAAGCACTGCCGTTATACCGGCTGTTGTTTATTCTCTTTAGTTCAGCTCAAATGCAATTCCCGACATTATTGACTCTGGGTTATTAGATGGTTATATTCTTTTTAGATATTTAGCTATTTCTTTTTCAAAATCATTGACGATATTAATAATGCAGCAGTGGTATATTCACGTTTTTTTAACAGTAGACCCATGTTTTATTTAAAGTTGTTTCTCATTATGGCTTCGAAAACACGCAGTGATGCCTGGAATAATTTTGTCATGAAAAATAAAATTAAGTGCAAGATGTGCAGCATCAATCGGTCATATAGCATTATAACGAGAACACGATTGTAACAGAATGTTGTTTTATTGTACTTTTGTTGCCCGTGTATCAGCATTGTTGTTAAGGAAAAAAACGCATTCAAAATGCGAGTTTCCCTTTCAATCCACAGACTGTAAAAACTAGCACGATCAAGTTCACTTTTGGGCAGATGTAAATTTTAACAGGCATAGATCTGATTAATCTCATATAGGATGCATTAGGCTGAGTTTATTAATCCGCTAGCAAAGCTCTGCAGGGTGGTGTTTATTCACAGTTTCAGCTCAAATGCAATGCCCAATATTACTGACTGGGTTATTAATTTTAGTAACAGTATTTTTTTAAATCTCCATGAGGGACATGCCCCACCCCACCCCGAGTACTTCCGATTACCCATCCTTAACCGTGACCTCTCTCACCTTGAGTCCAATGACGTTCTGGCCGTTGATCTCGCAGATGTAGTGATCGGTGAGCAGGCCATTGCGGGCAGCAGACCCATCCTTCACTAGAGATGTGATGCGCCCGGATTTGAAGATGAAGCCCACGTGGCCGGAGCTGTCCTTATGCATGGTGATTGTGCGCTGGAATGGTCTGGAACACAACATACATAAATATGATAAGTTGATCTCTATTTGCATTATGTGTGGCATTATGTTGAAAACACCAACATGTATTTTGTCCTGTGGCCATACTTCTAAAACTGTGTATTTAAATGTTTACTGCTTGTAAGTGTCTTACTATAATTGAATTTAGTTTTATGTTTTTTCTAAATTACTTTCTGTGGTAACTATCACTCGATTAGGAACTTTCCTTCTTTTCATATTGAATTCATAGAAATACAACAACCACCAGGGGGCAGCAAAGAACTATACAGATATAATAATACACCTGTCATGCTGACACACACACACACACACACAGACTCTCCTTTAAAAAAACTAATAAAAAATTCTATCTGACCCCAAAATTTTGATCCGTAGTGTGTATTATATATATATATATATATATATATATATATATATATATATATATATATATATATATATATATATATATATATATATATATATACACACATACACACACACACTGTATAGATAGAAATGACTGACCTGTCACGGACGATGAGCTCAATGCGTTGTTCAGCTGCTGCCTTCAGAGCTTTGTGGGCCTTATCGGAGTTCCAGCCAGCAACATTCTGCCCGTTGATCTGCAGAACCTGATCTCCAAAACGCAGACCACCCAAAGCCGCTGGAGAGTTCGCCTGCACTAGCTGAACAAACACTCCCTAAAGAGAGAGGAAATGATGCATGAAAATAATGACATATGCTGAGAATAAGGGTGTAATGCCCTAGAAACTATTACCAATTAAACTACATACCAATTACTCCAAAGCAACAAATCACAACAACAGTCATGACTGAAAGTGCTTTACTCACATTATCGATATCTCTGAGTCGGAGGCCGACCTTTCCTTCCTGGTCTTTGCAGATGATGACCTCACGAAGACCTGGGCGAATCTCTGCCCTTCTGATACCCACGTCTGCACCAGTCACGGGCCGCACCATGCCACCCACACAACTTGGCACTGCCACTTGCTGCCAGGAGAGAGAAAGCCATTTTAATTCTCATAAGTACGAGTGTACTGTCACATGCAACACTAACATTTATTTCTCTAGAATCTGCTCGTGAAGTCTGACATCGTGCATCAGTGTTTCCAAACCCTTGTCAGATATTAAAAGCAAACAACAAATGGTACTAATATACACTCATAGCACACTGTAAAACTACAGAAAAAAACATGATCCTAACCTTTATTGGAAATATTTACATTCTGTCTTAAGCTAGACTCGAGTTACCATTAGAGTTAGCAGATTTGTCAGTGATGGAAACCAGGATTTTCAGCATTATTACTCCAGTCTTCAGTCTCACATGATCCTTCTAAAATGCTGATTTGGTACTCAATGTTGAAAACAGTTGTGCTGCATAATATTTTTGTGCAACTGTGACCCCAAACTTAATGGTGGTGTATACGAATACATTTTTATTTTTGGCATTCATGCCATTATTATGATAGGACAGTAGAAGCACTGACAGGAAGTAATAGAGAGGGGAATGGATCAGGAAAGGACCACAAGCCAGGACTTAACTCTGGAACTCAGATCACTGCCCACAAGGCTATGGCTCCGACTAATACTTTTTTGTTGTATAAAGTTGCATAAATTAGAATGAGTTAATGTGTTATAAAAGAACAAGACTTAACAATGAACAACAGTATACTATTAACTATATTAACCTAAACCAGGGTCGATACAAACTGTTGTTTATTGTTATTGATATCTAATGCATGAACTAATGTGAACAAATTAGTTACCAAATAAATGATTGTGACTAAATCTTGTGATTTTCAGTTTCTTTTAAGGAATGAAAACAAGATGAATGCTATACTTTTAAGCAATGATGCTGAATGATATCAAGCAGTATTAGTGAAAAGAAATGCATTTCTGGTTTGGTGTTGATAAATGGATACTTGAGCCTAATTGATGGGGCTGTGATGGTACAAAAAAGATTGGGAGATGCTGGTCTAATGTTTAGTACTTTGAACATGGAGTATCATTTTAAGATGCCCTTAGAAAGCAGCCTACACTAGAAACCCTCCAACACAGGCCTTATGGTGCATGAGTCATTCCTGAGCTCTGCTTCCAGGAATGATGCTGAAAAGAATTATGGGTTATGCTAAGGCACACTGTAGCCAGTTTGAAAAAAACAAACAAAAAAACACAAATGTTACACATATACCACTGCTGGCTTTTTTCAAAGCTTACACAACTGCCTTGGCTGCTTTAACTGAGAAAATATTGTACAAGGCAACAGTGGCAGGAATGGAAAAACAGGCTGAACAGCAAACTAAACCAGGATAGAGTGGTTTAGCTTGCACTGCTAGGAAAGCATTTGAGACTCTGAAATGTCATTGTTTGCATACATCTAATATTTCAGGATGAGTGGCAATACTTAAAACAGGGAAGAGAGACCAAAATTGAACTCTAAAAACAAATGTGTACTCAGAGACAATGAACATTTGTACTTGTTTTATCATTTGTACTTCTCAAAGCACACATTTATGCCATTCTAAAGCAACAGAAACATGCACATACTTACACTGCCAGCCACCGGGACCAGCGCAAGGTTTCTCTGGACCTCATCACTGTTTAGACTGAGGCCCATATAGTCTCCCAGCTCCTCAAGATTCGGATACAGAGCTGGAGGGAGAGAAAGAGAAAGCGTTTCATATAGAAATTTTGAAATCGCGATATGATACAGAGCTAATAGCTAACATAGTAGCATAGTGATGATTAGCCATGAACCTGTAGATTATTTTTAGTTTTAAAAATCTGAGTTTGTTTTATGACAGCATCAAGCAAGCGAAAAAAGTAAAAAAAATAAATCAGGGAATAGAAAAACAGCAAACTGTGAAGAACACAGAGTTCAAGTGTTGACATGCAGTCATCCTACAGTCGCTGGTTTCAGATTCTGGCCATGAATGTTTCCATCTAGTAATTATTTCCTGAGTTGAGTCATGGCTACAATGCTTGCTTCTCTTCCTCCTGCTTTCTCCAGCGCTCAGATAGGAAAATGTCTGCCTGTGAAACATGTTCCTTCCTACACAATCACTAACACACCAGTCAGATTTCTACACTGGGATTTTTTTAAACTGTGATTTTCCTACCATCATCCGGTCCAGACATACATATAAAATGTTTTTGAAAAAAGCTACACTTTTTTTTTTTTTAAATCGAAATTAACAGAAAACATTTGTGTGTGCGGAACGTAAGCTTAAGGATGGGACAACATCGTTATACTTTGATGCTCCGTCTATTTGACGAATGTCAGATATGTTCACAACGATTAGAATGGGAACACAATAATTCTTATTCTAAAATGTCGCAAAAATATTTGCATCCAAAAGTATAAGCACTTAAAGGGTGTCCTGGTCCGCTTAGCGTTCACATTGGTATTTTAACACCAAACCTAAAGATACCGAACCTAAAAGGCATAGAGATATGTTCACAACCTGATTGGTCTGCGTTTTTTATGTATTAATGTACATATAAAATAAAAATCTACAACTACAGAACAGGAGGAGGTCAACCACATTCTAAAAAAAATATGGCCTATGATCAGACTGCTTTAAGGTTAAAAAGATGTGAGCTTCAGAGACAATCGTTGAAACAACAGTACTGTGTGAGTCTCCACCTTAAAAACATTTTTTTAACATTCTTGTTGTGTAATATCCTGGCAGTGCCCTGCAGAGGCATCACACAGGGACACAATGAGAATGTATAGGTGGAAGGCAGTGCTGCCTGGATAAGAGGGCTTGAGCACTTGTTTAACACTGAGATAAAAAAAACATAGGAAAGACTGATGCACTGTTGTTGAATTGCTCCCAGATCCCCTAAGGCACGTCTTCATTTCCTGTTTGACAATCGCACAAAACACTGGAATGCCTCCAAAACTCCAGAAATGAAAGAGAGAATGGCATGATAAGGGAGAGGGAAGCAAGACAGACGGCTTAAGAAGCATTGAAAGAAGACAGACAGGCAGAGCCCGGTACTCACTGGAGCTCGGCATCCCCTGTGTGGCAGGATGTGGTTGGTAGAACCCCTGAGTGATGGCTGGGGTACTGGAAGTGGCATCAGCAAACTGGGATTGTGCCTAGAGGAGCAGACCACATGTGAACATCCATGGGACGATTTTTGCACATTTATCGCCAACGTTTAGTGCCTCATGAATAAACAAAGGGCACCAATGTGAGTGTGCACACCAACGTGCAAAAAAAAGGCGTATAAGTGTAATTTTATTTTAAAAAACGCAGAGAAACGTCTCGAAAAACACTGGTGATAAGCACTTGCGATAATTGTTCTGGTGTGTACAGGCCTTTAATCATGTGGACGGCTACTGTCCCTTTAAAAACATTTGTTTTTAGTATAAAGCTGAAATAAAATAAAATAGATGAGATATGTTGCCTTGGCAACTAACTGAAATAAGTGCTAAAATCACTAAAACTGAAAAGAAAAAAAACTTTTAAAAAAAATTATAAAAGCGAAAACAATTATTAAAAATTAAACAAATTAAATAGAAATTCAAAATACAAAAATAAATGGCAATTCAAAATATTAATAGTCAATAATCAATAATACTGCTTACCCTAATGACCTTGTCCACTTTAAGGTCCTCTAGGGATGGGTACAATGACATCCTAAAAAAAAAAAAAACAACATCATGAAAATGGGGGAAACTAGACAAGCACAAGAAATCATGCTTTCAGTGAGCTCATATAGAGCCATATTGCCCAAGTTTGTTTTTCAGCGGAGTTGACTAGCAACCACATGACTCCAACGGGAATTGAAACCTATAATAATTAGATGGGATAAATAGACCAAGGAGTGTATTAGGAGCACACAGGGAGTGACTGCTGCTTTGATCAGGAACAAAAATACAGTGAATTCATCAGGATTCTCCATCATGAGAAATCTAGAAATCAAACATTCCTACCACGCACACACACACACAGATATGTCACAGCTCTCCAGGCATTAGCTTAATAAAATGATCCACCTGTGAGTCCATGAGTCCTTAAACCGATGGTTCAGCCCGAAATGAAAACAAAACCATCTTTTACTCACCCTACTGTTGTTGTAGGGTGACCTGTGTCCTTCTATCTTTTGCGGACCTCAAAAGCAGTAATTTTAAAAATAGTCCTGCACATGCTCCTTCCTATAATGGCAGTGAATAGCGACCAGGCTAAAACATTACAAAAAAATATACAAAAGTATCTATGCAATGATACAGTGAGACACGCTCCATATATGGAAAGTGTTCAGGAGGCATAATATAAGGTTTTGCGGGAAAGAAACCATATTATTCAGTCAAAATACTGAGCTCAGCCGTTACTCTGTGCGTGTTCCTGTGATGAGCGCAGGCTTCAGTAGCCGCCGGCGCTCATGCTTATGCTGCCTTCACGTGCTTTCGGAGATATGAGAATTCTGACTTCTGAAGTCGTGATTACGAGATCATTGCATTCAAGTTTCAAAATGTGAGGAAACTCGTATTTACGTTAATTCCGAGAGCATGTGAAGGCAGCATTACTATAACTTGCACTGTTGTCATGGCACCTCGGATAAGTGCGCGCACACACACACACACACCATTTTGAGAAATCAGGCTCAATAGACCAATTGTCAGTTGACGTCACGCAGGTTCAACTGCGCATGTCGGTTGCAAAAGACGATCGGGAAAAAGTTATAATGTATGAAACACATTGGTTTAAATCGTGCTTTAGGTTATACATATAGCAACAGTTAAATGATTTCAGCAAATAAGCAGTTCAGTTTGATTAAATTGCTGACACTGAATGAAAATAATAAAATTTGAAAGTTTAAGATTAAGTTTAATAATAATATAATATATATATATATATATATATATATATATACATACATACATACATACATACATACATACATACATACATACATACATACATACATACATACATATATACATACATACATACATACATACATACATACACACACACACACACACACTTACCTAAAGGATTATTAGGAACACCATACTAATACTGTGTTTGACCCCCTTTTGCCTTCAGAACGGCCTTAATTCTACGTGGCATTGATTCAACAAGGTGCTGAAAGCATTCTTTACAAATGTTGGCCCATATTGATAGGATAGCATCTTGCAGTTGATGGAGATTTGTGAGATGCACATCCAGGGCACGGAGCTCCCGTTCCACCACATCTCAAAGATGCTCTATTGGGTTGAGATCTGGTGACTGTGGGGGCCATTTTAGTACAGTGAACTCATTGTCATGTTCAAGAAACCAATTTGAAATGATTTGAGCTTTGTGACATGGTGCATTATCCTGCTGGAAGTAGCCATCAGAGAATGGGTACATGGTGGTCATAAAGCATTAATATAATAATTGCATTAATGAGAAACAGGTGTTCCTAATAATCCTTTAGGTGAGTGTATATGGGTGGGAGGTACATGAAAAAACATCTGAACCGTTCGGTTCGCTTGTCTCGGTTCGGAGCGCGTGCGTCACACAGTTCGACGCATGCGCAATGTAGCCTCGTGCCCGTATGTTACCTCAGACAGTGGGTGTCCTTTTCGTGCGAAATAAGGGGTCTGTCCCGAACACACATGCATATAACATGTTGTATATAAGTAGTTCACATGATAAATGTAACATTAAAGTTAAGATATGCTTCTAGTTTTAATAATTTAAACAGGCCTTTGAAGTTTGGGCAAAAAGTTGCTCACGCTGAATTAAAGCCACAGTGAATTGTTCTGATCAATATTGACATGATTAACATGGAAAACAAGGAAACAACTTCTACATGATATAAAAAAATGTAATACTGTATCCTAATTTTTGGATATTTAAGCTATATATCATATGCTGAAGTGAATTTCAGGAGTGTTAATGATTAAAAGAAAAAACAACAAGAACCATACAGAACCGAAAACCGTGACCCTAAAACCGTGATACGAACCGAACCGTGGGTTTTGTGAACCGTGCCACCCCTATATATTATTGTTAAATTCGTGGAAAATCGGGTGACCAGATCTCAAAACACAGGCAAAGCTTCAATTTAGCTGACCTCACAAAGCCTACCTCTCTCGTTCGGCATGAATGCATAAAATCTAATGATTTTGTACCGTAGCCATGTAATTTTCTATACGTAAACGCTATCTCTCCCTGGTTTTCTGCAACCTAGCTGCGTGCGCATCCTGTATGTTTACAAACAGACAATTGGTCTATAGAAACAAACGTGACTCTCGTCTTTTCTACAAGGTAACTTATATGATAAGAAATAATACAAAAATACCAATAAGGTAAACCTCCTGAAGTGAATGTTGTGAGGTTGTAACGTTAGAACAGATTAGTCGTGTTACTTCTTATAGCCGGAACTCAGACATCCCAGAAGTTCCAGGAGTGTCCCGCATATTGATAGCGGCTCCCTGATGCCCGCAAATTAGTTAAAATCTCCCGGAATCTAGAGCGAGCGAGCAAGAGCAGAGAGGGAGGGGGAGCGAGAGACCTTGTGTGTGTGCTAGTGTGCTTCAGGAAGCGCATGTAAGACAGAGAGCATCCTGATTGGCCTGTTTCGGTAAGTCAACCAATCAATTGTCAGTGTGGGCGGGCTTTTATCTCTTCTCCCAAACCGAATTAAAGGTGCACTATGTAACATTTTTTTCAGTAAAATATCTAAAAACCACTAGGCCAGTGTTGTATATTTTGTTCAGGTGAGTACTTACAAATAGTTGGAAACATTTGGGATATTGTAAATCGTGAGAAAATTGCTATTTTAACCAAGGAACCGGGGCGTGTGAGGGAGTCGCCCGTCAATGGCGTCATATCTGCGTTACCCTCGGTTTCCGGTTTTATTTTGCAGAAACGCTTTACTCTTACTGCAGTGTGCAACAAGTGTCATAGCAGCCGCCGAGCAAACGCACAGAGTAACGTCATTGAACGTAGTCATTTTCAACACACTAGATGTATCTAATATGATAAACAGAGCTGCGTTACCTCATACTCATGACCGGAAAAAACAGAAATGGCACCGGCGACTGTGGCATAATAAAAGTCCCGCTGCTTGTGAGGCGTGTGTTACGTTCATCTTATTAACAATCGCTCCAGTGGCCTTGCTCAGCTCCCACAACACTCGGGCCTGCTCTGCTTCATACTACAGTAACGTTAATAATCGCATCCATGAACATGATTTCTACCCGAGTCCTATCCCGATTCTTTTCCACCGGCTGTGAGGTGAAGACCACATGTCCCAGGATTCTGCGCTCAAACTTGGCGTCATCAAGCTATGCCTTTGTTTTGAATAGGCAATCTCTAGCAGACGGATAAGTTACATAGTGCACCTTTAATCAGTTCAATGTATCTAGAAACATAGCGCCATGGCAGACGGAGAGTGCCCCAAAAAACGAAAGTACAAGACACATTTTACGCCAGACTACACAAAAGTGTACCCCTGTCTTATAAGTGTTAAATATAATGAAAATCTTGCACGCTGTACAGTTTGTAACAATGACTTCAGCATTTACAATACAACCGCCATGGGCAAAGACATGTTGAGGTGAAGTTTCATATATACCTCCCTGAAATGACTTTTTGCAGGTTAGGATGTCTGGAAACTGTTCTCACACACTCTACAGTATAGTTTGATGCTGCTTGTCGGACATCTTAAATCCAAATAATGGATGTTGTTTCACCAGCTCCTCCGTTTTGCTTTCAGCCATGTTTACTCAAGATGACGAATGCGATGATGCGCTGCAGTTCATGGCTCTATATTTCACGGGTAGATTGCGTCATTATTGCAAATTAAAATCTCTATCGTAGGCCAATTTTGTATCGTTTACATTGCATATTGTTCATATCGCCCATTACAGAAATTATAATAACCTCTACAATACCACCAGCTGCACTTTACTTCAGACTTTCATCACAACAGAGGAAGAGGCACATATAAAACCCAACAACACTCAATCCATATGCACGAAAACAATTATTTGATTTGACTTAAAGACAGTCTTGCTCCAATAGCTCCAACAGAATAGTACGGTTCTATCAACATCAATGATGAGTTACTCTGGATAAATGCTATAATAATATAATACAAATGTCATGTATAACAGACTTGTTACATCAAACCAAATTTTGTATATTTTTGTAACTGGTTTGTTAATATTATTAATTATATATAATTTGTATCTTAATACTTTATTAATAATATTATGCGTCATTGTTTATTGTTAAAAGGATTCCCATTAGCTGTCACCAAAGTGAGACGAGCTAGTCTTCCTGGGGTCCACAATTTTTTTAAATCACATAACAATGTTAATCTAAAAGCTGTCAAACATTGTAGACATCATTATAAGCATCATCAAAAATTATTCAGAATAAATTATTACAGCATTAAATCCATACAGTAAACATGTCCATTCCCGATTCACAATTTTAAATTAGGGATGCACCAATGTATCGGCTGCCGATATTTATCAGACGATTTTTGATCAATTTACAACCATCGGCATATCGGCTATAGCATAAAAAAAGGCTGACATAACAAACCGATGGTTTATTAATGAACTGCGTGAAGGCACTGAGCTGTATAATGTCTGCTGCATAATCCAAGATTATAATGTAATATTCCTGCTGCGCTGCTGTCTGTGTTTTAATGTTAATCAAACAACAAAAGAAAAAAAATATTTGCTTACTACTCTTTAAATGAACGACTTAATTAACTTTTGTAACTTTCATGAGAATTAATTTCCACGATGCGGACAAAGCAGACGGAATGCAGTCATAAAAACTGAATTTATTTAGTCCATAGTGGAATGTCACGGAATTTGTCAAAGTTTTGATGAATGAATAAAACATTGGTCAGTACAATTAAATCAAATAGCGATATATACTAGTATCTGTGAATATTAAGACGCAAAAAGACTGTTTAAATATGAATCCTGCATGTTTCTGTATCTCTGTGTGAATGGCGCAGACACACGGTTTAATTTACCACACACACACACAGAAACTTGCTGTGTTTTTCAGCCTCTGCCGCCTCAATATGAGGACACTAATGCATCTCCAGTCACCGATTATCGCCGCCGATATTAAGCATTTTTATGGTTATCGGTATCGGTCATTTTCAAAACTGATTTGCCGATAAAATCATTTAATTTTGAAATGCGCGAACTGGCTCTGATCCAGCCACCTCTGTCAGAGCACACCGCTCTGTGACCTAGACTAATGCCCGCCCATCACCCATCTGATTTGTTGGGAGTCACGAGTCCGGCCAATCAACGTGGAAGGCTGAAGGCACTGAAAATGTTGCGCTCTCACACCGAAAGCACTTGCTAGCAGGAGCTGCGCAGTGATAACGATAAGATAAGGCAGCAGTGATCACTATCAACTTGTAGTGATTTAAGTTGCATTAAATCACTACACTGAAGTTGCAAAACACCTCAATATAATCTATTTAATGACAAGCAACCCCTTTTCCAGTTATACTGTGAATTCCCAGTCAATGTCTGTCATTGCAGTGATAGCTTTAACAGAGTTTAACTACTTGGAACAACAGCATGAGAGTTGAAAATAGCCTCACATCGGTGCTAGTGTAACTAAAACCTATTGTAGTTGCTCGCCATTCAGCCATCTTATCGTTATATTGTGAATAGATTATCAACACAAATGAATTCACTCACGTCTGCTGCCGCTACGGGTTATTTGTGTTCACATAGCTTCACTGAACAGCGTCCCTTAGGGCTTGTGCTCAAATTTTGCATATTTGGAGAAATTTTGCTTTGTTCGCACATGATTGCAAAATATTTCATAATACAGAATACCATTTCTATTATTTCTCACTGAATTATGCGATCTGACGAGCTAAGAGCATTTAGATTGAGCTCGGTCTCCTGATTTGCGTCAGTGATCTCCGCACTCTCTCATTCGATGAATAGCTGTCAATCATCTCACATGGCACGTTTCCGGCTGTCCTGTACACTTCCTGGTTTTTAGCTCCGTGATAAACAGTCAAACAAAAGTTTCTACACATAAAAAAATAAAGAAAATCAATAAACACACAATTAGACATACGGGTTGTGTGTGATTTTCATGCGATTTTCACATACACACACACATATACATATATGCGTACATATACATATATGCGTATTCTTTTTTAAATTTAATCCATTGATGTGCAATAGTCACCTTTTTTTAGGCTATGTTTTAGTCATCAGAAATTAATTATGAGAGGTAAAGCTATTACACATAGCCTGCCCTACATTTCTACCATGTAAATGATTGAAGCTAATACTTCCCTTTCCCCAGCTGTTTAGCTGTAGGTACAGTCCCAGCTAATAGACTTTTGTTATAAGAACGTTCTCCAAATATTCAGTGTTGGTTCTGGGAACGTGAAAAATGTCCAGTTGTTGTTTAAATTTACTTCTTTAAGGTTTACAAAATGGTTACAGAATGCTGCTGGATGATCCATGCACTTTTTATGTTGTTGTTATTCTAATATTAATGTTGTTAATATTAACAGTTCTTTCAATTAAAGATATGGTAAAAGAATTTAAAGGGAGTCTTTGTCAGAGGTCTTGTTATTCTTAATTTTGACATCAACTTTAATTTTTACACTAGGCATATATCGGTTCAAAATATCGGTTATCGGTCTACTTCATCTGTAATAATCGGTATCGGCATCGGTCGACCCCTACTCCAGTCACTTCTTTTTTTACTGACCACCAGAATTTTACTGTTTCATTCGACAAAATCTATCGTCATATCATAAACACACACACACAGGAACTCGAAGGTCTTCACAGCAACCCGTCAAAATAAAAGTTCAGTTTAACAAAGTAATTGTGACAGGATTAATGTTGTACAGTAGAATTTAGCTACGTCTCAATGTAATAATAATGTACGCATTTAATTTATACAGTGAAGAATATGCAGTGTTATTTAACATTAAACCTACTTAAAAAGCACTGTTTATTTCATATGCATCTTGTTCTGTTGTATTTATGGTTGGCCTGCTGAATGTTAAATGGATCCAGTCTATGTTCATTAGAAATTATTTGATAATGCAGCAATAATCTAGCTAGTAGGCTATAAGTTAATGTATTTTTTTTTGGTCAATAATTGCTTGTTAAAATCAAGATAGGCCCCAAAAAAATCCTATCGGTGCATCCCTATTTTAAATGGTGCATTCTCAGATGATACCTGAAAGAGACTTTGCAATTAATTTTACGTATATTCATTGGGCAATTATTCCAATGACTGATGGCACGATAAATAAAATGAATACTATTAATTACATATAATTATTAAAATGATAATAGTGCTGTCAACTCGATTAATCACAATCACATCCAAAAAAAAAAAAAAAAAAAAAAAAGTTTGTTTACATAATGTGTGTGTACAGTGTATAATTATGGTGTAATACACACACACGCATGTATATATTTAAGAAAAAATTGCAAGTATATACATGTAGACCTATACAAATATATACATGCATGTGTACACGTGAAATATATACACATAATTATACACAGTACACAAACATATATTAGGTAAACACAAACTTTTATTTTGGATGCGATTAATCGATTTGACAGCACTAAATGATATAAATTAAAATTATTAAAATTTTTACTATTATAATACTTTCATTTGATGCGTTTATTTTTTATACTTTTTAAATACATTACATTTATTACAAAATGTAACAAATACATTATAATATATAAAAATAAATACAATAAAAGTATTTATAAAATAAAATTTTATATTTGATGACAATAATAATAATAATAATAATAATAATAATAATAATAATAATAAGTAAATTATATCATATCAATATCTGTCAAAAAATAAACTCGGTACATAATATTCACCTATTTTAGCATAGCTGAAATCTAAAGATTCTAAAGATGTTAGTGAACATTCTGAGATGACATGCAGCTTTGACACTTCCAGAGTAGACAGACTCAAACCATTACCATGAAAGAAATGTAGGCATACTTCTATCCATGAGATTTTGGGCTGAGGATAGTAGCAACAAATACAACTACAAACATCCAACAACACTACCCTACATGCATAACATACATTTCAGAGCTATTTATTATAAACTGAACACTCTGGAACTTAACAATGTGACTTTATATCAAACGGTTGTCGTACAAAATTAAATAGCCAAGACAGAACCAGCAAGCAATTTTGCGATTAAAAGTAGTAATAGCCATCCAAACACAGCCTTGATGTCTAAGCTAAAATTTGGGCTGTCAGTTAAAATTTAATAGACATCTAACCATAGCCCAAGAATAGACTAGTCTCATTAAACTGTTTATGCTCTAGACTAGTCATCTAGAACATGAACATGTCAAAGAAATGAAACCAAACACCTTGTAATCACTGTTGACTTTGCTTACATGATGGCGTATCATACTTCTCGCAAGTTATATTGGCATGTAACCAAATTCAAGGTTGTTTTGACTAGAAGTTGGTTACTCATAGCCAGACTATATTGGGTCTATAGTTAAACTAGATAGTGAAATGACGGAGCTATTGCTTGCTGGCAATAAAAAGCAGTTTAATGAGGACTAAAGTTTATGATAAAAAAAAAGAAGGACCTGACCTGAGCACCCCCTCCACATTTAACTAGGAACATCCCACCAGAAATCATCCCTACAAGAGCCGAAGCACTAACCATTTCCAAAACCAAACAGGATCACATCCATTACTGGAAAGGGAAAGGGGGAGGGGAAAAAAGAAAAGAGAAAGAAGGGAGAGAGAGAATGAGACTGAGAATTACAAAGAAATTAAACTACTTAAAGACAGAAAGAAAGACCAAAATGGAAAATATGGGGGACTGATTTATAAGTTACTAAAGGTAAGGCCAACAAAAGAGGTAATACAAGCATGTGATAGATGGATGTTGACATTAGTCATAATCATATGACAGTGATCACATGACGTATTGTGCATTTCAGCCAACGTATTGTATTCATCCACTGCCTGTAGATCATTGGGTTACTGTAAACTTCACAAAAGCAGAAACCAAAACCAGATGCAGGAAATGACAGAAATGCTGCTCAACAAGAGCCTAGAGCAATGCCATACTGTGGATCATATGGTTAGGAGGACATAGACAAGGATAATATAAAATACTAATTTCTAGCTAGACAAGAAATTAGTTAGACATAGACAAGGATAATATAAAATACTAATTTCTAGCTAGGAACATCAAGTAACGATAACAAAAGAATTTAGGCAGACATTGTTAAATGTTGGGCAATGACAGAAATTGCACATTGCCTCACTTCCCTGAAGAGACATCCCACATACTAATGGGAATAGGAAACGGGAAGTATTTAGTTAAAATCAGTCGGACTGGAGCACTGCCAGTCACTGGAAATGAAACAAACAGCCTGGAAACCTAGTCAAGTCTCTAATAATGCATGTAGGAACATACAGGTTTACAATCAGATTAAAGAGACTGGAGCTGCTTATGCCATAATGTCAGATTCAAGACTAAAGCTAAAGCACAAGTTCCTACACGTTGACATATTGCAAGAATCGGCGACACACTCAGACAGACCCGACCACAAAAAAGTAAAAAAAGAAAACTCTCGCCCACATGCTCATGAATAAACTCCTACACTAGAGCACACAAAACGGCTCATGCAAACCAACACTCTTCACGTCATACACAGACCATGATATGTGAAAGCAAACATGCACTGAAATATCTGCTCTGACGATTCAACTGCAACCAACATGTCAGAAACAGACATTAACTATATCAGACAGGCTCCTACCACACAAACACGGCCTCTCATTGCATAAAAACATCTCTGTGGTACCAAAGGGCCATTATTTCCTGTCAAGAGCACTCCAATAAAATAGAGAGGTCTCCAAATAGTGGACTAATGGAGACAGTGAGCAATCTTCTCAGACATGTGTGCCTCTATTGTTTGAAGCTCGATCTATTAGCTACTTGCCAGAAATCAAGTGAATCAACTGTGCATCATAAATCAAGCAGGCATAAAGGACGACTGGGAATCTCATCATTGAGGCTATAAGTCATCAGAGGTCAACACCTAAGATGAGTGTAATTTTCATTCAGGTCACAAAGAAACTGAAGTAGCAGCAGATTTATTCCATATTACAACATGCATCCTAGTAAATTATCAAAAAGAGAACAAAATGAATCTGAACGTGAGCTTGCAGTCGATTATAAGAAACGCTGTGTTTTATGTAGAGATCGAGAAAATGACTGAGGTTTCTGGCATACGTCACTGGAAGATCAATGATATTTGAATTAAAAATACTGAGGTGAAAATAAAAAATATAATCATTAAACACGCACGGATAAATCATTCACAATAAGATCAATACATTTTAGATACAAAATGCAATACAAAAATAAAATGCAAATAAATATGCAACTAGCCTAAATTTCAATATTAATAACCCTGTTTATTACCTTAGTGTAAATATGAATAGATCAACGAACACTGTGGAAAGAGTCATTTGAAACTAATGCAAGATAATGCAGAAGCAGCAGAATGATTTTACACGAAATCTGGTTTAGTTGACATCTTTGACTAAATGTGTCCTACTTTCCTCACCAATTTATTGCAGAAAAATCACCAGAGCAAACTTGAGTTAGGGGCAAAGCCAGTGGATAACTGTCCGGTTGAGTGGGTGAGGGGCCTTTGGTATGGGGGAGAAACGGGCAAAGCTAACTTTCAGGGAGACTGAATGAGTGCCGAGCATAATAAACGACTCTCCCATGGCAACAGCCTGTAACTCTATTGACTGAGTCCAGCAAAGGATTCATGTTGCAATATCCCACCCACAGCTTTTGGGGAAATATTATGCTGCTGCCATTAACTAAATATAATACATTTTATTATGACTACTACAGACTCTATCCTTGTGTTGTGACATGAACAACAATGACAAAATTATGTGCATAATTCCAGTGGACTGATGTCATCATGTGGGAAAGTCCCATCACCCTTCAAAAAAGACAACTAGGTTATAAGCCCTTTTAGTCAGCGTCACTCTTGTGTTTGTTTGTTTGTTTATTTTATGTTGTTCAGTCTTCAATAATTCAGTTATTTATATTGTGTTTGTTTACTGAACATAGAGGTGTACTCGAAAGTAAAACTTGTTTCCCAAGAAATATGCCTAGGTTTCATGTCAGTGACACATATCCCGGAATCAACAACATGTAATGCGCCACATTACGTGGCAAACATCTAACTTTAAGTTAATCGGCATCTTTATGTCTTTAACTTACGAACAATATATATGTTATGAACATGTTTACTGGCTAAACGTGCATTTAAAGAGAGAGTCGAACTTTCACACAAATGGGCTTTTTCTTCCCCCTCTCTCTCATATATTTTTTTATAAATAAAAATCTAACAGTTTATCTGATGGTGACATATATATATATATATATATATATATATATATATATATATATATATATATATATATATATATTCTGCTCTAAAATACCCAATAACTGTAAACAAAGGAATTAAAAAGCACTTGTCAACTGTTTTTAAAAATATAAACTGTGGTTTTATAGACCATGTCACCGTAAAGTAAGTAAAATTAACTCAAATATAAGCATTCGGACTGGTAAAGACTGGTATTTGTTGTGTTTAGCTCTCGAGCTAGTCACGGTTAACGTTACTCCGTTAGCAATGCTAATTACACGAATAAAGTTCGCCTTCTTTCTCCTTAAAATAATGGTCAGGTAATGGGTTACAAAAATATAACTGAAAACCAAAATATAATAAATAAAACGGAATGTCGAACTCGGTAAAGTGAGCACTAGCACGTCTTTGTTCTTCGTGTGTTAGCAGGTTAAGTTTAGCTTTGGTTAGCCAGCGAGTCCCACATACCTGACTGAATAAATCACTCTAAAAATAATTCAAACAACAACATTCAGCTTAGCGTCTTACCTTTCGGCTTTCAAACGAGTGACTTCTGAAGAAATGGGGTAAATGTAATGAGAAGGAATGTAAACAAGCTGAGCACAGTAGATGGGACCCTTTTCCTCTTTAGGTTAGAGCAGAAATGAACAACATAGATGGGAGGTGAGAGAGAGAAAGTATGTGTGCGAACAGTTTCTAAAGGCTTAGTAGCTCAGTTCACTTCCTGCTATAGACTTCATTTTGTTTCATGACGTTACTCACTTCTCATTGATCTTAGGAGGCTGGGCTGCAACTTCTATTTATTCTTTTATTACTCATTAACTTTAGCTCAGTCATCCTGACTGCCAAAAACTAGCATGGTAACAGTTAACTTACTCCAGTTAATACTGTGAATCTGAGATCTCAATATTCTTGATGGCAGTGGTGGTGGAATACCAAGTTAACAGTTAATATATCACATTTACTAGTTCATTAACTAGATAGAATGACTTAAAATATGTTTCGGCTGATTCTGTCTATCTTGGTGCTGCTGAACAACACCAGCTGTCGAATCTCATTCCTGTAAAACAACTTAACCTCTGAAAGAAATTTTAAGGTAAAAGTCTTAAAAGTGCCAGCCCTCTAAAAACAGATTAAACATAGCCTACATAGTCATAAAATAATCTGAAATAACAAAGCAAGCAACATTTTCCAAAACATGTAAAAGCACTTTAAAGCACATTTTAATTATTTTATTGTTTTTGTTTGTTGTATGACAATACATAAATATACAGAGCATTGCAGAAATATTAAAGCCATATTTGATGCTTGACTCAAGTATTTATGCGTCAGATGATTTCATTTGAATTAAAAATTATTTTCATGTCAATACAAAAAGTGCAGTCAATGTATCCGCATTAAATATAATCACATCAATGGTCAATGGCAGCACGGTCTACATTAACAACAGATGGCTGCAAATAATTTAGCATCAAAATGTATTAATTAATGGCAAGTAGTGTGGTGAAAATATGGCAGGGTAGGTCACAATGTGTCCATCTTTGAAAACAAATTGTTCCAGCTCAATGGGAACACAATATACCCATCTTTTATATGTATTAGCAAGCTAATTCGTTGTTAGATGAAGAGTGAAACATAATCACAAAATCCTTAAGCACTAAATATGTCATGCATCCATTGCTCCGGTGCCAAATGTGCCACCTACTGAACTACACAACCTAATCACAAAGTAAACACATAAAAAACATTTCCAAATAGCTGCATGTTAATAAAATACAGCAAAGAAAAAAAACCCAAAAAAACAACAACAATTAATAAAAAATTTTGCTCACCATACTGACAGAAATAGCAGTACTGTCATACTATATTAATCAGCCTGGTCTACTGTAAAGTGTGATTACAGGATATATGACAGCACTTTATCAGTTGATCAATTGTGATCACTTTGCAAATATACAAAACCAGTGGAATTCTGGCAGGTGTAAAACACACAAGGAGGCACAAGGATTGTTCAAGAATTTGCTTCTTTGTACTAATCAAAACAAGTGATCCAGTGAAAAGTCCATCTGGTCAAACCTAACATTTCGAAACTGAATGACTATTAATTAACAGATATTATTCAGATATTCTACTAACTATAAGTATCTTTGTATCTGCATGTCAAGTCATTAGAATATTAGTAGACTGTCTGTTTAATATCTGTTAACACTTCATTGTGATGCTCCCCCAACAGACATTCTACTGACTATAAGTAACTTTTCAACTACATGCCAACTTATTCTACTAACCCTAACCTAATAGTCTAGTAATGAGAGTCACAAAGTTACTTATAGTTAATGAACGTCTAAAGTGGACTATCGAAATAAAGTGCAACTAAAACTTTATTACATGTAATTTATTAATTTACTCAATATAAAAAGTAACAATGCAACAAATATTCAAATCTTTAAGATAAACTTTTTTTTTTTTTTTTTTTTTTAGATAACGATTCAGGGGTAAAGTCACAGATTTTTGTAACAATTTTTCTATAGTCACATTTGTACTACTCTCAAGCCAACAACAATCACAGTGTGAGAAAAAAAGTCACAAGTGAACCGAAGTCTAAAGGCCGATTCACACTGCACCGACAGACGGCAATAGACACTTCATTGGATTTTGTCGGATGAGTGTGTTACCCTGTCAGCGTCTGTTGGCGTTGGTCGCCAATTTAACTTTCAAGTTCAAGATTAAGGACACTGCAAGGTTTTTTGGTGATTTGGTGATATCGAATCAATTACACAGGAAGAATGTTGGATTGAAATGAAAAGAGTTTAAGAATTAGTTCTGATGTAACGTGACCAAAGCAAAAGGTAAAGTGTGGATTTCGATAAAATGAAAGGGTTAGTTCACCTAAAATTGAAAATTCTGTCATTAATTACTCAACCTCATGTAATTCCAAACCTGTAAGACCTTCATTCATCTTCAGAACACAAATGAAGATACTTTTGATGAAATCCGAGAGCTCTCTGAGCCCTCCATAGACAGCAATTTAACACTTTCAAGGCCCAGAAAGGTAGTAAAGCCATCATTAAAATCGTTCATGTGATTCCAGTGGTTCAACCTTAATTTTATGAAGCGTTGAGAATACTTTTTGTGTGCAAAAATAATGACTTTATTTAACAATTTCTTCTAGACTTTGCCAGTTTCCTATGCTGTTGTAAAAACAGTGCAGCTCCCGCGTCATCATCACACGCATGCGTCGTGGTGCTCACGTGAACAGCATCGGCTGCCGTAGAACTCGAAAGCGCTGCACTATTTACAATGTAAACTGCGTAGGAGACTGACACAGGCTAGAACGAAATTGTTGAATAAAGTCATAATTTTTGTTTGTTTTTTTGTGCACAAAAAGTACACTCTAAAAAATGCTGGGTTAAAAACAACCCAAGTTGGGTTGAAAATGGACTAACCCAGCGATTGGGTTGTTTTAACCCAGCGGTTGGGTTAAATGTTTGTTTAAAACAACCCAATCGCTAGGTTAAAACAACCCAATGATTGGATTAAAACAACCCAATCGCTGGTTTAGTCCATTTTCAACCCAACTTGGGTTGTTTTTAACCCAGCGTTTTTTTTAGAGTGTATTCTCATCGCTTCAAAAATTAAGATTGAATTATCCCTTTAAGCAGAGATCTTTATATAATGTGCCTAAAACTGTAAGAGTGGGATGCCGAATAAAGGTGGTTCTGAGAAAAATGGACAGAAAGAGAAATCGATTTAATTAAGGTTCTACCTAAAAACTAAACTTTAGACACTTGAAACATTTATAAAATAATGAAAAATGAACAAAAGGCAGTGAAGAGCATTAAGAGCATCACTCCAAACTGAGAAGCTCCACATCAAAGATGAGGGTGGCATTTGGGGGAATAATCCCAGGATGGCCTTTATTACCGTAGGCAAAATCAGGTGAACAGGTCAGCATTGCACGTTGGCCCACACTCATCTAAAAGTTACACAAATAAAGGCGTGAATCTTTTTTTCCATTGAAATTTCAATCATAGACTGGATTTGGCAGTTCTTTATTAAGATATTATTTAAACTTTAACTCAAAAAGTGTTACCTATGATTTTTCATAGGTAACACCATCACACACCTGCACAATACCTTCCTCCCATCCACGGATCACTTCCTGTTTACCAATCTTGAACTTAAATGGCTTGTCACGGTCACGGGAAGAGTCAAACTTTCGTCCATCTGTCAGAGAGCCTAAAGATTTGAGAGGAAAAGGACGAGGCCATGAAAAACAGGAAATGAGGTTGGGCTATATTATTGTTCTGTTCTATCAGGGGAGTTTTCTGTTCCTCTGACACATGTCTAATAGCAGTAAATTATCAGGATATGAAACATTTTTTAATAACATGGAGTGGCATATGACATAAGACTGCTATGAGTCAGTCAAGCAGAAAATGGATCCACTTATCAACACAAATCAGGGATCAATTACATGTATTCTGTTGCTGTACACAGTAACTGTTAACTCTTTAAAGTCCCAGCGAACCGGAAGTAGCAGTGAGTTTTCTTCAGTGCTGTGACGTGTTTCCAAGTGAAACGGAATATTGAATAGAGGGCGGGGTTTTACTTCAGCGCTCCTCCTCTCCATCTCTCGGCTCATAGCAGACTAACGGTTGGAGGGGAGCGGTTACGCATTTTCAAACCTAAGCCGTCAAACTGACATCATCTGAGAAGGAACGCCGTTTCCAGACCGGAAGTTACTTTTCAGATTTTGATTAAAGATTACCGCGAAAAACTATTTTTTTCTGTGTATTAACTTGCACAGATTAATTGTTCACCCTAAGACCTTTAATATGTGCTAACAAAGTAAATAGGGTCAATTTTGATTTCATGAGGACTTTATCAACAATGGTTATTGGCCTTCTGACCCATTGCTATGACTAATAAGCATAAACAAGTTCATATAGGTAAAAGATCTATGACAGTTTTTCCATTCTTCTTTCCATGTAATAAACAAATAATGAGATGGAAGCCTTGAACCACAAGATGGAAATGTGTTTTAAGTGCTTTAATTACTCTATATACTTTTTTTTTTTGTTGACATTTTTCCTCCATTTTTATATATTACGTTTATTTACTTGTGTAAATTAACAACAACAACAAAAAAAAAAATAATAGATTTAATAATTTGATTTAATATATATATATATATATATATATATATATATATATATATATATATATATATATATATATATATATATATATATATATATATGTATTAACACATAAGTAAATACTCTAAGTAAAAATAAAAAGTTTTATTAAAAAATGTTTATGGAGGTTTATGGAGAAAATAAATATGGAGAAAATGCACCACAAAAACTGAAAAATTCCTGAAATTCCTGAAAAAATGAAAAACTGTTTTGGCACAATGTTGAATATTATATCGAGATTGCACAATCAACATACAAGAATGATACATATGATACACAAATAATGAACACAAATAATCTACTTGGCAGACGGAGATTTCTTAGTTAGTATGAACAATTAAAAGACAACCACATCCCAGGGGTCGAGTCACTCCAGACAGTGATAATCCGTCTATCCGACGCCGCCAACAAAAACGGAATCACACGAGCGTCTCTGCTCAGTCTCAGCTGTCAAATGAGGATCATCATGTCTGGGATGCTAGTGCGTGCAAACAATGCACAACTAATGATGCATATTGACTTTATTTTTCTTCCTCCTTTATTGCTATACTTTTCAGATTTGTATATTTCTTAATTAACCTTTTTTTTTTTTTTTATTAAACCATTGATCATAATTTTACCATAAAGCAACAAATATCGATATACACTCACAATGTGCAAACAGATTACAACATCCGTACACCCACCAAAAGAAAATCTGAAATTCAACTCACCAACATAATGCACCACACATGTCTGTCCTTTTTTAGGAAAAGTCCTCCCTTTAAGAGCAGCGCGAGGAGAAACAGGGAGCAAGAGACAGAATATGCTGTTAAACGCACGCAGCGTGACGAATAATATGCTACTTTACATGATGATAGAGGCTGCACTGGGGTAATTTACCATCGCCGGGGGTTATGGTCTCGATCTCCACTCCCATTTTGTCCAGCTCGTGTGTAGCCTATGTTTCTGAAGAACCCTCTCGCACAATGTTTCGCTCACAGCTGTTAGAGAGAGAGAGAGAGAGAGAGAGAGAGAGAGAGAGAGAGAGAGAGAGAGAGAGAGAGAGAGAGAGAGAGAGAGAGAGAGAGAGAGAGAGACGCTGTCACATGACCGCACATGATTCAAGATTTCAAGAGTTTTATTTGTCACATACACAGTTATATACAGAATATACAACCGGCAGTGAAATGTAAACAGGTCCGCTCCATGGACAGTGCAAATTCACAGTTAAAAACACAAGGAGGACATTATAATAGAAATAGTTTTAAGCTGCGAGCAGCGATGACGGGCCCAAGCCGGTGGCACCGCCACCCCGGTGGCTTCGAGGAAACTGTGCACGACAGGCAATAATGCATTTAAACAGGAGAATATTTTTTTACAAATATTTTAAATATGCCACATTTACCGCAGCAGCTGGTGCCACTATGACCACAAGCCACACCCATGATGTCATTGAAATATAGATTAATTTTATTGTCATAGGATATAATAGGTCACTTTCAAATATGCGCAAAGTTATCTTTTGCAGCTCAAAAACTCCTAAGTCCAGAAGGACAGTATTTAATTCAAGGCATTTGTATAGTTTTTTAAAAAAAAAAAAAACTTTTTCACACTAAAGTGATAGATATTTGTGATAGCCTATGATATGAAATGCATCTAAACTCTATTGATGCGTACGTGTAAACATGGGTACGCACAACACATATTATATGTTAAAATATCTTAAGATCAATCATCATTACGTAAAGTACATTAGGCTGCAGCAGTCGGTGCTGCTATGACCACAAACCACAACATCTATGAGATCAATTCAATTTAGATGAGTTTCATGTCAGATGATGTCAAAGGTCAATTTCAAATGAGTGCAGAATACCGTCCGAATGCTGATGTTGTATTATCCTAACATTTCTCTTCATGTGTTTTTGACCTACCTTAGCTACTGTTTGTTCACCAATCTCATGTACCAAAAAGCGTGCTTTCATTTAAATATGGGAGGTATCCAATAAAAAGTGTTAATTACAAAATTAATAAATGGAGCCAAATCACAGAAACCGCAACGTCGATTTTAATATCAGTGTCAGGTAAGAGTAAGATGAGTGTCTAAATTTTATGGAAGTTTATTATAAACAGCCACTTTTATAAAATCATGTGAAATGTACATTTGAATTCTATCAGTAAATAATTCATTTAAAGACATGCATCATACGTGATCTTTGCAAACACAGCAAAGATAAGCAAATACTGCAGTTGCAACCATCCCCCTTACACACACAGAGAGAGAGAGAGAAATGCAAAGACAGAGAGGCATGCTTTAGCTGTCAGCCACCCATCCCCCCCTCCACACACACACACACACACACACACACAGAGCCATAGGCAGAGCCATAGGCAGAGCCAGAGGTAGAGACAAAGAGGGGTTTTTTTTTTCATCATAACTAAGAGAACAGTGCCATCTTTTGGACATTGAAGGGAGGACAGAAAAAATAAGATTCAGATTAAATATATTAAATAAAATAAATATATTGATCTGAAAAATAGTACATCAATTTTAAATTCACCCAGGTTCAATTACCGAACATACAATCTTAATTTAATTTAAATCAAACAATGATTTTACAAGAAATTAGACATTTTCTGTTTCCTTTTTTGTCCTTCATTAAATCCCTCGCCATAGCAGCAGCGTTTGAGATATCCTATAATCGTTCGCACTATAGCATCTTCAGTGTCTTTGTTTCATGTTGACCGAGTTTGGTGTCGATTCCATGCATCTCCTACTTAATAGTTTATAATAACTCAGAGCCTGATTTATCCAAAATTACAAATTCAAACCAAAATATCTGACTTCCTGTTGGTCAGAGCTAATGACTGTAAATTAGAAAGATGAGAACAATATATATACAGAGTTTGGTGACTGTAGATAAACTAACCCCACACTTTTGTCTAAAGGTGGCGCTACTGAGCCCCTCCACCACGCCCGTTTCTAAGACTTTGGCCATATCTACTGGAAGGCATCACTGATGTGTGTGTTGAGTTTCATGCCATTTCAAGCATGCTAAGAGTCTCAAAAACACCCCAAAAGATTATTCAACTTTGACACGTTGCCATGGCAACAGTATTTAAAATATCAGGAATCCATTCATATGTCTATATCTGCCATGTTTTGACATTATACTGATGAAGTTTGAAGTAAATCGGATGAAAATAAGATGGTGATTTAAAGCATTTTTGATAAAACAAGCACTTCCTGCTGCCAGTTGGTGGCGCTATAACTTTGACTCACAAAAGTCATATCCATGTGATCGGCCTCTTACAACGAACACATATCTGAAGTTTCATCCAAATCAGTCAATGTATGCTAAAGTTATAACACACTTCCTGTTTCCATTTTCTCGCCATAAATTCGTCTCCTGCCACGGCCAAACCGTTCGAGATATCAAAAATCCGCTCGCAATTTAGCATCCTCAATGCCTTGACTTCATGCTGACCGAGTTTGGTGCTGATCGGGTTAATCGCCTAGGAGGAGTATTTCAAATTCCAGAGCATGGTTTTTCCGAACAACCCACAATAGCTCACTTCCTGTTGGGCGAAGCTAATGACTATGAGCACGGAAGTTGTTTGGCCCGTTGAGCTCTATATGTGTACCGAGTTTCATAAATGTACGTGCAAGTGTGTTTGATATATGGACCAAGTTTTTCAAGGGGGCGCTGTTGAGCCCCCCTGCCACGCCCGGGTATAATTTTCAGCCCGAACCCTGTTGGCCGCGCGTTCCAATGCGTGTGCAAAGTTTCAAGAGTTTTCGAGTACGTTAAGGGCCCCAAAAAGGCCAAAAAGGCGAAAGAAAAAAATAAATAAAAAAAATAAAATAAAAAATAATAACAATCCTTAGAAGAACAATAGGGCCTTCGCCCTTTCAGGGCTTGGGCCCTAATAATAATAATAATAATAATAATAATAATAATAATAATAATAATAATAATAATCCTTAGAAGAACAATAGGGCCTTCGCCCTTTCAGGGCTTGGGCCCTAAATAAAAAAGTACTATATATATATATATATATATATCTGTAGAATTATAAATAAATCAAGTAGAAAAAATAAAATTAAAATAAATAAAGTGGAACAAAATAAGTGAAATAAACTGTGCAGTGAGTAAACTGTAGACTTATGTGTGGTTAACAGAAATGTACAAAGAAGTATAATGTGCAAACAGGTTTATAACAGGTTGTTACACAGTAACAACGAGAACAGAAAGTGCAGTGCAATGTCAGTATGTCGATGTTTATCCTGAAGTGAAGTCACGTGATGTTAGGTGACTGAGTTCAGGAGTCTGATGGCCTGGGGGAAGAAGCTCCTCCTGAGTCTCTCAGTTTTGGCCATCAGGCTTCGGGAAGCGCTACCAGATGGCAGCAGCGTGAAATGAGGGTTTGCAGGGTGATTAGAGTCCTTGATGATCTTAGTAGCTCTACCTTTGCAGCGTTTGGTGTAGACGTCCTGCAGAGACGGGAGAGCTGACCCTGAGATACGCTCGGATAAGCGCACTACTCTTTGCAGGGCTTTGCAGTCATGACTGGTGCTGTTCCCATACCACGCTGTGATGCACTGAGTTAAAACACTTTCTATCGCCCCTAAATAGAAAGTTTTCAGGATAGCTGGTGAAACCCTGAATTTCCTCAGCTGGCGCAGGTGGTACAGTCTTTGCCTGGCTTTTTTCACATGACTGCTTTTGCTGGAAACTCAAATGCGGGGACAGGGTCCAATGGCATCGCACTAATCCAACATAAATCCTGCTGATGCCCCTATAGCCCATAGATGCTCATAGCCCCTTCATTATGAGTGAAAAATATAAGTAGGCTATTGTATTGGAGGACAAACTGTCATTCAAAAGCAAATATTGGTGTTTTAAAGTCTATTGATATTTTCATTATTAAAACTATTAACATAATCAACTATAATGATAATGATGTTAGCATGCAAATAGTGTTATGATGGATGGATGGAAGACAAGCTAGAAAGAAAGAATAGGAAAACAGGTCTGTTCAAACACAGCAGGAAAAGAGGAAAACACATGGAATTATTGTAGATTTTGACCTCTCCTGCAGCGTTCCCTATTTTAATCCTCCAGCTCATTTTAAAGTACCTGTTACATAACAGGTTCTCAACACGGGTGTTATCTGTAGTGGTTAATGTGGGTGACTTGAGTAGCACATATCCCACCTCCTACATACACCCCCCTCCATGAATAACTTGACAGTCACCCCGACACATGTTGAATGGTCTTAAAGGGATAGTTCAAACAAAAAATTAACTCAGTCATGTCGTTCCAACATCCAAAGCTGTATGTCTTTCTTCTGTGGAACATGGAAGAATGTATTTTGCCATCGGAATAGATATAATTGAACTCAATGGACACCAAAACTGTACCAACATTCTTCAATGTCACACAGGTTTTGAGTGAGTAAACTGACAAAATTGTCATTTTTGGATGAACTGTTATGAACTGTCGACATGAAAAGGAAGTTCCGATAGTCTTTTCTTCCCTATTGTGATAAGTTAAACTTATCTTGGACAAGAAAAAATGATTTGAAAAATTGATTTTGACCATGGGAAATTGATTGGATGATTGCGGTTTGCTATTGCTGTGATCTCATGAGAGTGAGTGTTGGTTCCACCTTCATCAGAGAATAGAAGGTGTGTTTGCAAAGGGGGGAGGGGGTATTATAATTAAACACTGCAACGGCACATGAATTAAAAAATAACAATGAAGTGCTTCGATAAATCAATTATATTAAATAATGTAATATTCCATAAAAAAACAACTGACAATTTTGATTTCATGGTGACATGATGAATATTGGCCACAAGAGGGTGAACAGATCACCTTGCACATGCACTTATTTACACATGGCTGTTTATTTATAAACTTTTATATTACTTTTTCTGAGCAAAAATGGTGATACAAGTACATACATACACAACCAGCTGTGTGTATCTTTTCGGTGTTATAATACATACTCAGCTTAATATGAATACACAGTTATCAGTAAGCCATTGGCTGAATTCTCTGAAGAGTGTAAACACTTTGCAGAAACATTGGCTTCACCAGTGGTCTGGGTTTGAGGCGGGACTGGCTATGGAGCAGACATTACACACTGCACCTTAAAGTCAACTAATGTTTCTCAAATCTGTAGCTGGTTGCAACACTGGTCATAACTTTAAGTAGACTGGTCTAATTTGAATCCAAAAAGAAATACTGGTTACCACTTGACTACTAGTTGGCCAAGTCTACTAGTTCTTAAGACAGTCTTAACAGTGGCTGTGTTTATGCAACTGGTCTTGAAGCTTGAAGTCTCTTTTATTCATCTTGAGTGTGTAAGTTTAGCGTGATTCCTAAACAGTGTTGGAGTCCCTCCAGAAAAGGACTGAGAAATATTCACCATGCACAATGAAAAGCCTTTCCACTGAGATGGAAAACAAAACATTATTAACAGTTTCACAATCCGTAGATGTTACAAAAGTAGTAAAATCCTTCTGTGACATACTGAGTGATTACTTCATATGCTCAGTTCTTCTTCTTCTTCTTCTTTTTTAATGCTGGTCTCTGTCCTGTCAAGAAAACAGGCAGTGAAGGCACAGTTAATACAGTTATTACAACCTAACCAAAACTGGAACCCAGTGTTACAACATGAAGACCATTGAATATGTAGTACTGTTGAAATGAATGTAAAGACTAAAACAAAATGATATGTTTGAAAGAAGTTGCTTATGTATAGCAGAAAGATGTGGCAAAAAAGCCACTATTTTTGATAAGAACATTGCTTAGAAAGAATGAATGTATCACACATCAACTTCTCAACTCGGCCAGTTATTCTCAAAAACAATAAGCCTCTCAGTGTTAAACAAAGAGAAACACATACCCTGCTTTCCTTAAAGCTTCCTGGATTTTCTGCCGTCGCTCTTCATTGATGGGATAGAAGAAAAAAATCACCAAGCTGATGAGCAACAGGCAGATGGGCACAGGGGCGAAGAGTATCCGCAGCGAGTGTATGACCTCTGGATTATGTTTACAAGCGCCAGGCTTGTATCCTACGAAGCTGCAGAGTTAAGGAAGATATTAACTAAGTATTGTGAAATCAGTCACAGAAGGTTTTTGGGGGTTAAAATAAAGACTTTGTGCACAGGAGGTGTTTAAAGATAAAAATGGGTTACCATTGTTAGCGAGTAAAAAAACAATCTGATTGGAGGAAGCTCTTACTGTAGTACTAAAGTAGAGATTCCAACAGACATGCCTCCACCAAATTTGTTGAAGAAAACATAACAGGAGTAGAATAGTGGTTCTAAATCATGGCAAGATGGGTTCTTGACTTTGAAGTCATCCACTACATCTGGCAACATTGACCTAAAATAAAAAATAAAATCTTGTTTTCCAGTAGGCATACTATAAACACTGTAAAATGAAAACATTAATATTGTGAAATTTTCTATTTTCAGCAGCCATTACTCCAGTGTTTAGTGTCACAGAAATCATTCTAATATGGGACCCTGGACCACAAAACCAGTCATAAGGGTCAATTGTTTTGAAATTTAGCTTTCCATTGATGTATGGTTTGTTATGATAGGATGATAAGATAAATATCTTAATGGAACATGATCTTTACTTAATATCCTAATGATTTTGGGCATAAAAGAAAAATCAATCATTTTGACCCATACGATATATTGTTGGCTATTGCCACAAATATACCCATGCGATTTGTGACTGGTTTTGTGGTCCAGGGTCACATATGCTGATTTGCTGCTCAAGAAATATTTCTTATTATTATCAATATTGAAAAGAGTTGTGGATATATTTTTGTGGAAACCATGATACATTTTTGATTAATAGAAAGTTCAACCATAAAGCATTTATTTGGAATATAAATCTTTTCAACAATGTAAAAGTTGTTACTGTCACTTTTGATTAATTTAATGTGTACTTGATGAATACAATCTACAATTTATTTAAAAAAATCTTATTGACTGACTATCTTACTTGTCTAGCTTGACTACATGCATTACAGTATGGAAGGATATGCTTTCCAAGTCATAGGGGTCCAGTTTCAGTATAACATCGTTCTGAATTGGCCCAACCCCTGCCAAGCATATTCCCAGCTGACCACTATCTGGTTAGTGTAATCTCTCAATAATGCAAGATGAGCTCATTTGATGGTGTGGAGTATGTGCTGGTGCAAGTAAGGGCTTTAACAATGAAGAAGAGATATTTTATAAGGGTTACATTACCAAGGGAGTAAAAAGAGGGCTGCCATACTTGTGCCAGCTAACATGGACATAATAACGAAGACGGGGAAATTACTATTCACTAGGGATATCACAATTAGAGCTGGGATGTACATCTGCAGAGGAGAAAGACAGATGAAACCATGGAAACAAATATACAGCTTTAATTGTTCAAGCCCTTAAAAAAAATCAATTAACAAAGAGTGGTGCTCACTGAAAGGCCAATGAATATAGTGGTCTTCTTGCCTATTCTGACCAATAATGTCTGCCATATTGGGATGGATATTGTGGCTGCTGTCTGTAGAAGAGCAGAAAGGATTATATTTTTATAACTAATATATTATACCATGCTACATATTTTAAAATTAATTTTAAACCTGCCTGAATATTGTATAATTTTAAGTATAAGATGAACCATTCAAACCATATAATATATTGTGCTTTAATATAATATACACCAAGCAGGCATAACATAACCTAATACTGTGTTGGTCCCACTTTTGCTGCCAAAATAGCCCTGACCCATCGAGGCATGGACTCCACTAAACCCCTGAAGGTGTGCTGTGGTATCTGGCACCAAGATGTTAGCAGCAGATCCTTTAAATCCTGTAAGTTGTGAGGTGGGGCCTCCATGGATCGGACTTGTTTGTTCAGCACATCCCACAGATGCTCGATTGGATTGAGCAGAACATTGCCCAAAGCATCACACTGCTTCCGCCGGCTTGCATTCTTCCCATAGTGCATCCTGGTGCCATGTGTTCCCCAGTTAAGCTACATACACGCACCCGGCCATCCAAACGATGTAAAAGAAAATGTGATTCATCAGACCAGGCCACCTTCTTCCATTGCTTCGTGGTCCAGTTCTGATGCTCACTGTTGGCTCTTTTGGCAGTGGACAGGGGTCAGCATGGGCACCCTGACAGGTCTGCGGCTATGCAGCCCCATATGCAATAAACGGGAATGCTTACGCTTGCCTGTTTTTCCTGCTTCTAACATATCAACTTTGAGGACAAAATGTTCACTTGCTGCCTAATATATCCCACCCACTAACAGGTGCCATGATGAAGAGATAATTAGTGTTATTCACTTCACCTGTCAGTGGTCATAATGTTATGCCTGATTGATCTGTGTAAAATTGAATTAATATAATATATTACTTAATGTTGTAACATCCAAATGAATGGGTCAAGTCAAACATTTTATTAACTATTTAATTTGACAGAATGAACCAGACTACAGGTAACACCTACAAAAGCCTTTTTTACGGGTCATGTCATGTAGAAAAAGCTCCTTGTAGTACTACATACTATAAACTTTGAAATAATAGATCCCTTACCAATAATATGAGAACAAGATGCTGGAAATATGCTCCCATACTCGCTGCATGAGTACAGAAGAGGGCGAAATTTCCCTGTGCCATCTGAAACAAATATTCGTATCATCACGACTACTGTCATACTTTATAAAAATCCATTTGTTGTCTCTATGACTGTATGGCTACTATAAAAACTAACACACAACAGGGCAGCTTTCTAGGCAATACAAACATGTTCTTGTTGGTAACTACAAACACTTCAAAATACATTCATAATTTAAACAGAAAAATATCTGACCTGGAAGGCTAGTGAAGCAAAGAGGAAGCCACATACAAGCCGCACATATGGAGTGTGTCCTAACATCATTTTCATACCAGTAAGATAGGAGACATTTATGCGGTCCAGTTTACTCAGAGGGGCTAAAGTGAAATGTAGACACATGCAAATCATTAAATTAGTCTAGAAATCACTGCATCTAGTCATTTTCCCCCCCAGAAAAGTGTTTGAAACTGATGTGGTACTATTAGTGAAAGACCATGTGGTAAACACAACATCATATGGTATTTGAACTCATGTTAATTCATTTGAACTGACCCAACTGTTCCTTTACTCCAAGAAAAAGCACAAGGCAGCACAGAAAGTACAGCATTCCTAATATCAGTGCACCAGTCACATAGGCCGTTCTCTGTAGAAATGAAAAGACAAATGGCACCATACCGTTCAAAATACTTTAATTCTGCAAGGACCCATTAAATTGATCAAAAGTGAGAGTAGATTTCTATTTCAAATAAAAGTTGTTCTTTTTAAGTTTCCATCCATCCAAGAATACTGATAAAAATGTATGATGGTTTCTACAAAAATGTTAAGCAGCATAACTATTTTCAACATTGACTAATCAGAAATGTTTCTTGGGCAGTAAATCAGCATATTAGAATTATTTCTGAAGGATCATGTGACACTGAAAATTCAGCTTTACTGACCCCAAACTTTTGAATTGTAGTTGTGTATTCAGCTAAATCTTCAAAACCTAATATATCTTGTCTAAAGAGTCTAAATCCTGTTCCCAGTAATAAAACGGAAGATATTTTGTTGCTAACTTTAGACAGTTTATGGTTTCTAATATGATATTTAAAGCCTATTGGTAGCATGCGTTGTACAACAGTTCCAGAGAAAGGCCCTATGTTTGCTCAAAACAGGAAGCATCATATCTTCTGCACTGAATTATGAAATTATGAAAAACAGTTACCTTGATAGTTCGCAGTCAATATGTGTGGCCATTTCACAAGCAATAACTAACAAATTCTACTATACGTTAATGTGCTTGACACACTGGTAATGGGATGTTCTCTGTGCCTCACTGTATTTTGTAGAGTGTCAGATATGGCATCTGTGTGGTTCCCAGAAGGCCCATCCGTGTCATTCTGTAAGCTGCAGATGTGTGTTTTTTTGGCATGGTGACCCCCCACTATCTGACCCTGAATGGCGGCTCCCGCCAGTGTGGCGAACACTTCCATGCCCATTCCTGTATTGTGACAGAGAGCAAAGTTCTTGACTTTTTTCTTTTATACAGGAAACAGAGTTCAGTTAAGGTTATATCCCATAAATCCAAGCTCCTGCTCTCAATTTCCACTGTATCCTGTTTACAATTAATAATATAAAAGAAGTGAGGAAGTTTCTTTATTAATAAATTATATCTATTGTTCTTTTTCTCTGTATAAGGATGGATTATAAACCTTCAATTGTCAACACTTTTTAACTTTTTCATTCAATGTTTTTTTCTATTTTAAATGCCTTTGAATTCCAACTCCTTTTAATTCTACTTTCTTATAGGGTTTAAATAGCAATGCTTCTGTTTGCTTTCTCAGTTCAAATTAAATTCAAATTCAGGAATTTAAAAGGCATTCTCATTTCAATTCTGAATGGCACACAACACTGTTATTGATACAGAACTAATGATTTGTATTTGAAATATTTTGAGTTTTTTATCTGCTAAGATTTGTCCTCCCTGATAGATTGTAAATCTGTGTCTAGGATCTGGCTGTTTGTAACAGTAATGATTGTCAGGGTTTCAAGCTACGAAGGAAAGCTGCAAAGTTCACCACTTTTTTTGAACTCATCATTTGTTTGATTCACACAAAATCTGTATGCACCATCTTAAGGTGCTCCAGACAAAAAGTTGTCAAAAAGGATTATGATTCATTTAATTGTTTAGCAAATATGATAAATGTTTGATATATATATTTGGGTGTGGCCCATAATCACAAACTGGCCTATTTCTTTTGAACACATTTCTTTGGAAACATGCCAAATTACAGCAATTTCTAGATGTTTTGTGTCTAGTGTTTTGTGTGATTCCATTGTCCATTGTCTGTAACTGTTTGGTGTTGTGTGAGCTACTGGATGTCTGAATTTCCCTAAAGCAATGAATAAAGTATTCATCAATAAATCGTCAATTATCAGCCATTTCCTGTCACTGTGAATGACGAATTAAGGCTGTAATACTAATGTTGTCATATGAAAAGTTAAGATCAACTTAATCAACTTTTCTCAATCTTATCTTCAACAAAACTATTGATGCTTGAATCACAGTGATTGTCACTTGAGGATATATTTTCTTACTGTAACCAGTGGCTGAATCTCGATCCTTCTCATTCCCCCCAAGGAACATGTTTAGGGAAGAATACGGCACATGATAGCACTGAGCAAGACAGAAAGAGAAGGACAATGTTTTGGAGTCAGTTATGAATCATATAGCACATTATATTAGCAAACATAGCTGTTTGAAAACTACAGTAATGAGTAGTATATTTAATCATCACGCAGATAAAAAATGTGGGCACAACAGGGACATTGTTTGCAATGTAAAATGAATTCACACATTCTAATGCAACAAATGTAAATTGGGTCATCCCCCTATGCAGGAAATGTCCTTAACAGCTGAACATTTTTAACACTAAATGTGGAAACAACATAAAACTGTGGGTAGATAATAGTAATAGTGGACTTACACTCATGAAGGTGTCAAACAGACAGCACCAAATGAAGTACCAGCTAAAACTGAAGGCAGAGGACATGGTGTCCCGTGGGGTATACCAGAGCATGATGTACGATAGGACCCCAAGTGGCATTGTGAAAACAATCCTGTATAAAGAGGGTGGACGAGCAGAGTGCCACATAATGATGCATATTCGACATATTAAAAAAAGGACAAAATCCTCTATCATTTATATATGAAATATGTAGTATAAATTTAAGTAATCTCTGGTCTGATTTTAGGAAGTGCTTCACATGTGTCTGATATTAACCAGTAAACTCACCAAGGAACAAGTTTGCCAATTCTGGTCTGGCCACTCTTGCTCACAGCATATCCAATCAGAGGATCCGTAATGGCATCCCAAGCTCGACCGAGGAAGAGGATGATGGATGCAGAGAAAGCTTCCATCTATGAAAAATATTTGGCCAGAAGAAAATGGATGATTTCTCATAAAATACTCATTGCCCAAAAATGGAGCTAAATAGTTTGTAATCATAGGGGAACCATGGCTATATAGCACCCATCTTTAAAGCTTCATATGTTTGCCATGAATGGGAATTTACTACAATGGCAAAAGCAGTTTTGAATCACTTTTATGCTTTTCTGAGGTCAAAAGGTCTTGTGTGGGGACCCTGGAATATTCCTTATTAGGGGGCCTTGAGGGCAAAATGTTAAGAACCGTGTTATCTTCAGGAAATACACTGTATTTTAATATTGTTTTAATCCTTTCCTCAACTAAACTAAGAGACTAAGAGAGAGTTAGAGAACCTTTAAAGAACTATACAGGGGCTTAATGGATTCTCTGTAGACAACCTTAAACACCCCCAAAAAACACTGAAGAACCGCTGAAGAACAATGAGCTTAACAGTTTCTTTATATGGAACAGTGCTATATAGCACCTGAACCACCCCAAAGAACCGCTGAAGAACCAAATTTTATTTTATACAATTTTATTTATTAAGAGAATATTACGTTTTATTGTAACAGACAGAACTTTTGTAATAAAATAATTTACTTATAAAACAATGTTCTACGAATTTGTTAAAGTGTGTAATATATTAACTTTCACAGGATCTTTCACATACTCTGTTTTTTTTTACTTCCTGTGCTAAAAGTGTTGAGTGTGGCATGAAAACATGACACGCAAACTGAGGAAGAGTTGAGCTGGACCATGATGGAGCCTCTCACGAATGCCTCAAAACTCACCCAAAAAGCCCATAAGGAAAGTAAATGCACATGGTTTGAACCTACAACCTTTCTATATATCTTTTACCACTATAGAGTCGGGGCTGGTTCTAGGCATGGGCAAACGTCTGCCTTGCCCACGCAATCAGAATTTAGGAACTGATACTGTTCATCTGAGGTGGGCTCTGTGTTGAAAGGTTTGATGAAGGGCTGTAGAATGCCCCAAACAATCACAAAAATAACACCAGAAATGTGCAGTATTTTCCCCTTTATTAGCTGAAAGTAAAGCAGAGGCTGCACTCACACGAACGAAACGGGCAGAAATAGCTGGTGGGCCTGGTGGTAGTGTTAAAACCCCAAAAGTTTTTCCTTAATGTATACTTTTTTCAGAATTTACACAAAGTGTAGGTCAATGTCGTATAACAAGACCTCCTCACTCCTATATATTTAACATATTCTAGGTATTAGGTGCATCATGTTTTTTTGTAGTTGTTTTTTTTTAACAAGTGTGTGTGACAGGCTGCTGTGAAACTGCTGAAGTTCTTGTATACTCACCTTCACGACATCCAGTAAAAAGATCTGCATGAAAAAGCCCTTGGCGGTTGCAGTCATTTGATAAGGCATTCCCCCAACGGCATAGCACAGTTTCCTGGACAAAGGGATGCCTGGAGCTTTCTGGCGTGACATTGGCATAAAACATTTCAATATAGAAGTTATATAGTAATATGGGCTATATATCTATGTATAGGATATTTTTAAGTCACCGGTAAGTAATATGAGCACCAACTGTTTGTAGATTTGTTCCGACATCTTTTAGATATAGCCTAACTATTATTTCATTCCAAACCCATGATGTTTACAAAGAATTCTCTGTAAAAGCATATCTCATACCTGCTGATCGTCGTTATTTTCTGTCGCGCAGTCCATGCTGTCGTCTTTTCGACTGTTCAGTATATTCCCATTATTGTTGGCCATCGTTCAGTTGTGATCGTTCAGATATGTCCCCTAGTCTAGTGCTTCAAATACTTGATGCAAAACAGGCGTGGCTCTAAGTTCCTCTACGAAAGCGTTGGATACCCCAGAAAGAGTCTCAATATGCCTCATTTTCTCTGATACAAATGCCGTGTCAAAAGTTGTGTAATCTCTTCATTTAGAATCATTTTTGTGAACTTTCTACTCCAAATGGACGAAAATGACATTTTGACTGAACCGTGTTCTCAGGACAAGCATTTTTCTTAAATGTCAGGTTGGGGCAAGATGTCGTCATCTTCTTTCCTGGGCAACGTTACCTTCTTTCCTAGAAAGCGGATTGAAATATTACGACATGAAATAGCATTTTTGGAATTGCTCATTAGGAAGTCATTATAACATAGCTTAAAGCAGCATTCATTGGGTTTATTCTCTAAACCCTGCTCGCATTTTCAAGTTTTTAATAGGGCTGCACGATTTGAGGAAAAGATGTAATTGCGATTAATCTGGTTTGCGTTTTGTGCTTATATATTATGAATAATAATAATCGTTATGATTATAGAATCATAATGAATAATCATTATGATAATTATGATTATTATGATTAAAAATAGAGTATTTAAGAATAAATATAAGAATATAATAATAATAAATAGCCTAATATTTTACAGACAAATAAAATATATTATTATTATTATTATTATTATTATTATTATAAAAATGTGTGATATCAATTTCTTAATTTTTGTCAGGAGCTATGCAAAATTAAGAACGAGCATGTCTTTATTATGAAATATTAGCCTCTTATGCATCCAATGTGGGGAGAAAAAACTCCTGTACACTGGAGAAAAACATATGGATTGTCATTTACATTTATTTAGACAAGTATTATTTTTCCTATTTTTACCCAAAATAGGATGGAGTGTTGTCTGGCTATCACCAGACCAAGCTCAACTTAAGATTGAACACTGGTCTGGGGAGTCTGCTCTGTATTTTCTAATGCACAAGTATGGGGGTAGAATTGTTGCATTATTACAAATAGATTGTTATCCACAAATAAATGTAAAGAGATTCACAAAAATTAAATAAATTCACAAATAAATAGAATGAGATCCACAAATATATGCAGGAGTTTCACAAAAATGAAACTAGATTCACAAATAAATACAATGACATTTGTGAATTAAAAAAAAAAATACCCACACATATGTTTTTATGTCACAAACACAACTCTGCCTTGCATTCATTTGTGATTCGCTTCCTGTGCATGTGTTGATGGCTTCCTCTGCGTTGGTGGATCTCTTGCACATTTGTAAATCGCAGCACAGCGCGTGGACTTTGAAACATTTCTAGCGTCTAGACTCATACAAATCCACAAATGGGTAGACTCCACCGTCTACTCAAGCCAATCGGATAACTAATGGCCACATTGTGCTGCCCAGAGCCATTAGAGCGCTCAATAATCTGTTTGAGTAGGATTAAGCAGGATAGACTGCATTTTCACTATATTTGCAGCAATTTCCGGCAAATATTAACACAATATGTGCATCGACTTCGACTAGGCTTTACAGTAGCATTTTATTCGGGGGAGCGATGTAGAGGAGACAATGTTTTTCTTGAGTGATCTGGTTATTTTATTTGGGTCACGAGAGTTCAGCGTGTTTTTACAGCGTTGAGTATTGTAGCCAATCAAGGGCATTTCTGTTGAAAATAATAACCAATCATGCGTTTCATATCGTATCGGGAAGGAGAATCCTCTAAGTAGGCCTATCGATCAAAACAAGTTGTATACAGTCTCAAAATTAGTCAAAATTTAGTGCAAGTTTACGTTTTACACGAATTTTCTCATTATCTACAAATCCTCTCATCATAACAAACAAGCACAGACACGATTTAAATAACGATTTATTGTGAAATAACAATAAATCGATTTATTTAAATAACGATTTATTAACCTATGTAACACTTCAGTACAAATAAAGTAACAAAAATAGACATTTTAATATTATAATAGTGATTTGATAATCTATAAAAAAATAAGTCAAAAGAATAGAAAGGATAATGGACCAATAAGTGTTCCTCTTCCGCCATCTACTGGCTATAGTGGCAATTTATTTATTTTTTTCATTTTTTTTTAAAGTCCCAGCGAACCGGAAGTAGCAGTGAGTTTTCTTCAGTTCTGTGACGTGTTTCCAAGTGAAACGGAATATTGAATAGAGGGCGGGTTTTACTTCAGCTCCTCCTCTCCATCTCTCGGCTCATAGCAGACTAACGGTTGGAGGGGAGCGGTTACGCATTTTCAAACCTAAGCCGTCAAACTGACATCATCTGAGAAGGAACGCCGTTTCCAGACCGGAAGTTACTTTCCAGATTTTGATTAAAGATTACCGCGAAAAACTATTTTTTTTTTCTGTGTATTAACTTGTACGGATTAATTGTTCACCCTAAGACCTTTAATATGTGCTAACAAAGTAAATAGGGTCAATTTTGATTTCATGAGGACTTTAATGTTGTTAATGTCCTAATGTTATTTTGATACTCGAAGCATACACAACAGGTGAATATAAATGAATGATGCTAGCATGTACAAAATTTATCCCAAGAAAGAAGTTTTAAATAGTGTTTAAAAAACAGGGCAACCAGTTTATTCAACTCTTTATATTCAGGCACTAGATACGTTATTCCTTGAATGGCAAATGGCAAATATTTCATAGAAACGCATTTAACAGAAAGATCTCAGAGAATCTAAAAACTGTTGAAATGACAGATAGCATCTGGATAAGGTAGCTGTTGCAGTACTACTCACCTTATCTAACTGCAGTTAGAGTCTAACAAGCTATTATATAACAATAAACATTAACTATAACGTGCTTTATAAAGTACATTTTCTATCAATATTCCTGAGAGGTCACCTAATGCCATAAAATCTCAAAATATGCAGTAATTTCAGCAATTTGCCAGTGAGTGTGCTTGAGATACACTGAAATGAACGGGGTTCAATGCTGGAACTATTGGTTGTTTGGAACTATAGACCCTGTTTTCAGTTAGTAAACATTGTGAAGTCATTGTGAAGGTGTAATTTTATCTGAATATGCAAGGTCACATGTATTACAAGGTCACACATGTCAGTATTTTATAAACAAATTAATATAAATGTTTTAATATCCTAATGTTTTTACTCAACAGTTGTGCCGTTTTAAGGGGATATATGGCATTTTTAAAATGTATTAGCTGAAATTAGAAATTATATTTATATACAGGTTTATTTAAAATAGCATAATTTTTTGTAAAATTCACATTAAATATCAAAATTTCTCAGTTTACTTCATGGTGAAAAAAATGAATATGCATAGTTTAGATCGTTAGATGCCTATAACTATGTGCTACATGGGCACGTACAGCGCCTGGCACACTCACTCCAGTACGCTCGTTTTATTGCGTTTAACCACAGGTGTCGTCGTTTTTGGTCTGGCAGTAGCAGCAGGCATGCGGTAAAACTTAAATTTGGAGCCTGTACTCGTCGATTCTGCCACCCAAAAACACAACAAGATGACATTTTGAGCTCTGACTCTGTGGTGGTTTGTATTAGCCACCTCCAGTTTTCTCTTTAGCTGTGTCCCAAATGACGCACTATACACTATGCACTTATGCACTATGTACTCAACCGTGTAGTGTATGAACTTTAAATGGTTATTTTGTCATTCAACATCGGAATCTGGTAGTGCCTCCCCCTCCACTACGTAATTAAAGCTGCGACAGTCAAGTGCATGAAGTGTCCAACATTCCAGTTTTTTCCATTAATTTAGTGCATCATCCGGGTATTTAAAGTGCACTTTTTCTTTTTGGAATTTTCAGTGTGAACACACTACTTACACTATTTATACTTAAAAACGTTATAGAATAGTGCACAAGTACGCAATTTGGGATACAGCTTCAGTTTTGCCTCCAGCTAACGCTGTGACGTAATTGTGACTTCGGCGCAAAAAGGGTGCTTTACTTCTGCATTCCTCAGTTCCTATGGAAGTCTATGGGAGTTTCGTAACTCTAACTGTGTCCCAAATTTGTAGTATAAATAGTGCGAGTAGTGCGTTCACACTGAAAATTAAAAAAAAAGAAAAGAAAAGAAAAAAAGAACAAAAGTGCACTTTAAGTACCCGGATGATGTACTTATTCACCCGAATAAAAGAAGTGTGGAATGTTGGACACTTCATGCACTCAACGGTTGCAGCTTTGATTACGTAGCGGAGGGGCGTGGCTAAAAAGGGCGCAAACACATAGCTGGATGAGCTATCTATTCACTTCAAGATGACTGACGACATTCCATTGGACAATACATCTTATAAATGTAAGTCGATTTTTTAAAATTATTCTATTTTATGTGGTTTATTTTAAACATTCACCATTACAATGGCATAGATCGTCTGTCAAGCTTTGTTATTTAACAGCCTTATCATCGCAAGCAAGCTCGAGCTAGTTATAACCTATAGCTTCTTGCGTCGGATTCTTTTAATACAGAGAACCTCTTCAATTGATTTTCATAATACTTAAGCGTTTTAAAATTGTATTGTATTGTTCCGGTATTGTCCATTGATAGTTGATGGTGTTTTAAAATCTCTCATAGGGACTGAAGACGATACGCCCCATTTAATTACGTGTTTTCAAAGGCTCTGGCCAAAATGTGATTGGTTGGAGCAAGAACGTGCTACGATTGGTCAGCACAATATGACCGTTATCTGATTGGCTTAAGTAGATGATGGGTGGAGTCTACCTATTTGTAGATTTGTGTGAGTCTAGACCATAGACAGTAAAAGAAATGGACACAGAGACCCCATAGAATTCAACGGAGGGAAGTGAAGTCAATTAGAAGCACTCACTTCCTCAGACTGAGCTTGACGATGTAGATGTGACGTAAGCAACCTGTCTGACAGTTGTAAGTCTTCTAGTAGTTGTGCAAAGTGAAATCTGAATCACCGAATCTTGCAGAGATTTTGGCTCTCTATGGGTTTCTCCCCATGCTTCTCCCTTGACTTTATCAGACTTTATGCCTCCTCCAACATTTATTATTTTTGTATGTCAGACATAGTAGAGACATTGAAAAGTTATCGTTTCATGCCAGCTGTATATTTCTCCATTCCTCCATTCCCTCTACCCTCTCCCTTCTCCATCCTCCCTCTGTCTCTCTCCCTCTACATCGTTGTTGTCGTCTCCTTCTCCGTTGTTGTCTCCTTCTCACCCTTCTGATCCTCCTCTGATCTGGGCAGTACACTCGATTTGGATGTTATATAGAGGAACTCACTAGGAAGAGATTTCCTTAGAAGGTATACAAATAATACAAATAATTATGAAAATAAAAAAATAAAAATAATACAAAAAAATAACATTAAACAATGACATTTTTATCTTCAGTCCCTCCTCTGGAATTACAGCAGTCAGTTCCACACCGTCACCCCGCTAGTGGCCATCTAGTGAAGCAATAGTGAGGAAAAGGAAAGGCAGACAAAAGAAAGAAGAACAAAATAACGAACAAAACAAATAAAATGATGGTAAAATTATGTTTCTTTAGAAATAAACAATGGACAAATGGAGTTTTTAAACGCCTCAGATGTAAAGTTATTCGCTGTCAAAGTGACGTCAAAATGAATGGGAGTCAATGGAATGCTAACAGCAGGTGATGGCTTGGTTAGCAATGGCTGCCCCTATGGAAGGTACACTTTCTGGGTGCTGGATTACCCCCTTGGTCTAGACCAAGCCAAGCCTCCGCGCCTCGATCGCCCCCGGTGGTTGGTCCCAGTTGGTCCGTGTTTTCTAATGGACGCGAGACAAACTCAACTTCATTACACTTAAGTGTTCGTTTTTTAAATAAGTTTCGTTTTAGTTAGTTATCTGACGTTATAAAACCGGGGGGTGTGACGTCATGATTGACAGCTGAGATTGACGACTTCTCTGAGTCAAGTTGTCACTGAGGCACTAACAGACTTGTTTTGGGAGGAGATTGGAGCTTTAGCTTTAATTTCTACATTTCCATAACTGTTTATGTCACACCAACATAATGAATTGTTCTGCATCTGCGAGAGTGTGGGCGGGCTTATGATATCGCGCCTTTACTTCCTGCTCTCTATTGCGCAGACTCCGGTCCTGAGATCACTACTGTGCAGACTCAGTCCCAAATCTGTGCAAGATGTCAGTGCCATATTCGGACATCCGGAGGCTTTAAAAACTTCTGCGGAAGCGAATGGAGTCGCGTCGTCCAGATTTTTTTACGGTCTGGATGCTAGAAATGTTTCAAAGTCCATGCGCTGTGCTGTGATTTACAAATGTGCAAGAAGAGATCCACCAATGCAGAGGAAGCCATCAACACATGCACAGGAAGCGAATCACAAATGAATGCAAGGCAGAGTTGTGTTTGTGACATAAAAACATGTGTGGGTATTTTTTTATTCACAAATGTCATTGTATTTATTTGTGAATCTAATTCATTTTTGTGAAACTCCTGCATATATTTGTGGATCTCATTCTATTTATTTGGGAATTTATTTATTTTTTGTGAATCTCTTTACATTTATTTGTGGATAACAATGTATTTGTAATAATGCAACAATTCTACCCCCATACACAAGAGGCATGATTCAAATGACTCTGTAAACAATTGGATAGTCCTTCAACCAATCAGACTACAAGAGGTGTGATCAACGGCCATCGATCCATCGCTTCACTATCCGTCATCGTGTTAAACCCGCCAATAGCGCACCAGGTGGATAAGCCGATCTGTGATTGGTTCCCACAAAAGTGTAACAGAAGCAGTAGAAATTATTGTACAGGTTTCCAGACTGAACTGCAGGGCGAAATCAAATCGCCGGCAGATCAGGCTGGGTTTATCCAGTCTAGATGGAGTGAGCAGTGCTGGGCACTAAACACACTCATGTTTCATTCATACTGGAGGCCAGAGGGTGCCCGCGAGCAGACACGTCACATTTGCCTCAGAGAGAAGTAATGACGTTTTCAGGAAATCCCTGATGTGAAGCTAGCGCTGTGTAGCTGAATAAAAAGAAGACAGACACACTTTGATTAAACATCAAAACTGCAACAATATATGTACCCTTCTCGGGTATTTTCATAATAAAGTATATTATAATGCAGTGTATCACGGTTGGTTTTAGGATTTGGTTCACTTTTATGTTTTCATGTGTTTTATTTTGTAATTTTGCCTCAGTCATGTTTCCTGGTTCTTGTCATGTGACCTCCTTGCCCTTATGTGATCATGTCATGTGCTTCCCTAGTGTAACAGATCGACTGGAGGCATGTTGTAGTTGAACCCAAGTGCAGTTTTATTTAAACAAGGGGATAAAAACAGAATCCAAAGATGACTTGACTTGAACATGAACCATAAGCAAACAACAGGAACAATACTGAACAAACTGACAAGGCAAACATAAGGAATATATATATATATACACACTCACCTAAAGGATTATTAGGAACACCATACTAATACTGTGTTTCACCCCCTTTCGCCTTCAGAACTGCCTTAATTCTATGTGGCATTGATTCAACAAGGTGCTGAAAGCTTTCTTTAGAAATGTTGGCCCATATTGATAGGATAGCATCTTGCAGTTGATGGAGATTTGTGGGATGCCCATCCAGGGCACGAAGCTCCCATTCCACGACATCCCAAAGATGCTCTATTGGGTTGAGATCTGGTGACTGTGGGGAGCATTTTAGTAGTGAACTCATTGTCATGTTCAAGAAACCAATTTGAAATGATTCGAGCTTTGTGACATGGTGCATTATCCTGCTGGAAGTAGCCATCAGAGAATGGGTACATGGTGGTCATAAAGGGATGGACATGGTCAGAAACAATGCTCAGGTAGGCCATGGCATTTAAACGATGCCCAATTGGCACTAAGGGGCCTAAAGTGTGCCAAGAAAACATCCCCCACACCATTACACCACCACCACCACCAGCCTCCACAGTGGTTACAAGGCATGATGGATCCATGATCTCATTCTGTTTACGCCAAATTCTGACTCTACCATCTGAATGTCTCAACAGAAATCGAGACTCATCAGACCAGGCAACATTTTTCCAGTCTTCAACTGTCCAATTTTGGTGAGCTTGTGCAAATTGTAGCCTCTTTTTCCTATTTGTAGTGGAGATGAGTGGTACCCGGTGGGGTCTTCTGCTGTTGTAGCCCATCCGCCTTGTGCGGATGTGCGTGTTGTGGCTTCACAAATGCTTTGCTGCATACCTCGGTTGTAAGGAGTGGTTATTTCAGTCAAAGTTGATCAAACATCGCAAAGGCCTTTAGATTAGACTGAAATATGATGTTGATCTGGTTAAATCTCTAGGAGGAGTTTGTTAAAGTACAACGTCTGGAAATGGCAAAAACGGCAAATATTTTGCAGAGAAAATTCAAAACCTCACTTCCTGTTGGGTTTTCAGATTTTGCACCCAGGGACTTTTTTGTAGGTATTGGGCTGTTAAATGCGTCTCCTGAATTTCATACTCACACATGAAACATAGCGCGAATGGCGCTTAATTGAAATTTTGTAGGTGGCGCTATCGAACCATTTTGCCACTCCTAATTCTGAAACCCATATCAGACTTAATTTTCACCACTTCTGATGTGTGTACAACTTTCAAGAGTTTGAGCATGTTTAGGCCCTCAAAAATGTGATTCATTTGGGCAAAAAAGAATAATAGGCGGAGCAATTACAATAGGGTCCTCACACCTCGGGCCCTAAATATCTGATTGGAGCTAATGACTGTACATTAGAAAGTTTCCCAGCTCAAAGAGAACAATATATATACCGAGTTTGGTGACTGTAGATAAAACTACCCTGGAAGTGGCCAGTTTTGTCAAAAGATGGCGCTACATAGCCTCTCCACCACAACCATTTTTAAGTCTTTGTCCTTATCTACTGGACAGCATCTCTGATGTGTGTCGAGTTTCATGCAATTTGAAGCATTGTAAGAGTCTCAAAAGCATCAAAAAAGATTATTATCGTTTGATGTGTTACCATGGCAACAATATTTGCAATATCAAGAAGTGCTTTCCAAGTTTACATCTGCTATGTTTTGACATTTATACTGATGAAGTTTGAAGCAAATAGGGTAAAAATAAGATGGAGATTTCAAAGCATTTTTAAAATGACACACTTCCTGCTGCGAGTTGGTGGCGTTCTAACTTTGACTCCCAATAGTCACATCCATGTGATCGGCCTCTTACAACAGCTGAAGTTTCATCAAAACTAATCAATGTATGCAGAAGTTATAACACACTTCCTGTTTCTGTTCGAGATATCACAAATCCGCTCGCAATTTGGCATCCTCAATGTCTTGACTTTATGCTGGCACTGATCGGGTGAATCGCCAAGAGGAGTATATCAAATTCCAGAGCATGAGTTGTATGAAATTGGGTACACATATAGATCTCATAGGGCTGAACAACTTTCGTGCTCTGAGTTATAAGTCAGCCCAACAGGAAATTGGCTATTATGGGTTGTTCGTAAATCTACGTGGAAGTGTGTTTGATATATGGACCAAGTTTTCAGACCCATCATAAGGGGGCACTGTTGAGCCCCCCTGCCATGCTTGGGTACTAGCTTTGGCCCAGCCCTGATGGCTGTAGATTCCGACATGTGCGCAAAGTTTCAAGAGTTTTCGAGCATGGTAAGGGCCCCAAAAGTGCCCGAGAGGTTAAAAAAAATAAAAATATCCTAAGGAAAACAATAGGGCCTCTCCCCCTTTCAGGGCTTGGGCCCTAATAAATTCAAATTGCACCAAAAATCAGTGCAAAGCTAGTCCAGCTAATGTAATTATGAACTGCCTAAGCAGGTGCTAGTGTGTTGAGGGAACACCTCCTGGCACAGAATATATTGTGTGCTGTTGAAACTGCCAAACAGCAGAAGGCTTGGGATACTCAATGTCCAACATGTAAAATAATATAAAGCATGTTCAAACAGCTTGTAAACAACTGTCTTGCTCCAGTGCCACTTCGTCAACAATAACAGGCTGCAGGGCATGAGGGAATTGCCACCATTATCTGGGCTCCTCCTCCTCCAAATAGGGTGAATTCAGGGTGATTGGGACACTTTTTCCATATCATCTCAATGGCAAAACGTGTGTCACGATCAACCTCAATTTACTGAGTGATGTTTCTTCCTTTTAACAGATTTTTAAGATGGTAAATATATCACACATACATACACTCTAAAAAATGCTGGGTTAAAAACAACCCAAGTTGGGTTGAAAATGGACTAACCCAGCGATTTGGTTGTTTTAACCCAGTAAATGGGTTGGTTTAACCCAGCAGTTGGGTTAAATGTTTGCTTAAAACAACCCAATCGCTGGGTTAGTCCATTTTCAATCCAACTTGGGTTGTTTTTAACCCAGCATTTTTTAAGAGTGTAGGATTAAATAATGCCCTAAATGTATTGTTATAAATGTTCTTACAGGTAATGTTGGGGAAAGTTACTTTTAAAAGTAATGGGTTACTTACAATATTGTGTTACCCCATAAAAAGATCTTGTTAGTAATGTGTTACGATACTTTTTCTCACCTGGGCTAGGCTTGGTCGGTTATTTTTTAATAGTAAAAACATAAGTTCTATTTTTGGCAAATGTAAAGTAAAATGCAAATGTAAACGTCCTTTCACACCAAAATTTTAATAAATAAGCCTCAGGTTAAAGGAAGCGCCAATTCATGCATGTGCAGTAGAACGCACAGTAAACACAAACATTTTAGCTGTGCTGCTGTTGCTGTTCTGGATTGCAGAAGATTAGGAACACTTTTACTTCAGCAAATAAAGAGTAAAAAAAGATAAATAAATGCAATGTTTATCTAAAGTCATTTTTGCTTATTGGTTTGGATGAAATGGTTTGTCGAAGGTCAGCCACAATGACATTTGGTAATGAAGTTAGAAATACATAAAGAATATTTAATTGCAGGTTTACATTAATATTCTGAGTTTGCATTCAAAGTTTTTATTCATTTTGAGGAATATGTTTTTGTGTATTTAAGCGCTCAGACTGCCATGCCTTGAGCGGCCTGCATGCGTTTAACTACAGCGCTCAATCGCATGACTTAAAAATGTCCATACATAAATGAAGGACTAATACCAGAGCACAAATGTTGCATGGAAAAAGCATGTTCTCTCTCTCTCTCTCACTCACACACACACACACACACAAACAACGTTGAACCCGGAAACCGTAGCAAAACGTTGTGCACCGGTTTGAGATTGCACTTTTTTTTGCTGTAACATCTTCATGCTATGAGACGTAACTTCCGTGTTTCCACCGGGTCCAGACCATAGACCGTAAAAAAATATGGACGACGCGACTTCATTCTCTTCCACTGAAATAACTGAAGCCTCCGGAGGTCCGAATATGGCCCTGTCCCAAATGGCACCCTAAACCCTCACGGTCTTTCTCTGAGTCCGCACTTTCACAACGTAATGCCGCTTTGACTGCGGGTAGAAGTCATCTGCGTAGCTCACGGTCTTGCGGGCTCAGCTGAAGTGCGCATCGAGGGCGCATAGCAGCCACAAAGGGGGCACTCATGAGCACCCTTCTTTAAGCTTAAATGACAAATGGGACACCCTATGGTCTTGTGGACTTAACGGACCCGCGCATGCAGTGGCCATTGTAAGTCCACAAGACCGAAAGTGCACGTGAAGTGTGCCATTTGGGACAGGGCCTATGGACGCGACTCCATTCGCTTCCGCAGAAGTTTTTAAAGCCTCCGGATGTCCGAATATGGCACTGACATCTTGCACAGATTTGGGACCGAGTCTGCACAGTAGTGACCTCGGGACCGGAGTCTGCACAGTAGGGAGCAGGAAGTAGAGGTGCGATATCAAAAGCTAGGGCTGTTCAATTCCGAAATTTTTGGAATCGATTCCGATTCGATCCTGTCAATTCACTGTCGTTTTCGATCCTTATTTTTTTAACAAAATTGATGGAAGAACCTAGTTCCGGAGTGAAGGTTGTAGAACGTATCCTCTTCTGAAACTTTATACATTAATACACAGTGATACATTTCGATAACTCTGATTGATTTTAAATTGTAAATATGGATGCTCCTGAAATGGCCCATAGCCCAGCAGTAAATGCGATTTTATTTATAATTTATTGCATGGTTAAAACTACATGACATGTCTAAAATGCATGTACACAGTTAAGTTAAATGACAAAGTTTAGTTGTGTGCTTTTGCACAGAATGTACGAGGCAAAATAACCACAATATTAATAACAACATTAACAACGATATAAGAGTGCGCAGTTTATTTGTCAATGCGCGAGGAAGGTGCGTTGGTTACTATATCAACAGTAGGCCCTCGGTCATTAATCTGTACTTTAGGCGCATTTTCTTTCAGAATTATCATTGGATTACAGACAAAATAGAAAATGAAAATAAGACCCTCACATCTGCATCTGTTATCTTAGACCAAGCAGCGCTCAAAACCTACCGTTGTGGACAACATAACCGTTTCACATTTAAATTTTTGGGTGCAAAATGTAGTAAATTTGTCCACGATGCAGGATCACAAAAGGAAACAATGACAATAAACACTAGTCATGTTAACAGTGACACCAAAGCTCCGAAGCCTGTGTCAAAAAACTGAAACGATTTTCAGGGAAGCTTCGTATCGACGCTTGGTTCGTTATATCAAAATCACGTGACCAATGACGTCCTAAGCTTCGTTTCACACACACACACATATATATTTAAAACACGTAAAGCACTACCCTCTCCCCAAGCACCAGTACTTCTAAAGAACACCTCTTACGATGTTCATTAAGCACTAATGTCCTCCATAAGTCTTGCCCATCTGCTCTGTAGGCTACTATAATCATGTGAAGGTCTTTGTGTGTGTGTTTCTTTGTGTGCATGCACCTGCATTTATTTAGCCTACTTCCTCTATTCATGAATTTTATTTGTTTACAAACAGGAAAAATATCCACATTCACGATACAAAATGTTATCTTTATTGGTTTGAGTTACTAGGAGTGTACAATGGAACAGATTGTTGTCAACTTGTCATGTATTTAATATATCCATCCATCCATCCATAATTCCCAATACAGTTTTGCTTCTAAGGTAATTCGTTGGTCTCGAAACATTCTGCGACAGAGCGCTTTCCCTCACTTTTACCAGCAGAGGTCCTCGTCGAGCTCTGTTTTGAAAAGATTCGGGTAATTAACTTTTTTACGATACAATTGAGCTGAAAGCTTCACTTCGCCATCACTAATAAACACCATTAACCTAAGTGAATGAAAGGTAGGATAATAATCAGCGATGTGCGTTCAGATACGGCTTTATTTGAACGTTTCAGCATGGCATGCGTAAAAATAAGATGTTAGAAGTACGCGCTAGTGACGTCATTACGCAATGACGCAAAATAACGGCAGAATTGTTTTTATTTTTGAATTGGTTTATTGAAACTAACTCTGTCCGAAAGAACATTTTGCGGAAATTAAATGGACTTCCAATCGTTATTAGTAATAAAAACTGCCAACAATGACAGAAACGAACTTATGGGAAAAAATTATTTGTGTAATGTGTAATGAAGTTTATTTTGTCTCGCGTCCATTAGAAAACACGGAGCCGGGGGTTATGACCTATACTGGGACCAACCACCGGGGGGCTATCGAGGCGCGGAGGCTTCAGTTTCTGAGAGGAGTGCTACAGGCTTGGTACAGACACACAAAAGTGTAAAATAAAGGACCTATGTCTTGTCAAAAAAGTAGCAAGTGTCAGTCAGAGAGCGGGCGCATTCATGTTGCTTCGAGACAACGCAGATCAGGCGAAGTAAATTGCACTGAACATCAAACTGGATTAGAACTGGATTAGCGCAGGTCAGCAGCCAGATATTCCTCTAGCTGTGGTTGAGGAGATCCTACTGAACCTGCCTGCAGATCAGGTGGTGCGAGTCTGTCGGCTGGTGTGTCATGAGTGGAAGGAGCTGGTGGACAGTGTTGCTCACTGGAGAGAGCGCTGTAGGAGAGAGGGGATCCAGCCCTCTGAAGCGTCCAGACCCCCAGTGGACTGGCGCCTGTTTTACTTTCTAACTAAGAAACGACGGAACTTGATCAAGAATCCCAGAGCTGATGGTGAGCCACATAATTAAGACTGTACGGTACATACAATATTAAAAGTAAAAAAAAAAAAATACGTTTGCAACAGTTTTCCTCCCGATGTTCTTATTAGATGGTCTTCAAGGATGGGAGATTGTATGCAATGGAGGTGACGAATGGGCGATCGAGGAAAATAGGGAACCATTTCCGGATGATGACAGCGTCACCAAATGTTTTGTAACCTCTTATGGGTATGTTTGATATTTTAGAAAATTCTATCAATCAGCATCAGCAAGCCAATCTACATAATAATCACCCATAAACTTCGTCCTCAGGTTATGTTTGAAGCGGCAGCTGATTGATTTAAAGAAAGAAGGTTATAATGCTGCTTTCATGGATCATCTGCAACCTCCTATCAAAATATCAGACTGGTGAGTGTCCACTCAAACTCTCATTTCATGCTACAGTATCTTAGGTGGGGAATTTCATTCATTCTTGTGAATGACCTGTCCATCTGGGTCACATGTGCATTATGCATCCAGAGTGATATCATTTTTTAATGTTTTTGGCAGATAATATTGTACTTTCCCATCCCGCTCCCGCCTGTCTTTTTACCATTGTTGAATGGTATGGTAATGTGAAGTCTCTACTGTTCTACACAATAAAGGCACAAAAAAAAATCTTATTTCTTCATGTACATTTTTTTATTTAAATGTAATTAACCCTTAATTGCTCCTCAAGTAGGGTTTACGTTTAAGTCCCAAAATATAATTTTTTTTTACATGGCAAACTATATATACTTTTTTTTTCTTGTAAACTTCTCAGCTATACATCTATGCTGTGTTTTTGTGGATATTTGGTAGTTTTTACTTATTTACCACACAGTTACTTAACTACGCCATAAATTGTCTCAATGATCTTAATTAAATCTAAATTGTTTTTGGACATTGCTCTATGTGTTAGGGTAGAATACTGCTATCTGCAGGTTTGTGGGAATACTCTAGGAATTCTAGTTAAAGAAAGATTTGATATGTGCAATACCACATATATCCAGTAGAGGTCCATAGGGACTAATTTCATGTTCACTTCATTTTGCTTCAACTTCTCCTCACAACTTTATGATATATAAAGCACTGTACAATGCTCTATATATTTAAACATTCTAAAATACATTCAAAATCTGTATTTTTGCTTTTGCAAATTATTATACATAAATTTGTGTGTGTGTGTGAACGCTTTTTCCATGTTGCATTTGTGCTCTAGTATTAGTCCTTCATTTATGTATGGACATTTTTCAGATGCTCTCTGTTACAGTCACGTGTGTGTGTGTGTGTGTGTGTGTGTGTGTGTGTGTGTGTGTGTGTGTGTGTGTGTGTGTGTGAAGTTTCTTGTGTGTGTATAAGATAGAAAGTTCGTTCCACATTGTGTTTATTCTCTAGGACCAGACCTTGATTTAAATGTAGAATTTTTCAGATTTATACTGCATTTATTTCAAGATTCAAGAGTTTTATTTGTCACATACACAGTTATATACAGAAGGGTCCACAGCAGACAGGTCCGCTCCATGGACAGTGCAAATTCACAGTTAAAAACACAAGGAAGAAATTATAATAGAAATAGAATAAAAAAGTACTAATAAATAAATATATATATATATATATATATATATATATATATATATATATATATATATATATATACACACTCACTCACTAAAGGATTATTAGGAACACCATACTAATACTGTGTTTGACCCCTTTAGCCTTCAGAACTGCCTTAATTCTACGTGGCATTGATTCAACAAGGTGCTGAAAGCATTCTTTAGAAATGTTGGCCCATATTGATAGGATAGCATCTTGCAGTTGATGGAGATTTGTGGGATGCACATCCAGGGCACGAAGCTCCCGTTCCACCACATCCCAAAGATGCTCTATTGGGTTGAGATCTGGTGACTGTGGGGGCCATTTTAGTACAGTGAACTCATTGTCATGTTCAAGAAACCAATTTGAAATGATTCGAGCTTTGTGACATGGTGCATTATCCTGCTGGAAGTAGCCATCAGAGAATGGGTACATGGTGGTCATAAAGGGATGGACATGGTCAGAAACAATGCTCAGGTAGGCCGTGGCATTTAAACGATGCCCAATTGGCACTAAGGGGCCTAAAGTGTGCCAAGAAAACATCCCCCACACCATTACACCACCACCACCAGCCTGCACAGTGGTAACAAGGCATGATGGATCCATGTTCTCATTCTGTTTACGCCAAATTCTGACTCTACCATCTGAATGTCTCAACAGAAATCGAGACTCATTAGACCAGGCAACATTTTTCCAGTCTTCAACTGTCCAATTTTGGTGAGCTTGTGCAAATTGTAGCCTCTTTTTCCTATTTGTAGTGGAGATGAGTGGTACCCGGTGGGGTCTTCTGCTGTTGTAGCCCATCCACCTCAAGTTTGTGCGTGTTGTGGCTTCACAAATGCTTTGCTGCATACCTCGGTTGTAACGAGTGGTTATTTCAGTCAAATTCTATCAGCTTGAATCAGTCGGCCCATTCTCCTCTGACCTCTAGCATCAACAAGGCATTTTCGCCCACAGGACTGCCGCATACTGGATGTTTTTCCCTTTTCACACCATTCTTTGTAAACCCTAGAAATGGTTGTGCGTGAAAATCCCAGTAACTGAGCAGATTGTGAAATACTCAGACCGGCCCGTCTGGCACCAACAACCATGCCACGCTCAAAATTGCTTAAATCACCTTGCTTTCCCATTCTGACATTCAGTTTGGAGTTCAGGAGATTGTCTTGACCAGGACCACACCCCTAAATGCATTGAAGCAACTGCCATGTGATTGGTTGATTAGATAATTGCATTAATGAGAAATTGAACAGGTGTTCCTAATAATCCTTTAGGTGAGTGTATATATATTTTGTTTAAAAAAAAAAAAAAAAAAAGGAAAATCAAATGAGAGAACACTCTCATTTCATGCTGGAAGTGGAATAAAATAAGTGAAGTAAACTGCGCAGAGTAAACTGTAGACTTATGTGGTTAACAAATGTACAAAGAAGTATAATGTGCAAACAGGTTTATAACAGGTTGTTACACAGTAACAACGAGAACAGAACAGAAAGTGCAGTGCAATGTCAGTATATCGATGGTCACGTGATGTTAAGTGACTGAGTTCAGGAGTCTGATGGCCTGGGGGAAGAAGCTCCTCCTGAGTCTCTCATCAGGCTTCGGAAGCGCTTACCAGATGGCAGCAGCATGAAATGAGGGTTTGCAGGGTGATTAGAGTCCTTGATGATTTTAGTAGCTCTACCTTTGCAGCGTTTGCTGTAGACATCCTGCAGAGACGGGAGAGCTGACCCTGACCCCATCTCTGCAGGACAGGTTGATTTTCTCTCATTCAAAAATGATATCACTCTGGATGCATAATGCACATGTGACCCAGATGGACAGGTCATTCACAAGAATGAATCACCCATGATATGAAATTCCCCACTTAAGATACTGTAGCATGAAATGAGAGTGTTCTCTCATTTGATTTTCCTTTTTTTTTTTTTTAAACAAAATATATATACACTCACCTAAAGGATTATTAGGAACACCTGTTCAATTTCTCATTAATGCAATTATCTAATCAACCAATCACATGGCAGTTGCTTCAATGCATTTAGGGGTGTGGTCCTGGTCAAGACAATCTCCTGAACTCCAAACTGAATGTCAGAATGGGAAAGAAAGGTGACTGAAGCAATTTTGAGCGTGGCATGGTTGTTGGTGCCAGACGGGCCGGTCTGAGTATTTCACAATCTGCTCAGTTACTGGGATTTTCACACACAACCATTTCTAAGGTTTACAAAGAATGGTGTGAAAAGGGAAAAACATCCAGTATGCGGCAGTCCTGTGGGCGAAAATGCCTTGTTGATGCTAGAGGTTAGAGGAGAATGGGCCGACTGATTCAAGCTGATAGAAGAGCAACTTTGACTGAAATAACCACTTGTTACAACCGAGGTATGCAGCAAAGCATTTGTGAAGCCACAACACACACAACCTTGAGGCGGATAGGCTACAACAGCAGAAGACCCCACCGGGTACCACTCATTTCCACTACAAATAGGAAAAAGAGGCTACTATTTTCACGATCTCACCAAAATTGGACAGTTGAAGACTGGAAAAATGTTGCCTGGTCTGATGAGTCTCGATTTCTGTTGAGACATTCAGATGGTAGAGTCAGAATTTGGCGTAAACAGAATGAGAACATGGATCCATCATGCCTTGTTACCACTGTGCAGGCTGGTGGTGGTGTAATGGTGTGGGGGATGTTTTCTTGGCACACTTTAGGCCCCTTAGTGCCAATTGGGCATCGTTTAAATGCCACGGCCTACCTGAGCATTGTTTCTGACCATGTCCATCCCTTTATGACCACCATGTACCCATTCTCTGATGGCTACTTCCAGCAGGATAATGCACCATGTCACAAAGCTTGAATCATTTCAAATTGGTTTCTTGAACATGACAATGAGTTCACTGTACTAAAATGGCCCCCACAGTCACCAGATCTCAACCCAATAGAGCATCTTTGGGATGTGGTGGAACGGGAGCTTCGTGCCCTGGATGTGCATCCCACAAATCTCCATCAACTGCAAGATGCTATCCTATCAATATGGGCCAACATTTGTAAAGAATGCTTTCAGCACCTTGTTGAATCAATGCCATGTAGAATTAAGGCAGTTCTGAAGGCGAAAGGGGGTCAAACACAGTATTAGTATGGTGTTCCTAATAATCCTTTAGGTGAGTGTATTGTAATCGGTTACTGATTTCAAATTACATGACAAATTGTAGTTAGTAATCCATTACATTACATATGTAAGGTAATATAAACTGACTACTTTTGGATTAATAGACTTGAGTAGAATAATCCTGTACCATGTTGATATAAAAATACATTAGGGTTTCCCAGATGGGAGTTTGTGATGGAACTGCAGGGGTTTGTGAGTTTAATGAAAAGTTATTAAGTAATTAAATCATTTAAGATTAAAATTAAAATTAATCATTTTAAAATAAAAAAACTACTAAAAGATTCATTAAACATTTTATTTGTTTGCCAGTATGACCATTAACTCGCATCAGAGAACTTTATTATTTTTATTTTATTATTGACCTAACTTACAAATGAAAATCTCAGGGTACTTCAAGTAAATATGTTAGATCAAAGAAATTTCAGCTAAAAAAGTTGGGGAATCCCTGCATTGCATGTAAATATTAAATTAACATTTTAATGTGTTTGAAAGACAAAAGCCTTCCAGAGGCAGTTATACATGGTTAAATAACTCACTGAAATAGTGATATTTCAAATAATAATCAATGAGTAAGTGCATGTGAGAAAACACTTGATTTCTGTACAAAACCGATTCCAAAAAAGTTGGGACACTGTACAAATTGTGAATAAAAAAGGAATGCAATAATTTACAAATCTCAAAAAAACTATATTTTATTCACAATAGAATATAGATAACATATCAAATGTTGAAAGTGAGACATTTTGAAATGTCATGCCAAATATTGGCTCATTTTGGATTTCATGAGAGACATTCAAAAAACGTTGGGACAGGTAGCAATAAGAGGCCGGAAAAGATAAATGTACATATAAGGAACAGCTGGAGGACCAATTTGCAACTTATTAGGTCAATTGGCAACATGATTGGGTATAAAAAGAGCCTCTCAGAGTGGCAGTGTCTCTCAGAAGTCAAGATGGGTAGAGGATCACCAATTCCCCCAATGCTGCGGCCAAAAATAGTGGAGCAAGATGCGACAAAGAAGACCTAAGACAGTTGAGCAACTAGAAGCCTGTATTAGACAAGAATGGGACAACATTCCTATTCCTAAACTTGAGCAACTTGTCTCCTCAGTCCCCAGATGTTTGCAGACTGTTATAAAAGAAGAGGGGATGCCACACAGTGGGAAACATGGCCTTGTCCCAACTTGTTTGAGATGTGTTGATGCCATGAAATTTAAAATCAACTCATTTTTCCCTTAAAATGATACATTTTCTCAGTTTAAACATTTGATATGTGATCTATGTTGTAATCTGAATAAAATATTGAAATTTGAAACTTCCACATTATTGCATTCTGTTTTTATTCACAATTTGTACAGTGTCCCAACTTTTTTGGAATCGGGTTTGTAAATCAATTGCTGTGTGGGTCTCAGTTTTTAGTGATATTTGTGAATATTTGACTGCCATTGTGAGAATAGCATGTAATCAATAAAAAAGTAACAGTAGTCTGAATATGAGTATTTTGAAATGTAATATAATCTAATTACAAGTAGTTGATTTTTGGAATCTGATTACATTACATGTAGTCAGTACTACCCAGCTCTGGAGATTATATAGATTAAAATAAAATGCCTAAAGTGTAGCGTATTCAGAACAAGTACACAAACATTCAATCTTTGTTCACTCCTGTTAAGATTATAGAAAACTGTTTTTCTATGCCTCATTCTCAGTCTTTTTTACTCATTGAATGATACAGAACTGCTTCAGCTTTTACGTTCTGTATTTTGCTTTTATACATGGTTCAGGGACGGTGGCACCTGTCCGATGTATATTCCCTTGTTTTCCAGTTGTCATGACGTTTCCTCTCTACTGGAGAAGGGTCTGACAGCAGAGCCACAGTTTTACCCCACAGCAGTTTTGCCCGCGCATGCACATTTCGTCATGACAGTTTTATGTCGTCGAGATGCATGTTACGGGTTTTCCGTCGATTTGTCCTAGTTTGTCAGATTTTGCCACCTCCCATTAAAACAGTAGGTAGCACAATTCAACAGCGAAAAATGCTACCTATTAGATTGTGCTACCAGCATCATATTCGTGTGGTTTGAGGCTTTTTTTTTAACATCCATACCCACCCATACCCTTAAACAGACGTATATAACATATAAAAATAACAGCAGGAGCAACAATAAGCGTTAGATAGTTTTAGGACAGAACAGTCGCCAAGATTTAAAAATGAAACGTGACAGCACGGGTGAAACTGCTGCTGGGGTAAAACGGTGGCTCTGCAGACAGATGTTATTTGCAATCGTATTGTATTCGTCAGTGCATGGCGTCACTAGCCAAGCTTACGATAACAGTACTTTTGATTTATCCCGTGATAAACACATTACGGCTCCAGTCAGAATACTGGTAACGTGCGATATCTAAACTGGAAATCAGTATAAACGGATCAGCCATTAGTTTTGCAGAAACAGATTATAGTCCTGCTGCAATAAGAGTCCTATTATAGTCCTGCTGCAATAAGAGTCCTTATCGCAGGTTAGAAGAACGAGGTTCGACCCGTAACTAATGCAAAGGTAACTACTGTTATTTCCGTTTCAGTATTCACTTCCGTGTTTACACCCGTAGGTCCAGACGTGTAAAATAAAGGACCTATGTATTATCAAAAAACTAGCAAGTGTCCATCAGAGAGCGGGCGCATTCATGTTTCTTCGAGGCAACGCAGATCAGACGAAGTAAGTTGCGTTTAAAACTAATCGAACTGACCTAGACATAATGCAGAAATAGACTTACTTGTTTGCTGGAAAATACAGTTTAAGATGGTAGATGTGTTTTGTAACACAAGTTTATCGCTTGTCCGTGGGTCGGGATGACGTCAAAACATTTTTCATCCAGTTTATGAGTACTACAATAAAGCCTGTAGTAAACATAACTTTACGATAATGTGGCGTTTTGTTCTACAAAGTAAACGTTTATATTTGAAAAGGTATTTTTCTAATAAATAAGAGAGTATCTTAAAGTTATGTTTGCCGCAGGCTTATTAGTCTTCCTTTTGACGTCATACCTGCGCCACTCTATTAACCATCCATCAGCTGGTCATACAGGCTTAAAGTGGGCAAACTAGTTTTTAGAACATTATAGCTGATGATAACCAGTTATAAACCAGCAACCATGTTCTACAGCTGGATTTTCCAACTGGATTAGAACTGATGGTAATCTTTCCTCCTCTGTCAGTGCGCAGGTCAGCAGCCAGATATTCCTCTAGCTGTGGTTGAGGAGATCCTACTGAACCTGCCTGCAGATCAGGTGGTGCGAGTCTGTCGGCTGGTGTGTCATGAGTGGAAGGAGCTGGTGGACAGTGTTGCTCACTGGAGAGAGCGCTGTAGGAGAGAGGGGATCCAGCCCTCTGATGCGTCCAGACCCCCAGTGGACTGGCGCCTGTTTTACTTTCTAACTAAGAAACGACGGAACTTGATCAAGAATCCCAGAGCTGATGGTGAGCCACATAATTAAGACTGTATAATACATGTCAGTATACAGTGTATCTGGAAAGTATTCACAGCGTGTCACTTTTTCCACATTTTATTATTTTACAAACTTATTCCAAAATGGATTAAATTCATTATTTTCCTCAAAATTCTATAAACAATACACCATAATGACAACGTGAACGAAGTTTGTTTGAAATCTTTGCAAATTAATTAAATTAAAAACAAACAAAAAAATCACATGTCCATAAGTATTCACAGCGTTTGTCATGGCACTCAAAATTGAGCTCAGGTGCATCCTGTTTCCACTGATCATCCTTGAGATGTTTCTACAAATGGGCAAAGCCCACACGGAATGGCAGAGTAAGTTTTTGATGAAAGAATAAGAATAGTTTTTGGAGCTTGTTGGAGCTTGATGAATACTTATGTACATGTGAATATATTTTCATCTCAAGGATGATCAGTGGAAACAGGATGCACCTGAGCTTAATTTTGAGTGTCATGACAAACGCTGTGAATACTTATGGACGTGTTTTTTTTTATTTTTTTTATTTATATTTTTTAATTTATTGATGTTTTCAATTTAATACATTTGCAAAGATTTCAAACAAACTTCTTTCACGTTGTCATTATGGTGTATTGTTTGAAGAATTTTGAGAAAATAATTAATTTAATCCATTTTGGAATTACAAACCCGATTCCAAAAAAGTTGGGACACTGTACAGATTGTGAATAAAAACAGAATGCAATGATGTGGAAGTTTCAAATTTCAATATTTTATTCAGAATGCAACATAGATGACATATCAAATGTTTAAACTGAGAAAATGTATCATTTTAAGGGAAAAATAAGTTGATTTTAAATTTCATGGCATCAACACGTCTCAAAAAAGTTGGGACAAGGCCATGTTTCCCACTGTGTGGCATCCCCTCTTCTTTTATAACAGTCTGCAAACATCTGGGGACTGAGGAGACAAGTTGCTCAAGTTTAGGAATAGGAATGTTGTCCCATTCTTGTCTAATACAGGCTTCTAGTTGCTCAACTGACTTAGGTCTTCTTTGTGGCATCTTCCTCTTTATGATGCGCCAAATGTTTTCTATGGGTGAAAGATCTGGACTGCAGGCTGGCCATTTCAGTACCCGGATCCTTCTTCTACGCAGCCATGATGTTGTAATTGATGCAGTATGTGGTCTGGCATTGTCATGTTGGAAAATGCAAGGTCTTCCCTGAAAGAAACGACGTCTGGATGGGAGCATATGTTGTTCTAGAACTTGGATATACCTTTCAGCATTGATGGTGCCTTTCCAGATGTGTAAGCTGCCCATGCCACACGCACTCATGCAACCCCACACCATCAGAGATGCAGGCTTCTGAACTGAGCGCTGATAACAACTTGGGTTGTCCTTGTCCTCTTTAGCCCGGATGACATGGCGTCCCAGTTTTCCCAAAAGAACTTCAAATTTTGATTGGTCTGACCACAGAACAGTTTTCCACTTTGCCACAGTCCATTTTAAATGAGCCTTGGCCCAGAGAAAACGCCTGCGCTTCTGGATCATGTTTAGATATGGCTTCTTTTTTGACCTGTAGAGTTTTAGCCGGCAACGGCGAATGGCACGGTGGATTGTGTTCACCGACAATGTTTTCTGGAAGTATTTTTGGCCGCAGCATTGGGGGAATTGGTGATCCTCTGCCCATCTTGACTTCTAAGAGACACTGCCACTTGACCTAATAAGTTTCAAGTTGTTCCTTATATGTACATTTAACTTTTCCTGCCTCTTATTGCTACCTATCCCAACTTTTTTGGAATGTGTAGCTCTCATGAAATCCAAAATGAGCCAATATTTGGCATGACATTTCAAAATGTCTCACTTTCAACATTTGATATGTTATCTATATTCTATTGTGAATAAAATATAAGTTTATGAGATTTTCAAATTACTGCATTCCTTTTTTATTCACAATTTGTACAGTGTCCCAACTTTTTTGGAATCGGGTTTGTATTATTATTTTTTTTTTTTTTCCCTGATGTTCTTATTAGATGGTCTTCAAGGATGGGAGATTGTATGCAATGGAGGTGACAAATGGGCGATCGAGGAAAATAGGGAACCATTTCCGGATGATGACAGCGTCACCAAATGTTTTGTAACCTCTTATGGGTATGTTTGATATTTTAGAAAATTCTATCAATCAGCATCAGCAAGCCAATCTACATAATAATCACCCATAAACTTCGTCCTCAGGTTATGTTTGAAGCGGCAGCTGATTGATTTAAAGAAAGAAGGTTATAATGCTGCTTTCATGGATCATCTGCAACCTCCTATCAAAATATCAGACTGGTGAGTGTCCACTCAAACTCTCATTTCATGCTACAGTATCTTAGGTGGGGAATTTCATTCATTCTTGTGAATGACCTGTCCATCTGGGTCACATGTGCATTATGCTGGAATTATGCTTGGCAGCATGAGAATTGATATGATATTCATATTTCATTTTTTTAATGTTATTTGCAGATCATTTATTTTCAATCAATTTTGTACTTTCCCATCCCGCTCCTGCCTGTCTTTTTACCATTGTTTCATGTGAAGTCTCTACTGTTCTACACAATAAAGGCAACAACAAAATCTTATTTCTTTATGTAAAAATGTAATTTAAATGTAATTAACCCTTAATCGCTCCTCAAGTAGGGTTTACGTTTAACCCTCTGGTGCTCTTTGTTTGGGGGTTACACTATTTACCTAGTTAGTGACCGGACACCTAAAAATGACTTCCTCCACCCCAGTAAAACCAATGCAATTTATTTTTCTTCGATAATATTTTTTTCTATTTTCTTTTGTATTTTGAGATGATTTGAAGGTACTTATTAATATTTATGCAATAATTATGGTCTATTTTGCCATTGAAAATAAATAATAAAGGTTTTTGTTTTTTTAAACCGTATTTAAGGTTAAAATAAAGTCTATGCCTTCAAAATATTTTTTTGAAGGCTGATTAGCTCTTTTAGAATTATTT
>CM031965.1:11721343-11886343 GCA_018749465.1 Paracanthobrama guichenoti
TGTACACTCTATATAGTCTACTAACGTCAGTTGTAACAGTTAAGAAATGTGAGCTGCAGTGGTAGAAACTTTACTAGTGACACCAACGGCAATTGCATTTTTTTTGCTAAAGTTCCCATTCATTCATGCTGTACTAAAAATGCCATATTTACTGTAGTACACTTTTCATTCATGAAAAATTCAACATTTTCAACATGGAGCTGCATTGAGATCCTCATATTTATGGGACTGAACAGGGTCCTGAAAATTAAGATTTAAAAAAAAAAAGTGGAAGTGGAAGTTCCCATGTTGTTTAGGCGCTGTACCACACATAGCCACCGGTGTCATTGAAATTCCATTGATATTTTAAAATTATTTATTTATTTATTTTTTAACAAATATAGCCTATATATTTTTGTCCAAATATCACAAAACAGTTGGCAGATATAGAACCGTGAGACTCGTTTGGTCAAGATTAGAAAAGGTTTTTATTATAAAGTAGTTCAAATAAATGTAATATGAAATGACATTTGAAGAATTTAATGGTAACGCAAGGTCCGATTTCAAAACGCTGAGTTCGTAATCTTTCGAATGATATATAGTTTGTCAACATTAGATCAGGATAAATATAGGATATAATTGTTTTAAACATGCAGTGTCAAAAGGGCCCACCGGTGGGCCAGTGACAGTTAACAGGAATTGAGATATCTTTAATAGACATGCAAACTTGGGAAAAACTGTATTTATGGCACTCAGACAGGAATGTTCTATGCAATTGTCTTGTAGAAAAAAAGAGAGATACGTTTGTTGTTTCAACATTATTTGTTCTTCAGCTGTATGAAAAGTGACCCACATTTGGTCTTTGACCATTGAAAATGTGTACAATTTACTCATGGAGCCATATTGAGATCCCAACATCCCTAAACCATACGGCCCTCATGAATGAAGATACCAAGATGTGAATCGCCTAGTTGTTTTTAGACATAATTTCATATTTTATTAGGTGGAAGATTTAAATATATATTTAAACAATCTTAAAGACTTTTAAAAATCTTAAAGTTTTAGGTTTTGTTGTTGTTGTTAGAAATACTGATTTGAAGTGTTATGCATTATGATTAGTCAAAACTGAACCTTGTGTTAGAAAGAGAACGCAAGGAAGCATTTTGTTACCCACTTTTTTTATTCAGAACAAAAAAAGTGTGTGTGAAAAAATGACAGAGATTCTCAGTATTTTCGTATTTTTGTCAGTTTCCCGTTCATTTGCTATGGTCGGCCATTTTTGACCGAAGACCATGAGTGTGACTATTTTTTACGACCACTTAGCCTGTTTGAATCATGCCCTCAATTGTTTTGTGTTCACATTCCAAGTCATAAAAGTCACCACGTTTCGTACCATTCCGATGACACAAAAGTACTCTGAGTAAAAGTAAAATGAGGCTGTCATCTTTCTAAAGTCGTTTTTACTCCCCTGTTGGCTCCAAATCTAAGGTGAAATTTGTCATTCTGACCCCCGTCTGCAAGGTAGATTCATATTTTGGCTTTCATGATTGTCTTTCTTCAGAAGAAACTAAATAAAAAGCCAGGGAAGTTTCTGAAATGAGTTTGATTTGATCCAGAGTTTTGCCCACATTGACAGACGTTGTGCTCACTGTGTAAAGAGTTTTGAGTTTTGTCTATAGCGATTGTATGAAATAAAATAAAAACTGTATTCATGTAAAGGCAAATGAAACGTAACCATATAATAATCATGGTTTCAATCGAGTCAGTATCTGAAGCTACTCCGGATGTTAGGTTAGGTTCAGGGCTTGACATTAACTTTTTTGCTCAGCAGCCACTGTGGCTAGTGCTTTTCCAAAGTTACTAGCCACTCAGCATTTTCACTGGCCACAATTTTGCTGTTTGGAAATTACATTTTATATGATTAAAGTTGACTTTGGCATGCTTACATTTCTTGATTTTGAGTCATTTTACTTGATTTAGACGATTTAAAACCTTTCAAATGTTCAAATGCAGAGTGAATAATCACCTATATATATATATATATATATATATATATATATATATATATATATATATATATATATATACACACACATTGTATATATCAGCTGGTATGTGCTGGTGGGCAATATGAGCATAGGCTAATATGAGAAATGTAATATGAGCTATTTTAGCTAGGCTATATAAAAGAACAAAGAAGCAAATTATAAAAACAATAGTAAATTAAAAATATATATTTGAAATACAGTAGGTTTATTTACTATGTATACGGTCTACATTTATTTAACATTTGTAGTTTGATTAACATTAATGACAGACAGGTATTTAATTGTGCTGCTGAATGCATTGATGTAATATTCTGACACTTATCCAGTTATTACCCACCTGTTTACATACACTTAAGCCATATCCGACTGTGTTCATGCGAGATACTCCACACGATGGACATTTTGACATCCGTGCGCGCCTGTATTTGACAGGCACAGGAGAACTGATCGCGTGCGACAGAGAGAGCGCTTCTGCTGCGTGTCATTCAGCGCGATTCCGCCTATCGCACCTTCACTAACTGCAAGGTAATCGATAAAGAATTGTAATTTTGTGATACGACGGTCTTGGCATTTCATTTGGCTGTAGGCTGAAATTATATTCGACTGGCTGCCTTACCCGCCACAGCAGAAATCTCAGTCAAGCCCTGGTTAGGTTACTCCTAATCATCTCCGGTGCAGTCTCCACTTTCTCATGTCCAAAGTGCTAGTGACACCAAAGCCAATTGCAAAAGTTCCTGATCGTTGATGCCATAGTAAAAATAACATTTACAACAGTTGTTACATGATTCATTTATTCTGCAACCGCTCAGATGTAGATTCAAATATCTAAAAGAAATGTATGGGGCTATGTTTAGCTATCAACAAACATTCCTGGTATTTTATTATAATTTATTTTATGTGTTTTATTTATTTTTATCAACATAATAAACATGATATACATTTATAATGGCATTTAGTTAGTGCAAATAAATAAACAGTAAATCAAGCACCAATAAATTGGGGGGAAGGGGTACGAGCAGGGATCTATTCATTCATCTTTCAATAAGCCAGAGTCTATTTTCAAAGAATTTATCCTAAATCAACATTATATTAGCCTAATGAAAGATTCAGCCTTTAAAAAAAATTAAAACAACATACCATATACAATAAGCCTGTTTCTATAACTTGCTTACTTTTTGATTACTCTTTTATGAGAGTAATATTTTATTTTTTTGATTACTCTTTTATTTTGTCACATTTGCCTGCCCTTTTGTCCTGAGAACCCGTATGCATTCGTCAGAGTTGTGGGCGGGGCTATGACGTTTACGGCAATATTACTTTCAGTTTTGGAATCAAACATGTGGTGAGGATTACTGAGATATATATATATATATATATATATATATATATATATATATATATATATATATATATATATATAGATAGATAGATAGATAGATAGATAGATAGATAGATAGATAGATAGATAGATAGATAGATAGATAGATAGATAGATAGATAGATATCAGCTGTCAGTGTGTACAGCCACGCAGACATATTCCAGTTTTTAAGAAGCAGATTACAGTCCTGCTGCAATAATAGTCGCAATCGATGGTTAGAAGAACGAGGTCTGACATATAATTAATGCGAAGTTAGCTACTGTTATTTGCCTTTAAGTTTATTTTTTTTACATTTTTTTTCACTGTAACATCGTCATGCTATGAGATTTAACTTTGTTTACACCCGTAGGTCCAGACGCACAAACGTGACTTGCAGAAATCAAAAGAAGAATGGGTCTTTCAGGAGCGGGCACATTCATGTTACTTCAAGGGCCTTTGGACCCAGATCAGACTCGGTAAGTTTTTCAGTTCTTGGTTTCAGTTAGCCAGCTGTCATAGAGAATTAGCATCATATTATAACTTAACCATGCAGTGTTGAAATTGACCGACTTGCCATGGACCAGTAATAAACCAGATCTTAAAATGGTTGGGGTGGAACATGGTAGCTTGGACCAATGGACAACCAGCAAACATGTTCTACAGCTGGATCTTCCAACTGGATTAGAACTGATGGTAATCTTTCCTCCTCTGTCAGTGCGCAGGTCAGCAGCCAGATATTCCTCTAGCTGTGGTTGAGGAGATCCTACTGAACCTGCCTGCAGATCAGGTGGTGCGAGTCTGTCGGCTGGTGTGTCATGAGTGGAAGGAGCTGGTGGACAGTGTTGCTCACTGGAGAGAGCGCTGTAGGAGAGAGGGGATCCAGCCCTCTGATGCGTCCAGACCCCCAGTGGACTGGCGCCTGTTTTACTTTCTAACTAAGAAACGACGGAACTTGATCAAGAATCCCTGCGCAGAAGGTGAGCCACTAGACTGAAAACAAGTAATGTTTTAATAAAACAGTACGCTTAATTTTCTGGGCTGTTTCCCAGAAGCATAGTCAGCCTAAGCTGATCATAGAGACCACTGGTGCCAATGTCTACATATCAGTAATCACTTGATTTTAGAGATTTTTTTAATTCTTTAGATAATAGCTCGCAACAAATGTTGGTTATACAAACATTTATGGATATATGGTATCCATAAACAAATATTGAGGTATTTGACTTGTATGAACCTCTGGTACTTGGTACTTGGTACTTGTTGTAATAAAAAATATTAGTGTTAAAAACATTAACACTATTCCTTTGCCACCTGGAAATGTTATGCCAATAGTCACTTGCTCCATTTATGTAATGTTCTCCTATCACGTGGTCTGATTAGATGGGTTCAGTGGATGGAAGATTGTACATAATGGTGGGGACCTCTGGACAGTAGAAAGTCATTCTGTAAAAATCCAAAATCACACAGTCCAAAAATGCTTTGTCACCTCTTACAGGTAAGTTTGATATGACTATTCTTTAAAATTCAAACAGAAATTATTTGCATTAAAATGCATTTTTCAAAAGAATGCCTTCTTTTTCACCCATAAACTTCATCCTCAGCTTATGTTTGAAGCGGCAGCTGATTGATTTAAAGAAAGAAGGTTATAATGCTGCTTTCATGGATCATCTGCAACCTCCTATCAAAATATCAGACTGGTGAGTGTCCACTCAAACTCTCATTTCATGCTACAGTATCAGTGATTTATTTATTATACCACTTAAAGTATAATAAATGAAGTATAATTTGCAAATGTTTTGTCTGGTGCAGGTATTCTCCACGCCATGATTGTGGGAGTGAGTATCAGATCTGTGTAGAGTTGCTTGATGAGAAGGAGAAACCCATCAGTACCTTTGAGCCTGAGACAGTTTTCTTTCCACAGTGGAATAATGAGCCGTGGTGTGAAGTGAGTAGAAGAAAAGAAAATGAACAGTTGAATCTGATCAAATAATATATATATATATATATATATATATATATATATATATATATTTTATTATTTCAGATGACACACATCTTTAAGGATTATGGACGTGGGGTTCGGTTTATCCGTTTCACTCACGGTGGGAAGGATACAAAGTTCTGGGCAGGCCATTATGGAATACGGGTCACTAACAGTAGTGTGGAGATCTGTCCTGCAATGTTGGGTCAGAGTCCACCTTATTCGAATCCAAAAAGGTCCAAGTTGGTAGAGTCCTTAACCCCTTTCTTGTCAACGTCCTGCTAGCGGGAGACCTATGTTTGCTTCAATATTTTACAATTAAATCCTAATCTAATCATGACAAACTATATATCGTTGGAAATGTCTAAGCCTCCTAAATAGATATATCACCCCTGTTTTTGTTAAAGATTATGTAGGAAAAGTAATCGAATTTATGACAAGAGTGCACCTCAAAAACATCTATGTCATAACAGGAGCTCTGACCTTTGTTACAAAAAGTCGATGCACCCACTTTTAATCATTGAAACTTCTGTTTTTATGCTAAATATTCATAACAAAACATATATTGTAGTAATTATATGTCTACTATATCCATCTATATATTCATAGTTCCTGTATATTGTCTTGAATGAGAATTATAAAGTTAGTATATATAGTTATAATAATTAGAATAATTATAAGATTCAAGATTCAAGAGTTTTATTTGTCACATACACAGTTATATACAGAATATACAACCGGCAGTGAAATGTAAACAGGTCCGCTCCATGGACAGTGCAAATTCACAGTTAAAAACACAAGGAGGAAATTATAATAGAAATAGAATAAAAAAAGTACTATATATATATAGAATTATCTGTAGAATTATAAATAATCAAGTCAAGTAGAAGAAAAAAGGAAAAAATAAGAATAAAGAAGTGGAATAAAATAATTGAAGTAAACTGCATAGAGTAAACTGTAGACTTATAAATATGTGGTTAACAGAAATGTACAAAGAAGTATAATGTGCAAACAGGTTTATAACAGGCTGTTACACAGTAACAACGAGAACAGAAAGTACAGTGCAATGTCAGTATGTCGATGTTTATCCTGAAGTGAAGTCACGTGATGTTAAGTGACTGAGTTCAGGAGTCTGATGGCCTGGGGGAAGAAGCTCCTCCTGAGTCTCTCAGTTTTGGCCATCAGGCTTCGGAAGCGCTTACCAGATGGCAGCAGCGTGAAATGAGGGTTTGCAGGGTGATTAGAGTCCTTGATGATCTTAGTAGCTCTACCTTTGCAGCGTTTGGTGTAGACGTCCTGCAGAGACGGGAGAACTGACCCTGAGATACGCTCGGATAAGCGCACTACCCTTTGCAGAGCTTTGCGGTCATGACTGGTGCTGTTCCCATACCACGCTGTGATGCACTGAGTTAATACACTTTCTATCGCCCCTAAATAGAAAGTTTTCATTTTGTAATAAATTTACAAAATTAACATTTAATGTTCATTTTGTGATAAAAAAAAAATAAAGAATTGTGTGTGGATTTGTTATAATATACTAATTGCTATATTGGTAGAGTCTTTTGACCAGCAACAGCCCACCTTCACAATGTTATGTCCAATAAAATCAAGGCAAGAAAGTCTCAGTAGCCAAAAAGAGCTATCAGAGCTGTTACTAAGGCTGTTACTATGCTTTAGGTACATGGGAGGAGTTGATCTCTCCGATGCCCTTGTCGGGTACTACAAAAAGGAAAAAAATTAATTAAATAAAAATCTCTCTCTGCATTTGTACTGTGGTGTCACATACAAGATCAAGCAACTAAGTGAACTTTGGGAATGAGCAATGAACAAGGGTGTCTCCTAGTGGCCATTTGTGATATGACAACTAAAAGTCTCACAGAAACCTCATTTTTGAGATATCAAGCTGAAATTTGAAACACATCTCACTTAGACTTATGGCTTTTACTTTTTAGCATTTGTAGGCTGAAACATATATATTTTTATGTATACATATTTAATATAAATATGTAATAAATATTAATTTTCATAACAATAAACTTAAAGTTTAATAACTTTTAGAAATATTAATACATTTTAATTATTCCACTTTAACAATAATCCCCAAAGTTTCTTCTTTCAAAAGAGACCTTATGTCTGTATCCCAAAGCATTCATGAATTACAGCTGTTTAAGTTTGTACAGTGCATTTTGATGTCTGTGCCCAAAAATGGGGGTGACAGGTAAGGGGTTAAAAGCAAGCTGAGCAAACTAAAAGCCAAAATGGAAGTAGACGAAAATGCATTCGGGTGTATGCGCCTTTTCAGACAGCGTGCAAATACCGAATTCAATCATCTTTCACGTCTTATTTCATTTCAACAACTGAAAATTGCTTTAACTTTTAAACTGACAAGACTTCAAAACATATGCAAATTATACATTTTTGTGATGATGCAGTACTGACACAATCACAAATTTTACAGACAGGACTGGACCCAGTTGCACTTAGAAACATTTTTCGAGTTCCAAAGGCTTGAGTCCAAGTCAAGTCAGAGTTAAAATTAGTCTGTGACAAGTGCAAGCTGGACTCGAGTCCCAGCTCTACTGTCCAGCTGCAGAGAGGTAGTGTTTAGCTGTTTGAATTCGTTCTGTTATGAGAAACGCTGTTCTATGTACGGGTGAACTTTAAAGCCTTAAGAAAATGGAGTGCATCTCTTATTGTACATGATTTGAAGATTGCTATAAATAATTTGATGATTGTCATAATCATTAGGGCCCAAGCCCTGAAAGGGCGAAGGCCCTATTGTTCTTCTAAGGATTATTATTATTATTATTTTTTTTTTTTTTTTTTTTTCTTTCGCCTTTTTGCCCTTTTTGGGGCCCTTAACATGCTCGAAAACTCTTGAAACTTTGCACACTCGTCGGAATGCGCGGCCATCAGGGTTTGGGCTGGGTTTGGTACCCGAGCGTGGCAGGGGGGCTCGACAGCGCCCCCTTGAAAAAATAAAATAAAACTGTCCATAAATCAAAAACGCTTGCATGTATTAGTATGAAACTCGGTACACATATAGAACTCATCGGGCCGAAGAACATCCGCGCTCTAAGTTATGCGTCAGCCCGACAGGAAGTGAGCTATTATGGGTCGTTTTAAAACGCATACTGTGGAATTTGAAATACTCCTCCTAGGCGAATAACCCGATCAGCACCAAACTCGGTCAGCATGAAGTCAAGGCATTGAGGATGCTAAATTGCGAGCGGATTTTTGATATCTCGAACGGTTTGGCCGTGGCGGGAGACGAAATTATGGCGAGAAAATGGAAACAGGAAGTGTGTTATAACTTTAGCATACATTGACTGATTTGGATGAAACTTCAGATATGTGTTCGTTGTAAGAGGCCGATCACATGGATATGACTTTTGTGAGTCAAAGTTATAGCGCCACCAACTGGCAGCAGGAAGTGCTTGTTTTATCAAAAATGCTTTAAATCACCATCTTATTTTCATCCGATTTACTTCAAACTTCATCAGTATAATGTCAAAACATGGCAGATATAGACATATGAATGGATTCCTGATATTTTAAATACTGTTGCCATGGCAACGTGTCAAAGTTGAATAATCTTTTGGGGTGTTTTTGAGACTCTTAGCATGCTTGAAATGGCATGAAACTCAACACACACATCAGTGATGCCTTCCAGTAGATATGGCCAAAGTCTTAGAAACGGGCGTGGTGGAGGGGCTCAGTAGCGCCACCTTTAGACAAAAGTGTGTGGGGGTTAGTTTATCTACAGTCACCAAACTCTGTATATATATTGTTCTCATCTTTCTAATTTACAGTCATTAGCTCTGACCAACAGGAAGTCAGATATTTTGGTTTGAATTTGTAATTTTGGATAAATCAGGCTCTGAGTTATTATAAACTATTCGTAGGAGATGCATGGAATCGACACCAAACTCGGTCAACATGAAACAAAGACACTGAAGATGCTATAGTGCGAACGATTATAGGATATCTCAAACGCTGCTGCTATGGCGAGGATTTAATGAAGGACAAAAAGGAAACAGAAAATGTCTAATTTCTTGTAAAATCATTGTTTGATTTAAATTAAATTAAGATTGTATGTTCGGTAATTGAACCTGGGTGAATTTAAAATTGATGTACTATTTTTCAGATCAATATATTTATTTTATTTAATATATTTAATCTGAATCTTATTTTTCTGTCCTCCCTTCAATGTCCAAAAGATGGCACTGTTCTCTTAGTTATGATGAAAAAAAAAACCCTCTGTGTCTCTACCTCTGGCTCTGCCTCTCTGTGTGCCTGTGTGCTCTGTGTGTGTGTGTGTGTGTGTGTGTGTGTGTGTGTGTGTGTGTGTGTGTGTGTGTGTGTGTGTGTGTGTGTGTGTGTGGGTGGATGGGTGGCTGACAGCTAAAGCATGCCTCTCTGTCTTTGCATTTCTCTCTCTCTGTGTGTGTAAGGGGGATGGTTGCAACTGCAGTATTTGCTTATCTTTGCTGTGTTTGCAAAGATCACGTATGATGCATGTCTTTAAATGAATTATTTACTGATAGAATTCAAATGTACATTTCACATGATTTTATAAAAGTGGCTGTTTATAATAAACTTCCATAAAATTTAGACATTCATCTTACTCTTACCTGACACTGATATTAAAATCGACGCTATGGTTTCTGTGATTTGGCTCCATTTATTAATTTTGTAATTAACACTTTTTATTGGATACCTCCCATATTTAAATGAAAGCACGCTTTTTGGTACATAAGATTGGTGAACAAACAGTAGCTAAGGTAGGTCAAAAACACATGAAGAGAAATGTTAGGATAATACAACATCAGCATTCGGACGGTATTCTGCACTCATTTGAAATTGACCTTTGACATCATCTGACATGAAACTCATCTAAATTGAATTGATCTCATAGATGTTGTGGTTTGTGGTCATAGCAGCACCGACTGCTGCAGCCTAATGTACTTTACGTAATGATGATTGATCTTAAGATATTTTAACGTATAATATGTGTTGTGCGTACCCATGTTTACACGTACGCATCAATAGAGTTTAGATGCATTTCATATCATAGGCTATCACAAATATCTATCACTTTAGTGTGACAAAAAGTTTTAAAAAACTATACAAATGCCTTGAATTAAATACTGTCCTTCTGGACTTAGGAGTTTTTGAGCTGCAAAAGATAACTTTGCGCATATTTGAAAGTGACCTATTATATCCTATGACAATAAAATTAATCTATATTTAAATGACATCATGGGTGTGGCTTGTGGTCATAGTGGCACCAGCTGCTGCGGTAAATGTGGCATATTTAAAATATTTGTAAAAAAAATATTCTCCTGTTTAAATGCATATTGCCTGTCGTGCACAGTTGCCCTGAAGCCACCGGGGTTGCGGTGCCACCGGCTTGGGCCCGTCATCGCTGCTCGCAGCTTTAATTCTTGTATTTATTTTTGCACTACATATAAATCAGTATTTGCTGCTATATAGCTCTTGGTCCTCCTTTCTTTATCAATGTTGCCTCATTAGTAGTGACCTGTAGTGAAAAGTATGAGCATGTACAGCACTCAGTACTTATTTGAGGCTCCTTTTGCCTGAATTACTGCAGCAATGCAGCGTGGCATGGAGTCGATCAGTCTGTGGCACTGCTCAGGTGTTATGAGAGCCCAGGTTGCTCTGATAGTGGCCTTCAGCTCTTCTGCATTGTTGGGTCTGGCATATCGCATCTTCCTCTTCACAATACCCCATAGATTTGAAGTGCTCTAAAACTTCCTGGTATACGACTGTGTTGACCTTGGACCTCAGAAAACACAGTGGACCAACACCAGCAGATGACATGGCACCCCAAACCATCACTGACTGTGGAAACTTTACACTGGACCTCAAGCAACGTGGATTGTGTGCCTCTCCTCTCTTCCTCCAGACTCTGGGACACTGATTTCCTTTCATCAGACAACATAACTTTGGACCACTGGACAGCAGTCCAGTCCTTTTTGTCTTTAGCCCAGACGAGACGCTTCTGACGCTGTCTGTTGTTCAAGAGTGGCTTGACTCAAGGAATGCGACAGCTGAAACCCATGTCTTGCATACGTCTGTGTGTAGTGGTTCTTGAAGCACTGACTGCAGCTGCAGTCCACTCTTTGTGAATCTCCCCCACATTTTTGAATGGGTTTTGTTTCACAATCCTCTCCAGGGTGCGGTTATCCCTATTGCTTGTACACTTTTTTTTTTCCACCACATCTTTTCCTTCCCTTCGCCTCTCTATTAATGTGCTTGGACACAGAGCTCTGTGAACAGCCAGCCTCTTTTGCAATGACCTTTTGTGTCTTGCCCTCCTTGTGCAAGGTGACAATGGTCGTCTTTAGGACAACTGTCAGGTCAGCAGTCTTCCTCATGATTGTGTAGCCTACAGAACTAGACTGAGAGACCATTTACAGGCCTTTGCAGGTGTTTTGAGTTCATCAGCTGATTAGAGTGTGGCACCAGGTGTCTTCAGTATTCAACCTTTTCACAGTGTTCTAATTTTCTGAGATACTGAATTTGGGATTTTCCTTAGTTGTCAGTTATAATCATCAAAATTTAAAAGAAATAAACATTTGAAATATATCAGTCTGTGTGTAATGAATGAATATAATATACAAGTTTCACTTTTTGAATGGAATTAGTGAAATAAATCAACTTTTTGATGATATTCTAATTATATGACCAGCACCTGTGTGTATGTATGTATGTGTGTGTGTGTATATATATATATATATATATATATATATATATATATATATATATATATATATATATATATTTTTTTTTTTTTTTAACAATGTGTGAGAAACATGAGAAAAAGCAATTTTGACTTTTTTTCCCTCCATGCCAAAGTAAATTGACAAATTTTTATTTTTGTCACCACATTGAAATACTCAGAAAAACATGGGAGGTTTATGGATTTTCTTAAAAGAAATGTGAATAATGTGCAGCAAGAGCTTTCTTTATAAATATTTTTTTCATATTTTTATGTAAAATACAAATTTCTCAGATATTATCCAATGACTCAACTTGACATCACAACTTACCCTGGTGGGACATGGTATTACTTTTTTATGAAGTCTTATACATTCAGCTCATGACAGACATCCACACATATAAATTGACCTATTTTATTTCTAATTTGACAACTTAAGGGGCTAGTGCACCCAAAAATGGAAATTAGATTTACTCCCCCTCAAGTCATCCTAGGTGTATATGACATTCTTCTTTCAGATGAATACAATCAGAGTTATATTAAAAATGTCCTGGCTCTTCCAAGCTTTATAATGGCATTGACTTGGTTCGTTTATGAAGTCCATAAAAGTGCATCTATCCATCATAAAACTGCTTCACACGGCACGGGGGGTTAATAAAGGCCTTCTGAAGTATTAGTATAAGTTTCTTATGTAAGAAAAATATCCATATTTAAAACTTTATAAAGTAAATGATCTACCTTCCACCAGATCGCCTTCCGTATTCAACTTATGGATAAAGTGTAGTGCCTCTAGCAGTTCAAAATGCTTACGCTATGTCTGACGACATTGCACACCAGTTATGTTTTTTTCCCGATCTGGTGGAAGCTAGATATTTAAGTTTTAAAAATGTATATTTTTCTTATACAAACGCATCGCTTCGCTTCAGCAGGCCTTTATTAACCCCCCGGAGCCGTGTGGAGCAGTTATGATATATAGAGGCACTTTTATTGACTTAAACACGAAGCAACAATTCACTGCCATTATAAAGCTTGGAAGAGCCAAGCTTATAATTTAATGATTTTATTTGTCTGAAAGAAGAATGTCATATACATCTAGGATGACTTGAGGGTAAGTCACTAACCCTTTAAATAAAAAGTGACATCTTACCCCTCTATACTAACATTTTTGTTAAGACAAAAGGTTTAGTATCACAAAAGAGAGTTGTATATGTGTAAAAGCTGCACACATATTATCCCATCACATGACATGGGTACCATGGTATATGATGTGGGCCTGTTGAGTAAAAGCTAGTGTTGCTTTCCTGATTAAAATAATAATAATAATAATAAAATCCCTGTTTGATTATGCCAGATTCATCTTTGGTGATGTTGATGATGTGTCCAGCTCATAAAATCACACATTTGCATGTCTTCTGGGACCCTGGGGGTTCTAAAGCTGTTAATATTGCCTCATCAAACACGTTCTTCAGTCCTTTCTATAACAAAGGGAAAAAGTGAATCTCTGTTATGCTAATAAAGCAAAAGCATGGCTTTAGAAACAGAACATACTGACAAGCATACCCACCTGTGTTAGAGCAGAGCATTCAACATATTTCACAGCCTTCAAGTCTTTGGCTAGTTTTTCAGCTGTCTCTGGGTTGATTGGCTTTTGTTTGTTTTTTGCAAGCCTTGCAATAGTTATAGGATCGTCTCTTAGGTCAATCTGAGTTCCAACCAGCAGAAACGGGGTTTTCGGGGGAGTAATAGGTTATCTCAGGCACCCACTGCATTTCAAATGAATTGTTGTTAGCAAAAAAAATAAATAAAAATAATTCGACATTATTTACAGATCACTGACAGACTCACCTTTTCTTTCACGTTTTCAAACGAGGAAAGAGAAACTACAGAAAAACAAACTAAGAAGACATCTGTTTGGGGATAGCTTAGGGGCCGTAATTGATCCTGACCTGCAAAATATTGAAATATTCAGGTTTGTGAGGACCAGTTCTTGCTCAAAAATTGTGTACATATGAAATCTGAAATATTTAATGAGGACATGTTTAAGATATTCCTCACACTGTATTACAAGTTGATAGTGCTTCATCAATTGTGTTATATACCTGCAGCATCAAATAATCTAATGGTATACGGTTCACCATCAATCAATACAGTCGCAGCTTGGTTTTCAAACACCTAAAAAAGAAAATTACAAAGCAACTAAATTGACACCATCTTGATTTTTTCCGTGTTTGTTGCAACTGATGGGATTTAACCATCTATTCAGCAGTTATCACTGATAATGGGTACAAAGGTTGTATTTTTCCTCTCTCAAGTTGGTCGAGATGAACATATCAATCAGAGCAATAGTACTGCATAGCTTACATAATTGGAAAAATAGAAAAGAAAATTGGTTCTTACTGTTGGCTCAGATGGGAACTCGTTTGTAAATGAAACCAAAAGGCTGGTTTTACCCACGGCACCATCTCCAACCACCACACATTTAACTGTGGACATCACTGTTGTCACAAGTTGTTTTCCAGCGTCTGGCATCAAAGAATCTGTAATAATGTCATAATAAATGCTATTTAGTTTACAGTTGGAGTTAGGCTACTTGCATGCAAAAAATAAAAAAACAGAAAAAGGCTTTTGATTGTGGATTTGTGTCTCCTATAAAATACTTGAAAGTAAAAAGCCATCTTGGGGTTAATTGCTTGACTTTATAACCCACACTTTTTTTTTTTTTTTTTTTGTACACAAGCTCTGCTAAAATGCTAATTGCCTGGATAGTTATGCTGATTTTATAATCTCTGCGACAGGTCAAAATATGGAAACAAACATGACTAATCAGCCCTGAGAAGTAGTCATTTAGTTTCAATCATCAAGTATTTAAGAAACTCCAAAGAAAACGCTTCATTCTGTAATATTAAAATGGATTGACTATATTCTGCAAATCTTTTGTTGAATATTTGAATTCATCATCCCAGGGACATAAAATAACGCCCATGAAGAACATAAACATTACATAATTATTTAAACAGTCATTTGCTAGAAATGTCAGGACAATGTAAGAAAATTATGTTTCACATATTTCCCCGTGCTGAAAATCTGACCAGTGTTTTGAGATGCTGTTTAAGTCATCTTAGAAAATAATCTTTTATGAGAACGTCACAGGTGTTGCATCCTTTTTTTGTGAATATAACCTTCAATGAATAAAATGAAAACGGTGAAGTTGTATTTTATTAGTAATAATTCCAGCATGCTATTAAATACTTACCATCAGTTTTTATTCTAGAACAGAGGTCTTCAACCCTGCTCCTGAGGACCCACTGTCCTGCAAAGTTTATTTCCAACCTGCTTCAGCACACCTGCCAGTGTATTTTCAAGAATTGATCCTAAAGGGCTTGAGTAGCTTCAGCTGTCTTTGATTAGGGTTGAGCTAAACTCTGCAGGACAGTGGGTCCCCAGGAGCAGGGTTGAAGACCTCTGTTCTAGAAAACTGGTCTTAATTCAAAAATCTAACATTGTATTAAGTTGGGAACATTTTTGATGACACTTTACGGGATGAAACAAACAAAGGAATGACTAAATTAAACGTCTTCATTAAGTACTCATAAAGCATAGCACGTGTACAAGTGTTGACAGTGACCAAATTTTGACATTATGATAGATACCTAGTTTCTTAACAGCCTGATGAAACATGTTTAAACAACATATGAACTGGTCTACTGTTAACTATGTTAACATTTCATATATGCAACTGCTCTTTTTTCAAATAAAAACATTGTAAACTAAGAATTGTTATACAGATACGAGCATGAATTTGCCATGGCTGTGCTGTCCATCCAAAACAGGACTCTGCCAACTACATTTCAAAATAAAAGTCTTCCCCCCCTCATGTCAAAGCCTTAGCAAAGAACTCGTGTGAGACCCTCAAATACCTTCAGAATAAGTTACTATTTTGATATAAATTCTGTGGTGATTGTAATAAAATGCCATCATTAATACTAGTGTCATTATAAACAAGATTTCTGAGCAAAATTCTGCAGATATAAAACTGAGGTTTTATATTTAAAAAACAAATATTAAAAAAAAAAGTCCCATGGTGAATTTGTTCCCCCCCACCCCGAATGTTTTCAACATTTGATAATACTATTCTAAAGTACAAAATACTCTGGAAAAAAATCTGGGGAAAACAGTTCAAATAAATGAAAGCGTGAAATGAAAGGTTCATTTTGGTTACTCATCAACCCTCATTTCAGTTCTGAATAATACAGTTCCACAAGGTCTATTATCTTGTCACTTCACAGAGCACTATACACAAGTACTAACTTTAAAAATGAATAAAGTAGTAAAAAACAAACAAAAAAAAAAAAAAACAAGTAACACTGTTGTTTCCCTGAGTCGGTTTACTCTGAAAGAGAAAGATAAAAAGTGCACCATAAACTTCAGTTCGTTTCAAGAGAACTTAGTCACAAGCAAAGTAATCCTTCAGTGGTGCTAAAAGATGTCTTATGACAGGGACACTCCAGGACTTCCCCAGCACTTTCTGCCTCTGCATACGCCCCATGTTTTTCACATCTGTGTAATGCTTCGGAAATCCAAATATTCTGTCAAAACGAAAGTGTAAGAGTGAGCATATTCAGCATGTGACTGAATTTGGAAAGAATGTAAAACTGAAAGGATAGAATAGAATAAGTAAAAGTTACTTTTCCAATTCAGTGATCCACAGACTGTCATCTTTTCCATTCATGATGATGGGGTAATGCCTGTCATCAACGCCTGGTTTCTGTATGTTTGGTCGTGTGGTGATAGTGCGAACTTTTTCATACTGTAAAATGGTAGTTAAAATGGAAATTACATAGTGTCACTAGTGAACTCATGTGGACAACACAGACACAACTGAGTGTAATGGGATCATTAAAATTAAATGTATACTGCATATCTTTGGCATGACAAACCTTTGCAGTGCGGCCAGCTTCCAGACAATCCTGAAGACTGAGTTTATCTTTCTGAGATGCTATGATTGGTCTGGTCAAAACAGAATAAAACACTTAATCCCAAATTCACAAACAAGTCTTAAATCTCAGATTAAATGCATGTTTGAGCTGTTTTAACAAAGCAACTAGCACTGACATCTCTTAATTAAAACACGCCAGAGTCATTGTTTTTCTCAGGATGAACATCAGTAATGCTTTTTTCTAAGGCACATTTATAAAAGCTACTTAAATGTCCTGATTGAACTAAGGCCTAATCCTGGCTTAATCTAAACCCTGTCTGTGAAACCAAGCCTATGTAATCATAATTACATACTTTACAGAGCTGAGCGTCCCAGCAAAAAGAAAATAGTGAGTGAAAAAAACAGGTCAGGAAGCAGACGGACTGGCTTAAGTCAGATAAATCCCAACACATAGAGATTCTTTCACCTAGATATTATAACATAGAGACTGTGTCTGTTCCCCAAATTAGTAAATACAAAAAAACATCAAGACCATTAAACAGTAAAAACTTAATTGATGTCAAACAAATAAACAACAGATATAATACAGATTATCAAATGATAAAGCTCGGGTTGCTGAATATTTGATCCCTTTCCCCAAAAGCACTTATTGTTAATGATATAATTACAGATAATAATCTAGATGTGCTGTGTTTGACAGAAACCTGGCTAAAACCTGACGACTACATTACTTTAAATAAGTCCACCCCACAAGATTATTGTTATAAACACGAGCCGCGTCTGAAAGGTAAAGGGGGAGGGGTTGCTGTAATTTATAATAATATCTAAAGTATTACGCAGAAGTCTAGTTTCAAATATAATTCTTTTGAAGTTTTGGTGCTTTATGTAGCATTATGTAGTGTAATTGATAAATCCCGTTTGACATTTGTGCTGGCTACTGTATACAGGCCACCAGGGCACAATACAGACTTTATCAAAGAATCTGCTGACTTTCTATCCGAGTTAGTACTGGCTGCAGATAAAGTACTAATTGTTGGTGATTTTAATATCCATGTAGATAATGAAAAAGATGCATTGGGATTAGCATTTAGAGACATTCTAAACTCTATTGGAGTAAGGCAACAGTTGTCAGGACCCACTCATCGCCTTAATCATACGTTAGACCTAATATTGTCACATGGAATAAATGTTGATACCGTTGAAATTCTGCAGCAGAGCGATGACATCTCAGATCATTACCTAGTATCATGTATACTTAATTTAGCTAAGGCTGCAAAGCCGTCCCCTCGCTTCAAATATGGCAGAACTATCACTGCCGCCACTAAAAATTGCTTTTTAAATAATCTTCCTCATCAGTTTCATCTCCTCAGCATCCCAGATATCCTAGAGGAACTCGATTTTGCAACAGAAACTATTGACTCTCTTTTTTCCAGCACTTTAGACACAGTTGCTCCCCGGCACTTAAAGAAGATTAAAGAAAATAGTCCAACGCCGTGGTACAACGAGCACACCCGGGCCCTTAAAACAGCAGCCAGAAAAATGGAGCGCAGCTGGAAGAAAACAAAATTAGAGGTTTTTCATAATTCATGATCGCATACAGAAAGGCCGTAAAAACTGATAGATCTGCTTATTTCTCGACTCTCTTAGAAGAAAACAAACACAACCCTAGGTATTTATTTGATACAGTGGCTAAGTTAACCAAAAATAAAGCTTCTACTTCTGATGGTTGTAAACAGCACAGCAGTAATGACTTTATGAACTTCTTTACGTGTAAGATCGATAATATTAGGAAGAAAATTATAACCATGCAGCCGTCTACTACAGTGTCACATGAGACAGAGCATTGTTGTGTCACTGAGAAAAAATTACATTCATTCACTGCTATAGGAGAGGAAGAATTGGCTAAACTCGTCAAATCATCTAAATCAACAACATGTATGCTCGACCCTATACCAACTAGGCTATTAAAAGAGATGCTTCCAGAGGTCATAGATCCTCTTCTTAATATCATTAACTCATCTTTGTCATTAGGATATGTACCGAAAACGTTTAAGTTGGCTATTATCAAACCACTTATTAAAAAAACCTCAACTTGATCCTACAGAATTAGTCAATTATAGGCCGATCTCAAATCTACCATTCCTGTCAAAAATACTGGAAAAGGCAGTGTCTTCACAATTATGTTCCTTTTTAGAAAGAAATGGTATCTGTGAGGATTTCCAGTCAGGATTTAGACCGTATCATAGTACTGAGACTGCTCTCATCAGAGTTACAAATGATTTACTCTTATCATCTGATCATGGTTGTATCTCTCTATTAGTGTTACTTGATCTTAGCGCTGCATTCGATACTATCAACCACAACATTCTTTTGAATAGACTCGAAAATTATGTAGGCATTAGTGGGACTGCATTGGCATGGCTTAAATCATACTTATCTGACCGTTATCAGTTTGTAGCAGTAAATGAAGAGATGTCACACCGATCACAAGTTCAGTATGGAGTACCGCAGGGCTCAGTGCTAGGACTGTTGCTCTTCACCCTCTACATGCTACCACTGGGAGATATCATTAGGAAGCATGGCATTAGTTTTCACTGTTATGCTGATGATACTCAGCTCTATATTTCTTCACGCCCTGACGAAACTTACCAATTCACAAGATTAACGGAATGCATAGCTGATATAAAACATTGGAGGTCTAGTAATTTCCTGCAACTTAATTCAGAAAAAAAATAATTTTTAATTATTGGACAAAAAAACTCTGCAAGTAGTAACCTAGAATACTGTCTAACACTCGATGGCTGCTCTGTCAAGTCCTTGTCGTCAGTTAGGAACCTGGGTGTGCTCTTTGATACCAATCTTTCATTTGAAAGCCACGTTTCTAACATCTGTAAAACTGCATTCTACCATCTTAAAAATATATCTAAATTACGGCACATCCTTTCGATGCAAAATGCTGAACAGTTAATTCATGCGTTCATGACCTCAAGGCTAGATTACTGTAATGCTTTACTGGGTGGTTGCCCTGCTCGCTTAATAAACAAACTCCAGCTGGTCCAAAACGCAGCAGCCCGAGCTCTTATAAAACAAGGAAGTATGATCATATTAGCCCGGTTCTGTCAACACTGCACTGGCTCCCTATTAAACATTGTATAAATTTTAAAATCTTGCTTATTACTTACAAAGCACTAAATGGTTTAGCTCTCCAGTACTTGAGCGAACTCTTAACGCATTATACTCCACGTCTTTTGCGGTCTCAAAACTCTGGCCAGTTGATAATACCTAGAATATCAAAATCAACTGCAGGCGGTCGATCCTTTTCCTATTTAGCGCCTAAACTCTGGAACAGTCTTCCTAGCATTGTTCGGGAAGCAGACACACTCTGTCAGTTTAAATCTAGACTAAAAACGCATCTCTTTACTATGGCTTACACATAAAACATTATCAATTTCTATTATTCAAATCAGTAAATGATTGTTAGGCTGCATTAACTAGGTCAGCCGGAACCGGGAACACTTCCCATAACACCTGATGTACTTGTTACATCATAAGAAGAATGGCATCTACACTAATGTTAGTCTCTCTGTTTATCCCGAGGTTTACTGCAGTCAGCCGGATCCAGATCAGATGGTGGACCAGTGCCTGGACATGACCAACGCATCCCTGAAGTGTCTGCAGAGAGCATGTCAAATAAACTCCCCCCGTAAATGCTGCATCGACACGACATTAAACCTCATTAAACCCGTCTTCAGCGTGACGACTCCAATCTTTCGTATAATCTTACAAATATCTATTTGCCTAATATGAATTAAGACCTGCTATGTTGCCAGAATTATAATCATACACTGTTTGTTCGTCGGCCAGAGGAGAACTGGCACCCCGACTGAGCCTGGTTTCTCCCAAGGTTTTTTTCTCCATTCTGACCCTGAAGGAGTTTTGGTTCCTTGCCACCGTTGCCTCTGGCTTTTGGCTTGCTCAGTTGGGGACACCTAAATTTAATCTATATTACCGATCTGCCCGCATTGACACTATATGATACTTGAAATTAGCTGGATAACATCACCGTTTCACCAGAACGGCTGTACAAATTCTGTTGCATTATTTTCCTGTTAACAATGTGAAGCTGCTTTGAAACAATTGGACTTGTTAAAAGCGCTATATAAATAAAGGTGATTTGATTTGATTTGAAATAGTAATATGAATATAACAGATTCACCTGTTCATGCCAGGTATGTTCCCCCAGAAGTATCTTGCTCTGTGAGCTGGACTCACTTTCACAGCATCAACAAGCACAGGGTTACACTAAAAACACACCACAAACACTTATTACACCATGTAACTAGGGAAAAAAAATATATAATCTACAAGATCCTGCTGAGGGTATTTAACAAACCTCAATTCAACAACAACAACAAAAAAAAAAAAAAAAAAAAAAAAATCACACTTACTTCTAGAAAGCGGCAGATGTCAGCTTTAACCTTGGTTTCCATTGACACAACGTTCTCAAACAGCCAGAAGAACGGCTGTGGGTCGTCCTCCTTTGGCTTCATAACATTCAGAAGCCGATAATATTCGAAAAAGAGCCGCCCAGTGCCCTCTGCAGAGAGTAAAGAGGATCTCAGATGCAATAAATTGTAATATTATGAGACCAGGCGCTGTGTCAGCAGTTTCCCAAAATCCTCCCATTTGATACATGAACCATGCATTCATTTAGTTCACCAGATCAAGAAATTACTTCTTACTTCTTATTCTGTGTGCAACATACATCAAGACGGGTCTTACCAAACAAGCCCTTTCGGCTAGGATTGGCTGTGCACAAGTCATTACAAGGACTTCCACCGATGAGAAGATCAAACGGGCCCCATTTCTCAACCTGAACAATGAAAGAATAAACTCGATAAGCAGATTCTTCTTCGAATGTGAAATCAGCGCATTTGTGCAGAAATGTTTTAACGTTTAAAGACAGGAAAAAAAACAAGATTATTTTGCATACATGTTTTTTAGTAATGCTTTTAACATCAGCCACATGAGTGATTTTTCCATCATGGTTGACCATGGAGACGGTAACGGATTCTTCATCAATTTCTGAGGCCACATATTTTTCCACTTTGAAGCCAAGATCCCTTAGAACGAGGTATCCTGAAACACAAAAATTCATTTAAAATAAACCACATGACCAGTACAATGACAGACTGTAACAGACAAACTACAAGTGATCCAGGAAGTTGAGAAGTTACCTGTGGCTATACCATCAAATAATGAAAGCACTCTGATTGGACGTCGCAGGTTAGCAGGAATTGATGGGTAAACACGATGGGGCTCCTGAGGAGTACAAATGTCAAAAGCCAAACCAATACAAATACAAATCAGGAAGATTGTCCAATATTTTTACATGATGAACTTTATGAAACAAGCACTAACAAACTCCATGGCACTGTTGTTGGCAAAGAATTCCTGCACACGGATGCTCCAGTCATGCCTGGGCTTCAAGGCTCCGGAGCTGCTCTCAAGTGCACACAGGTAACAGGTCCACGGGTCTACATTTTTCAGCTGGTCAAATGTCCCCTCGCCCACTAGGATATCCAGACAGTCCACACAGTAGCAGCTAGAGAAAGAAAAGACCAAATTAAAATGGTCAAAATCTGTGAAAATTATTAAACAATGCATTTTTCTGCATTGTTTTGCAGTTTACTTTGGCAGTCAACAGTAACTCAAAAATTCAATTTAAAAAGGAATCTGGACTTCAGAATATTTGAAATATACACTCACCTAAAGGATTATTAGGAACACCTGTTCAATTTCTCATTAATGCAATTATCTAATCAACCAATCACATGGCAGTTGCTTCAATGCATTTAGGGGTGTGGTCCTGGTCAAGACAATCTCCTGAACTCCAAACTGAATGTCAGAATGGGAAAGAAAGGTGATTTAAGCAATTTTGAGCGTGGCATGGTTGTTGGTGCCAGACGGGCCGGTCTGAGTATTTCACAATCTGCTCAGTTACTGGGATTTTCACGCACAACCATTTCTAGGGTTTACAAAGAATGGTGTGAAAAGGGAAAAACATCCAGTATGCGGCAGTCCTGTGGGCGAAAATGCCTTGTTGATGCTAGAGGTCAGAGGAGAATGGGCCGACTGATTCAAGCTGATAGAAGAGCAACTTTTACTGAAATAACCACTCGTTACAACCGAGGTATGCAGCAAAGCATTTGTGAAGCCACAACACGCACAACCTTGAAGTGGATGGGCTACAACAGCAGAAGACCCCACCGTGTACCACTCATCTCCACTACAAATAGGAAAAAGAGGCTACAATTTGCACAAGCTCACCAAAATTGGACAGTTGAAGACTGGAAAAATGTTGCCTGGTCTGATGAGTCTTGATTTCTGTTGAGACATTCAGATGGTAGAGTCAGAATTTGGCGTAAACAGAATGAGAACATGGATCCATCATGCCTTGTTACCACTGTGCAGGCTGGTGGTGGTGGTGTAATGGTGTGGGGGATGTTTTCTTGGCACACTTTAGGCCCCTTAGTGCCAATTGGGCATTGTTTAAATGCCACGGCCTACCTGAGCATTGTTTCTGACCATGTCCATCCCTTTATGACCACCATGTACCCATTCTCTGATGGCTACTTCCAGCAGGATAATGCACCATGTCACAAAGCTCGAATCATTTCAGATTGGTTTCTTGAACATGACAATGAGTTCACTGTACTAAAATGGCCCCCACAGTCACCAGATCTCAACCCAATAGAGCATCTTTGGGATGTGGTGGAACGGGAGCTTCGTGCCCTGGATGTGCATCCCACAAATCTCCATCAACTGCAAGATGTTAACCTATCAATATGGGCCAACATTTCTAAAGAATGCTTTCAGCACCTTGTTGAATCAATGCCACGTAGAATTAAGGCAGTTCTGAAGGGGAAAGGGGGGCAAACACAGTATTAGTATGGTGTTCCTAATAATCCTTTAGGTGAGTGTATGTTCTTTCATTGTTCATTTCTTTTTCTTTCTCCTTTTGCTTTCATGGCAGCAGCAGCAAGCTCGACAAGCATTAACTTTATACAAGATTTTGTGCAAAACCTGATGATCATGATTTGAGAATGATTCAAAGAGCATCTTAAGCTTGGGAGCAAAAACAAAGAATTACATGATCAATGTCGCTAATTTACTTATTGATTAGTGACTGAGAAATAGTGAAGTTTTAAAGTAGTAATTTTTTTTGATAGTTTTGTGATCAACAACCACACTCACCGACAACAGCTGTCATGGCCGCACAGAATGACCTCCATACCAGAACAGCACACGGTGCAGTACGACTGATAGCCATCTTCATCATAACAGTACAGCGTCTCCGTGAAATTATACTACATGTGACAAACAGACAGACGCACCATTGAAATTATTCAGCTACAACTAGCAGCATTACTAAACACAGATGGAACAGCGCAATGCTTCATACACAAGAGCATATTTTACCACCAGTCCAGGGACTGTAGATGTAAAATAGCCTTTTGGCTAATTCTGGCACATTGTACATTTATGTGTTATCAATGTGCATTGTACCTGTCAAATAGAAATGAATAAAATAAATATGTGAGGTCAGGTGCAGATTTTGAACACTAATTCATCACAAAAGTGTTGGGTTGAGGTCAGCTTTGCCAGAGATAAAAATGTTTAGAAAAAAAAAAAAAAAAAAATCAGAATGCTTAATAGCAGCTAGTCCCACTTCACTTGCTATTTGCCCATTTAATGCTGTTCACATTAGTAATCTGAGCAGTCGCCCAGTTTACTCTTAAATGCGCAAAAGCATTAGTTGGACCAGCTATTTGAGCTGAACTAGCAAACTTAATGATTCCACTATCAGATTTTACTTCTGAAATGATTTTGTCTAAACAATATATTGACAGTTTTTGACTTTAGCCTTTGAAACTCTTTAAGTATGAGCAGGTGTCCTAATGACCAGCATGAAGTTGACTCGCTGACTAGACCTGTGAAAACTACAAATGTGTGATCTACCGTTATGCAATTACATTGTACCTTGCATTTCAAGCACAGGCTTCCTTGGAAGAGTGGGTGGATGATTTCGACGAATGTACTCCCACAAGATAAGCAGAACTCTGAGAAGGAAAACAAGTGAAACCGGGATGAACTTTACTCATTAATTAACAGTTATTGCAATGTCTAGGAAAGGGTTTCTCACCTTCAATGTTTCTCTTATTTTCCAGAAATTCATGCACCATTTGATCTGAAAACATTTCAATAAACCTAAGGTTACAATGGGATTATTTTTTTATTTACCATCACAATTTTAAAAGCAACAATAGATATCAATGGTGTACATACATCTTTTTTGGCTGTTTTGTCTGGACTCGACCTGCATACTTTCTCTGTTAATTAGAAGCTTATTCCAGTATGTGCGTTTCTGTTCTCTACATGTCCTCGCAGTCTGCAAGGATCTCTGATTCAATTTTAGATGCATGAATTTCCTATAAACGTCTGTTTTTCTAAGGTTTATCGAACCTTTGTGCAGGTCCAGAGATTCAGGGAGTTTATTTAGAGATACAGTTAATTTAAATAATTTTTCTCTATGGTCTTTGTAGTTCGGAGAGGATCCAACATTCCCATTCACTGATCGTGGCATAAAAACCTCTTCAAATCAAGGAAAAAAAGACAAATACACAGCAAATTAATGAATATGAAACAGAGACTTGCAATTCAACATTACAGTCCATGCAATGAAATACAGTAGAGGTATTCAGTGCTTATCTGCTGCATACCATTGTATTCTGATCGAGGTCGAAGTCCATCCGGACCTGTTGGTTTAAAGCCACCAAAAGCCCAGTTCAACATAACTCGAAGCAGCTCATCCGTAGAGTCCGTCTCTGGAGAAAAAAACATTCTACTGCGCCTGGACGCTACCTGGAGAATATTATGTATAAAACCTTGCTTACATGTTTACAAGTGTTTGTGTTTATGTACTTGCATGAACAAGTTGTTTGAGGTCTTAGAATGTCAAAATAAACTGCAATCTGCACCCTGGTAAATGGATGTTAGAGTGCTAAAACATGGTACTAGCATAATAAAAATTGCATTACCTGCAGAGAATTGAAGATTGCATCTTTATATGTCGCTACTGTAGCGAAGGAATTAGAGCAGAAGCACTTAGCAAATGAAAAGAAGGGCAGGAGATCATCTACTCGGATCTACAATGGAAAAAATAAATAACATGATTTTTCTTTTTTCGTTGAGTAAATAAAAGAAAGCACAAAATTTGCACACAAGACTCTGCATTTGTATACCTCTGACATCATCCTGTATCCAAAGAAAATGACTTTCCGTAAGGAGCCACAAGGTCTCTTGCTGTCCCAGCTCTGAACTAGTCCAGGCCAAAGACCAAAGCCCTCAATTGGCCCCCAAACCATCTCACCGACTGTGTAATTGCCCTAAAAAAAGCAGCAGTCCTTAGACAGTCTGAGATCACTTTAAAGATGAAGTGTGTAATTTTAGAAATGTTCTTCCCATCTCATTATAAAGCTATCATATGACTATAAATCCTCACATAAAGTTATCCTAACTTCAGAAAACTTGGAATATAGCAGATGAGCCAAATGGCCTACACATTATAATACCTTTATAGTTAATTTGTTTTGGTTTTAACTCGAATGCTTCAAAGCAAATTCATTATAATTGCATTTTGTGTTCCAGAAAAAGAGACAAAGTGTGTGGGGGAGTATTTCTGTGTGAACTATTACTTTATTTACTGATTTTGAGCCAGGGATATTTGTTAGATCAACCAATGGCTGACAGGGAGGGTGTTTGGTAACCGGTGTAAAAATCTTTTTTTTTTTACAATTCCTTTTGGTGAGGTTTAGAAACAGAAAATACACACTTCAGGTTTTACTACACTGCATGCAAAGTATTAAAAATAATAATAATAATAATTTTCTGATTTTAGAAAGGTTAAAGTTGTTACCTGGTATGGACTGTTTGTTTTCTTGTTATTTGTGATGCTTCCTTTTCTTTTCTGGCAGAGAAAGCAAAATGTTCAATTAAGATATCCACAACAAAATAACACCCTTCTTTGCAAACAAGTACATATTTACCTCAGTCCATGTGACATTATCATCATCACTGCTGCTGTACTCATCATCATCATCATCATCATCATCACTGCTGCTGTACTCATCATCATCACTGCTGCTGTACTCATCATCATCATCATCATCATCATCATCACTGGACACATATGGCTGATCTCCTGGCAACATAAAAAGGACAAAGATAAAGATTTGGGCCAAGTTGCAAAGTTTCAGAAAAAATTAAATACCACTAGCTGGTATATTTAAACAGAGCCTGAAACCTTTTCTGTCATTTTGACTTTCTGGGCCTGAATCAGACGAGACTGGCACAATATCCTCCACTTCCATTGCCACAATTTCTTCCACTTCCCTTAAGTCAATAACATCTGAGAATCAAACACATTTGTTAGAGTGTAATGTATAGCAAATTTGAGATCAGTTCCTCAACAGTTTATTAATCTTGCTGTCATGTTTTAATGTTATAACATGCTTTTGGCTTCAAAGGTACAACAACCTGTGTCTCCTTACCGGATGTGATGCTCCCTTGAGTCTCTGGGCTGAGATGTGATGGAGCGCTTTTATATGAGCTGCTGTCTGTGGCATCATCCTCAGCCATGTCTTTCTCCTCACAGTCATCCATTTTCCTCACATTGAGATTGTGAGTTTGATGAAACATCTGAGAAAGACAACCACACATACAATGTTTGCTGGATTAAAACCCACTGTCATGATGCTAGGGTGTTCTAGATGGTAGACTAATGAGTTGCTATCGAGGCAAGGTGGTCTGGATGTTCTAGATACTTTAAATATCACCTAACCTCATTTTCATAAACTATTTTATTCTTTACATTAAAAGTGGTTGGAGAAACATTTGTCACACTATCTGATTAATGATAATTAGGTATCTCAAGCTTTTCATAGTTCAGTGACTCACCTGTTCAAAAATCTTTTCTTTTTCCAACGTTTTGGGCAGGGCCAATATGCTAACGATAACTTTCCCAAAACTAGATGTCCTTCCCATAATCCTCAGCTCGGTCTTCCAGTACTGCTCCACTGACTGGTCAGCTGGGAGTGCGTCACCCTCATCAATGAACTGGTACTCCAAAAACTCATCAGTGAGTAAGCTGACATTCTCAGGGCTTGAGCAAACCCCAAAACAGACACCCAAATCTTGGATGACTTTGCTGGTCACTTCAAGCTTTTTTCCAGGACTCAACACTAATGACAAGTTTCTCAGGATGGAGTCTGGGAAGGGTAAACGTTCAACAATATGAACAGTAACAGTCGTGTAGAAGGAGATGATGGAACGGTGGAATGTCTCCAAGTAGTCAGACAACTCTGCAGAGCACTGCAGGAGAAAATCAGCAGCCTGTTTGCCAACTTGAACCTCTCCTCTAGGTAAATGTCCCACTGTGTCCTGTACAAGCGAGGTCTTTCCTCTCCTAAGAAAAAACTCTGCTGCTTTTGGTCTGAGGAAACTTGCTGTGTAACATCTCACCAATTGAGAAGCATCTTGGAGCAGCTGTGTCACACTGACACCTCGGTCAAAACTCTCCTGAAAATCACAAAGCGGTTGCAAAGCATGGCTAAGAAAGAGGGCGTGGAGTTGTATTTTGGGATCACCAAGAAGATGACAGATTGCTTTTTCATCTGCATTCACAGATCCAAAGTATTTCTCAAGGTCTGACCAAGCCAAAGTCACTTTCTGGATTATTCTCCAGAAGAGAGAGCATTGAGACATCAGGAGAGTATTGAAGTTTGACCCCTTAACATCTTCAAGCAAATTTTGTAGAGCAGCTGGGAAAGATGGAAAGTGTTTGTAGATTTCTGTGATGAGATTCAGAATCAGGCCAGAAAACTCCATTTTCATGACACCATTCTGACACGCTTGTCCTGCCATATCTGTAAGTCCACATAAAGACACAATCTCAGGTTTCAGCAGCTTTAGACCAGCTAGAAGATGTTCATGATCTGGGAAATTTGAATAAAATATTGCCATGTTCATTAAAGGTATTCTGAACTTCTTCAGCATCTCCACGACGCTGGTACAGATGGCACGAACAGTCTCTTCCTTTGGATGAAGAAAATCAAGCAGTCTGATCTTGTTTTCCCCAGTAGCTTTGTCAAAAAAGCCCAACAGGACCACACTGGCCTCTTTCTCATCCTCGAGCTCCACGCCATGGTATAAATAAAGGCAGTATGGGGTCTGACTGCAGAAGGTTGCAATATCTCCCCAGTATTTCTTGCTTAAAACTAGACTGGACTTGCTATTGGTAAAGTTTGATCCAGCATCAGTTGAGGTAGATGGGCAATACTTTCTGATGAAATGCATTGTAGACGGGCTGCAGGAGAAAGATTCATCTGATTTCCTTTTAGCATTATTCATGCTCTGGTGTGGACACTTGGACTGTTCGTATACAGGACTGTTGATTCTTGAAGCACATTTTCCCTTCTTAGCTATAAATAACAGAATGACAAATAGCATTTAGTTTACAAGTTACATATTTAATTTTTTCATGTACTCAGTCAATAAAAATTAACTCTAAAGTAAACACATACACATTTCTGGCTCTGTGATCATGTTGTTTTCAGAACAATGTACATTTTAAGGATTTGTCCATTCACCAACAATGTCTGCTCCAGTTTCTATAAAAGGGGTAAAATTCATATTCAGAGGAATTGGCAATAAATAGGCAAACCACTGAACCCAGGAAAACGCACCATGCAGATGATATTTTTAATGTGATGTTTAAAAATGTTTGGAGAAGGACTATTTAGACTCTCACAAACAACTTCACACAAAAAAAGTTTTGAAGTCAGTGACAACGACTTCCCAATTAAAATGTCTTAACCAGGAAACACAAATACCTGAGCAGGCGTGCTTCACTTGACTGGAAGTGGCTTGCAGTCATTAAGTCAGTGATATTGTTTCTCCAATCTTTAGATTCATCCGCATTTTTTCCATAACCTGCAGAGAAATTGAAGAATGTTTTGAAAAATATGGGTTTGGTTTGAAAAATCCTGAACGAGAGAGAAAACAAAAGACAAGAAAAATCACCAATTACACTTACTAACATCATATTACGCTCATTTAGACCTGCAACATGTCGCTAAAATCACAAACACACGTGTTAGACTAATATCAGTCGGTAAACCGGCTGTGGTAAAGTGAAAAGACCCTTATTTTTGAATTATTTGAGCGCGCGGTATTCAGGATGACAGGAGAAAGCGCGTGCTGAAAAATAAGATGGTAACAAACCACGAATTACGATGGTGCTTCTCACTACACTGGAATAATATATTCAGCTTCTACATCTGATCATTTTAACGCTTTTGCACTGTGGTTTAAAATAAATTAATACTGTATTTCACTATATTGTCAGTTAATGTGTAATTTGCGGGAATTACAGTAAATTATGAAAATGTAACCCGCACACTGCTGAAAGGAAAAGCAACAAACTGAAAAGAGGTCTTCTTTTTGACCGGAGGCCCATTTAGATAGACGTCTTTATAACCTGGTACGTCCAGAATTCAGTGTCAATACGTGAGAAATAAGACTTTGAGAATTAGTATGGTTCAGATCCACACATGGCCCCACTCATTTACCGCGAAAACTTGAAAGAGAGGAAACGGATGCTGCTGCCAATGAAGCGCAAGTGGCCTCCCAAAATAGCGGTCATTCCTTCACATAGCACGTTTATGTAAACACTTAACACATTCTACTAGTCCTCTTCTAAACATTATAAAAATGGTACTAAACAACTACGTACACAGTGGAAGACTTTTCCATGACTGCCCATCCATAACAAAACACGCTTCGGTCTTCACGTTTCAAAATAAAAGTCGTGTTTCTCGTTTCATATGGTCACGGGTAAGAACTCGTTTGACTTTTTAAATGCTCTCAGAATATACGAAAACAGTGAATATCTAAATAATAACTACTTATTTGAGTAAATGTATCTTCTATAAAATATTAAACATGTGGTTATTTTAATTATCAATATAAAAATAACATTTCTTAACATGTGGGGGCAAAGACGCCCTGAGGTTCGATTTATTTGATAATATAAAGAGAGACGAACACTTAACACATTTACTAGGTTTATTCATTTTTCATAATCTCTCACATTTGTCAATCCATTTGTAGCTTAACGCGATTATACATTGAGGAAAACTTTTTTTTTAAAAAGTGACTTATTCAACAGAATGTAATGCATCATTCAACAGAATCAACTTTCTTTAGTTTCCCAGCATCCATTATTCCATACAATTCTTCAGTTAGTCATAACATTTTAGTTAAAAAAAGGTAAAACTATTAAAAGCAACAAACTCATGTCCCTGAGTCTTTCCACACGGACATAAAAAGATTAAGATCATCATTAAAAACTTCTGTTCATTTCAATGGGACCTCATCACAAGCAAAGTAATCCTTCAGTGGTGCTAAAAGATGTCTTATGACAGGGACACTCCAGGACTTCCCCAGCACTTTCTGCCTCTGCATACGCCCCATGTTTTTGACATCCGTGTAATGCTTCGGAAATCCAAATATTCTGTCAAAGTGCAAGTGTGACAGTGAGCATAAATAAAATACACGTTTGTGCTTCAATTTTTATTTATAGCTAAAGGAGTAGAAGTTTAACATACTTCTCCAATTCTGTGATCCATATATTGTCATCTTTTCCATTCATGGTGATGGGGAAATGCGCATCATTGGTGCCCTGCTTCAGTGAGTTTGGCCGTGTAGTGATAGTGCGAACTTTGTCATACTGCAAATTAAGTACATTATAGATGTCACAACTCATCACTACAGTGACATTACAATAACCATGTACTGCATATCTTTGGCTAGAAACTCATGACAAACCTTTGCAGTGCGGCCAGCCTCCAGACATTCCTGAAGACAAAGTTTATCTTTCTGAGATGCTATGATTGGTCTGGTCAAAACAGAATAACACACTTAATGAATATCATAATTACATACTTAACACAGTTGAGTATTTACAGGAAAAAGTCTTAAGTGAGTGAGACATATGAATATAACAGATTCACCTGTTCATGCCAGGTATGTTCCCCCAGAAGTATCTTGCTCTGTGAGCTGGACTCACTTTCACAGCATCAACAAGCACAGGGTTACACTAAAAACACACCACAAACACGTATTACTCTTTACGTTTTTACTCTACTGAGAAAAGTCTTACAGCCTGAACATATTAAATTTTTAGATTTACTTGATCAAACCGCAATCCAACACAACAGAATCACACTTACTTCTAGAAAGCGGCAGATGTCAGCTTTAACCTTGGTTTCCATGAACACCACGTTCTCAAACAGCCAGAAGAACGGCTGTGGGTCGTCCTCCTTTGGCTTCATAACATTCAGAAGCCGATAATATTCGAAAAAGAGCCGCCCAGTGCCCTCTGCAGAGAGTAAAGAGGATCTCAGATGCAATGAATTCTTAAATTATGAGACCAGGCGCTGTGTCCACTCAACAGCAGCATGTTCAACAAAACCTTAAATTTGAGGTGTGAACCATGTGTTATATAGTAGGTCAGAATCCATTCCAGACTTTTGAATTCTGTCTTACCAAACAAGCCTTTCCGGGCAGGATTGACAATGGACAAGTCATTGCAAGGACTTCCACCGATGAGAAGATCAAACGGGCCCCATTTCTCAACCTGAGCAATGAAAAAATAAACTTGAGCAGATTCTTCTTTGGATGTGTAATTAAATCTCAGTAATGTGCATTTGTACATTTATAGACAGAAAACAGACAAGATGAAGAAAACCGTATTTTGCAACCGTACATGCTCTTTCGTGATGTTTTTAACATCAGCCACATGAGTGATTTTTCCATCATGGTTGACCATGGAGACGGTAACGGATTCTTCATCAATTTCTGAGGCCACATATTTTTCCACTTTGAAGCCAAGATCCCTTAGAACGAGGTATCCTGAAACACAAAAATTCATTTAAAATAAACCACATGACCAGTACAATGACAGACTGTAACAGACAAACTACAAGTGATCCAGGAAGTTGAGAAGTTACCTGTGGCTATACCATCAAATAATGAAAGCACTCTGATTGGACGTCGCAGGTTAGCAGGGATTGATGGGTAAACACGATGGGGCTCCTGAGGAGTACAAATGTCAAAAGCCAAACCAATACAAATACAAATCAGGAAGATTGTCCAATATTTTTACATGATGAACTTTATGAAACAAGCACTAACAAACTCCATGGCACTGTTGTTGGCAAAGAATTCCTGCACACGGATGCTCCAGTCATGCCTGGGCTTCAAGGCTCCGGAGCTGCTCTCAGGTGCACACAGGTAACAGGTCCACGGGTCTACATTTTTCAGCTGGTCAAATGTCCCCTCGCCCACTAGGATATCCAGACAGTCCACACAGTAGGAGCTAGAGAAAGAGAAGAGACCAAATTCAACTATACAAAGTGGGGTTTAAAAGTGTAAGGAAACTAGAGAAGATACTTCTAGTTGGCATTACTCTATTTAAATATAGTTTGATTCACTACCAAAACCACAAATGAGAGAAATCTACTTCTTGTATTATGCATAATTTAAAATGTATAGAAAGGTAAGAATAAAATGGTGTCAGCTTCAAACAGAAAAATCTGCAATGATTATACAAATCACTAGATGGGAACCAGTGTTAATTACGTTGATAAATAATTTGTCAATGACCCTTTTTTACTGACGAAAACGAGACGATAACTAAACAGTTTTGGATCACAAAAACTATGACAAAAACCTACTGTCATTTTCGTCAATGAATAAAAATGAGACGAAAATGTTAGGGAGGGATGATTAGGGAAGAGATCCAGTCAGTACTGATTATCAAATCTGTAATAGATTTGAATTGTAACATGCTGATCTAACCTCGGGAAAACGCAGCGTTCTACAGGCTCACACAACAGCGCTTCAGAGCGATTTGCAATCAATGAATAGTGCACATTTATGCCAGGCAACTGTTTATGAACTAACTGATGAATAATGACAATGTTTACTTCTCAAAGTTTATATAGTAATATGTTTTAGATGGCTGTAAATGCATATTTCATCTCCCTCAACTGAACTTGAAAGAGCAGCTGCAATAGAACGGCACAGACATTTCAAAATAAAAGTCAATGTGTATTTCGATCTTAAAAGTCACGCATTACATGTATGTTTTTGGTTACACAATTGACTATTTAATTTCATTCCCATTTAATTCATAGTCAGGAGGAAAGACGAAGAACAGCATTTTACATATTCAATAAAGTATCAGGGTTATAATAGTTACCTAAAACCATTAAAAAAACATCATTACTCGAAATTAAATAAATGTTAACTGAAATTAAACAAAAAATGATTTTAAGCTTTAGCTTAACCTGATATACTAACTAAAACAAATACAAAATCATAAACTATATAGATGTTTTTTTAAAAGTTATTTTTAGTGTATTTTGCGCTTGAATGGTCAAAAACACAATTATGTCAAAAGTTTGACATCTATTCAAGTAACAGTTGGTTATGTAATGCTTAAATGCTCAATTAATGCATTACAATGTAATTAAACTCATTAGATTTTAGTTGACTTAATCTATAATAGATTTAGTCAACGAAAATCTTATATTTAGTTGACAAACTAGACTAAAACTAAAAACAATTCAGGTGACTGAAATATGACAAACTAAAATGGCATTTTAGTCAAAAGATGAACTAAATAAAAATTTGCTGTCAAAATGAACACTGATGGGAACATATTACTTAAACATATTTATTTGATAAATATTTACAGCTGTCTTTTCTGGGACAAATCAAAGCATTTACAATGTTCAGAAACTAATATGTGCAAATGATTTTAATTAGGGTAGATGCCATATTGAATTTCACACGGATGAAAATGAGCCTTGTTTTCATACCTGTGAAAAATTACAGTAACAGGTCTATATTTTGAAATCACCAATAACATAAACACTCACCGACAACAGCTGTCATGGCCGCACAGAATGACCTCCATACCAGAACAGCACACGGTGCAGTACGACTGATAGCCATCTTCATCATAACGGTACAGCGTCTCCGTGAAATTATACTACATGTGACAAACAGACAAGACTCACCATTGAAATTATTCAGATACAACTAGTGATACTTTTTGTACAACTACTGAACCTACTGAAAATGTTTGTCTATGGATATGGTGTGACTGTATACTTGATTTCATGTCATGTAACTATAAATATAGTACCCTGCAGTTTGAACACAGCCTTCCTTCGAAGAGTGGGTGGATGATTTCGACAAATGTACTCCCACATGATAAGCAGAACTCTGAGAAGGAAGAGAAAGTAAAATTAGGATAAACTTCACTCATTAACAGTTATTGCAATGCCTATGAAATTATTTCTCACCTTCAATCTTTCTCTTGTTTTCCAGAAATTCATGCACCATTTGATCTGAAAACATTTTAAAAACACCAGGTTACATGGGATTTGTTTTGCTTTACCATCACAATGTTAATAGCAATAATAAATATAAATAGTGTACATACGTCTTTTTTGGCTGTTCTGTCTGGACTCAATCTGAATGTTTGGTTTAATATTTGGATTCTTATTCCGATGTGCATGTTTTTGTTTTCTACGGGTCTTCACATTTTGCAAGGATGTCTGATTAATGCGTTTTCTGTAAACATCTGTTGTGCCAAGGTCTATCGAGCCATCGTGCAGGTCCAGAGATTCAGTGAGTTTATTTAAAGACACCGTTAATTTAAATAACTTTCCTGTATGGTCTTTGTGGTTGCCCATGTTCCCGTTCACTGATTGAGGCATATAAATCTTGTCTAAGGAAGAATGAAATATATAAATACAGCAAATTAATACAGCATATGATATTAAATCAAATCAAAATCAAATCACCTTTATTTATATAGCGCTTTTAACAAGTCCAATTGTTTCAAAGCAGCTTCACATTGTTAAAAGTAAAATAATGCAACAGAATTTGTACAGCCGTTCTGGTGAAACGGTGATGTTATCCAGCTAATTTCAAGTATCATATAGCGTCAATGCGGGCAGATCGGTAATATAGAAGAAATTTAGGTGTCCCCAACTGAGCAAGCCAAAAGCCAGAGGCAACGGTGGCAAGGAACCAAAACTCCTTCAGGGCCAGAATGGAGAAAAAAACTAAAATTAAAGTCCATGCAATGAAATACAGTAGAGGTATTCAGTGCTTATCTGCTGCATACCACTGTATTCTGATTGATGTCGAAGTCCATCTGAGCCCAATGGTTCAAAGCCTCCAAAGGCCCAGTTCAACATAACTCGAAGCAGCTCATCTGTAGAGTCTGTCTCAGGTGAAAAAAACATTCTACTGCGCCTGGATGCTACCTGGAGACACATGACAAATCATACAATGACAGGCAAAGATGTTTCTGTACTAACATTTGGAAGTTTTTTAAACCCTTAAAGGGTACGTGCAATTTCTGTGCCACTAGCATCACCAAAAGGAATTTCAAACAAATGTGTTACAAAGTGCAAACAAAAATTTAATCAGTAACATTTAGGACATTAGGCTTAGCTTCCCAAAACTGGTTTTCCAGACTAATCTCAAACTAAATTGCAAACTGCATGCTAGTACATGGACCATAGAGCACTAATAACAATATCAGCAAAATTCCTTACCTGCAGAGAAATGAAAATGGCATCTTTATACGCTTTTACTGTAGCGAAGGAATTAGAGCAGAAGCACTTGGCAAATGAAAAGAAGGGCAGGAGATCGTCAGCTTGGATCTGCAATAGACAAAAATAAATAAATAAATAAATAAATAAATAAATAAATAATTACATATAATATGTAACCCTAACCCTATTCTGGTTAATTTTCCAGACCGACAACCGCTGCTCATTATCCGATTATTAACCGTTAACTGATAAGATTATAATATTGAATTGGCATTAAATAAAAATATAATTGACGAATGTCTGGGACCCGTTAAAGAGAGACTTTTTTCACACGTTTATTTTACTGTGCAAACAGCAGAACATACAGAACAGGTCAACAACAGAACCTGGATTCACATCAATTTTTCACGCACCTGCAGCGTTTCTGACAACAGAGAAAAACGGAATAAAAATCATAAACTATATAGACTACACTAAATCTTTTTTACTTAAATAATTACCAAATTAAGATGACAAAACAAAAATACACTGAATCTGTTTGAAGCTTTGAAGAACCGGAATAGTTTTTTCCGTCAAATAAAAATAGCAGGCCTACCTCAATCCACACCTTGTATTGGTTTTCATTTTTTTAAAAGTAACATGTCTTAGTGATGTGGCCTGTTGACAGTTAGACCCACGGCAAAAAACACCCTCTCAAGCATTGTTTATACTTTATGCTGTCTCCGCAGCATGAGCCTCCGCTGACTGGGCGCGCGCCTTCTCCGTTTGGGGAGTTGTGACTGCACGCTCGCCACTGTGCTGTTCTTTGAAACGACTAAAAAAATATTTAGCTATACGTTGACAAGCTAAACTAATATCTGATGATAAAAACTATGATGAAACGTATGCCATTTCTTTGTTGACGAGACTAGAATGTTATTTGAGGAATATCAGAAATTAAAAATACATGCTCTCTTCCTATGCTGTCTTTCAAAAATGTGCGTCCGTCAATGAGGGCGTCTGCATAATCTAATCTCTCAGACAGCCGCAGCAGCAGCTGACGTCACCGGTGAGGGTAGTCTAGGCTACCAAAACTCGAACTTGCTACAACGCAGCGTTCTAGTGTAGACTCATCTGAAAATGGTCACGCAAACATCGATCTTCGATAGGTATAAATGTCAGCTATTCAAAAGAAAAATTCAAAAAAGGAAAAACTTAAAAGACAGAGCAGAGATGGAGTTAGTCAGTAAAATCCCCAGCCAACAGGTGATTTCACTAAAGCGGTTAATGGAGTGGAAGTTGTGGGACAGCAAGTTGACGGGCACATAAAGCAGATAAAAACACAGCATCATCGTCCCCACCAATTTTAGGTTAATTTGATTATAAACTTGACGGATGTATTTTGCTTTTTATGTTTGAACAAACCCTAGCCTATATATTAGCTTATGGAGTGGGCGACAGCCCGGTTTCAATATTTCAATCGTGTTGCGCCGTCATCATGTAAACTTATCATTTAAACGCTTTTTAAGCAAACCATTCAGACACATTAAGCAGCAAGGGAGAATTAATTTAGGTAAATGCGCGGGTTAAAGTTAAGCCTGATACGCGTGGCGCCTCACTGAACTTGAGCTCTATTTCGTGCCTTGTGCTTGAACATTCAAATACACACGGTGTCAGAATTCCCGTCTTTGTGAGTGTCCTTGTAAATTTAGTCATTTGTGTCTTAAATATATGTTAACAGTTTAAGATAAAGTATGTGTAGCAGTAGGCTATATATGGGATCCTGGTAGGCTATTAATGAGGTCTTAAAGCTATAGTTCACCCCAAAATGAAAAATCTATCATCATTTACTCACCCTTAAGTGGTAAAGGGATATGTAGCATTGCAGAAGTGCTACTACTAAGAGTGCAATGTCAATACAGCCTGATTTAAACTGCATAAGCTTAACTGAATTGGTTTAAATAGAGAAAAATGAATGACAATTGTCTAAAGACTGTATATAAAAAAATCTACTAAAAATTAAAGTTGGTAACGGCAGTTTGACTAAAACTTGACAAAAAAAAAAAAACTCATCGTCGACTAAAATTCTTACTTTCGGTTAACGGTTAAAGGTCAATATGAGCATCCCTAATATTATACACACACACACACACACACACACACGCTGGTCATATAATTAGAATATCATCAAAAAGTTGATTTATTTCACGAATTCCATTCAAAAAGTGAAACTTGTATATTATATTAATTCATTACACACAGACTGATACATTTCAAATGTTTATTTCTTTTAATTTTGATGATTATAACTGACAACTAAGGAAAATCCCAAATTCAGTATCTCAGAAAATTAGAACACTGTGAAAAGGTTGAATACTGAAGACACCTGGTGCCACACTCTAATCAGCTGATGAACTCAAAACACCTGCAAAGGCCTGTAAATGGTCTCTCAGTCTAGTTCTGTAGGCTACACAATCATGAGGAAGACTGCTGACCTGACGGTTGTCCTAAAGACGACCATTGTCACCTTGCACAAGGAGGGCAAGACACAAAAGGTCATTGCAAAAGAGGCTGGCTGTTCACAGAGCTCTGTGTCCAAGCACATTAATAGAGAGGCGAAGGGAAGGAAAAGATGTGGTAGAAAAAAAAAGTGTACAAGCAATAGGGATAACCGCACCCTGGAGAGGATTGTGAAACAAAACCCATTCAAAAATGTGGGGGAGATTCACAAAGAGTGGACTGCAGCTGGAGTCAGTGCTTCAAGAACCACTACACACAGACGTATGCAAGACATGGGTTTCAGCTGTCGCATTCCTTGAGTCAAGACTTGAGTCTTGAACAACAGACAGTGTCAGAAGCGTCTCGCCTGGGCTAAAGACAAAAAGGACTGGACTGCTGTCCAGTGGTCCAAAGTTATGTTCTCTGATGAAAGTAAATCAGGGTCCCAGAGTCTGGAGGAAGAGAGGAGAGGAACACAATCCACGTTACTTGAGGTCCAGTGTAAAGTTTCCACAGTCAGTGATGGTTTGGGGTGCCATGTCATCTGCTGGTGTTGGTCCACTGTGTTTTCTGAGGTCCAAGGTCAACACAGCCGTATACCAGGAAGTTTTAGAGCACTTCATGCTTCTTGCTGCTGACCAACTTTATGGAGATGCAGATTTCATTTTCCAACAGGACTTGGCACCTCCACTCAGTGCCAAAGCAACCAGTACCTGGTTTAAGGACCATGGTATCTCTGTTCTTAATTGGCCAGCAAACTCACCTGACCTTAACCCCATAGAAAATCTATGGGGTATTGTGAAGAGGAAGATGCGATATGCCAGACCCAACAATGCAGAAGAGCTGAAGGCCACTATCAGAGCAACCTGGGCTCTCATAACACCTGAGCAGTGCCACAGACTGATCGACTCCATGCCACGCTGCATTGCTGCAGTAATTCAGGCAAAAGGAGCCCCGACTAAGTATTGAGTGCTGTACATGCTCATACTTTTCAGTTGGCCAAGATTTGTAAAAATCCTTTAATATTCTAAGAATAAGTAATATTCTAATTTTCTGAGATACTGAATTTGGGATTTTCCTTAGTTTCAGTTATAATCATCAAAATTAAAAGAAATAAACATTTGAAATATATATCAGTCTGTGTGTAATGAATGAATATAATATACAAGTTTCACTTTTTGAATGGAATTAGTGAAATAAAATCAACTTTTGATGATATTCTAATTATATGACCAGCACCTGTATGTATGTATGTATGTATGTATGTATGTATGTATGTATGTATGTGTATATATTATATTATATATATATATATATATATATATATATATATATATATATATATATATATATATATATATATATATATATATATATATATATATATATATATATATATATATAAAAACACCATCATATTTGTCATTGAGTAAATAAAAGAAAAACACAAAACTTAAACACAAGACTCTGCATAATCATTTTTGTACCTCTGACATCATCCTGTTCCCAAAGAAAATGACTTTCCGTAAGGAGCCACAAGGCCTCTTGCTGTCCCAGCTCTGAACTAGTCCAGGCCAAAGACCAAAGCCCTCAATCGGCCCCCAAACCATCTCACCAACTGTGTAACCATCCTAAAGAAAGATACACAGCAGTCGTTAAATGGAGTCTGAAACCTTACTTTAATTTTTTTAATATTAAAATACTTTCCCTGTTCCATTTTAAAGAAATAGTTATGGGATAAAGGAACAGAAACTTAAAGGGATAGGTCACCCAAAAATGAAAATTCTGTCATCATTTAGTCATCCCTTTAATCCCATCATTGAACTATCCCTTTAATACTTCAGCTTTAATTTAGATGCACAGAAGCAATAAATAATGTCTTTTTCATACCTAATAATATAAGTTACCTGGTATGGAATGTCAGTTTTCTCATTGTTTTGAGTTGAAGATACATTTCCTTTGCTTTTCTGGCAGAAAAAGGAAAGCATTCAATCAAGATATCCATAACTGAACTTTAAACAAAAACCAATGAGCAGATATTTACCGCATAATTCCATATGACATCATCAACATCATAGTTGTAATCATCGTCATCATCAGTGATTTCATCATCATCATCATCATCTAAGACTACAGAAATATATGGATGATCCCCTGGGGAAAAAAAGGGGCAAACCAAATTTCAATGTTACAGGACTGTACAAAGGATAAAATTCCACTAGCTGGTATATCTAAATAGAGTCTGAAACCTTGTGTGTTATTTTGGCTTTCTGTGTCTGAATCAGAAGAGATTGGTACAATATCTTCCACTTCCATTGGTGCAATGTCCTCCACTTCAATTGGCAAAATGTCTTCCACTTCAATTGGCACAATGTCGTCCATTTCCGTTAAGTCGATGACATCTGAAAATCAAATGCATTTGTTAGAGTGTGATGCAAAGCAAGTAGATATCAGGGGCCGTATTCACAAAACATTTTAGCACTAAAACTAGCTGCTAAATGCATGAAACACTAGTAGTCAAGAGGACTCCTAAGTCACTAAGACCAAATCACTAAACAATCCTAATAGCTGTTGCCACAATCCGCCCAAAGACACTATACAACATTGAGGCAATAGTGATAATAAATGTATCTTTAATAAAAAAATTATAATGTCATTTTACCTGTGGTAGTTGTTTTTACGAGTTCACACTTACAAATGATTGAATAAAATAAAACAATATAAGCACATTTGACATGCTGTCCGAAGTTATAGAGAGCTTCGAGCTCGGAATTTAGCCCAAACCCAGAGTTCTGCCCGTATCGCAGACCGAGAATGAGGAACGGGGTGGCGGAGGGATGCAGAAAACTGTGGAGGTAACTAGGCGAGTCGGCTCTCAGCTGTGTATATACCTCCTCTCGCGCTGATTAGATAAGACAGTTTGAATGTGCTCTTAAACTTTGTTTATAAAACATAATTTGTCGCTTGAATTCTGCAATCTCTCTAGATGCAGACATGTTAGAATCTGATAATTAGCTGAACATATACTAGTTTGAATATGGCAACATTCTTATTTTAAACATTTTATTTGAATATAGCAACATGAAACCTCGTTCAACAAAATATTTCTATAATTAAAATCACTGACAGAGACCCCTTCCCCTATCAGCCAATCACTGTGGGCATTGTTAGTAAGCGTGTTGACATCATCCATGGCAACGAGGTTAACTCCGCCGTTACTCTTAGCTTAAGACTTCTCTCTATTCCTTAGAAAAAGTTGCTCTCAGCAGCTTTGTGAATACTTAAGAGTTTTCTCTTAACCTAAGAACTTTTACTGCTATTTAGGAGAACTCTTAGTGGTAGGATAAAATGTTTTGTGAATACAGCATTGCTGCAGAGCTGATACATTTTCGATTTGTTTGTTGTTCAAAGTTCAAAGATGTCTTTAGCCTTGTAACATATATATACACTCACCAAAAAGGATTATTAGGAACACCATACTAATACTGTGTTTGACCCCCTTTTGCCTTCAGAACTGCCTTAATTCTACGTGGCATTGATTCAACAAGGTGCTGAAAGCACTCTTTAGAAATGTTGGCCCATATTGATAGGATAGCATCTTGCAGTTGATGGAGATTTGTGGGATGCACATCCAGGGCACGAAGCTCCCGCTCCACCACATCCCAAAGATGCTCTATTGGGTTGAGATCTGGTGACTGTGGGGGCCATTTTAGTACAGTGAACTCATTGTCAGGTTCAAGAAACCAATTTGAAATGATTCGAGCTTTGTGACATGGTGCACTACCCTGCTGGAAGTAGCCATCAGAGAATGGGTACATGGTGGTCATAAAGGGATGGACATGGTCAGAAACAATGCTCAGGTAGGCCGTGGCATTTAAACGATGCCCAATTGGCACTAAGGGGCCTAAAGTGTGCCAAGAAAACATCCCCCACACCATTACACCACCACCACCAGCCTGCACAGTGGTAACAAGGCATGATGGATCCATGTTCTCATTCTGTTTACGCCAAATTCTGACTCTACCATCTGAATGTCTCAACAGAAATCGAGACTCATCAGACCAGGCAACATTTTTCCAGTCTTCAACTGTCCAATTTTGGTGAGCTCCTGCAAATTGTAGCCTCTTTTTCCTATTTGTAGTGGAGATGAGTGGTACCCGGGGGTGTCTTCTGCTGTTGTAGCCCATCTGCCTCAAGGTTGTGCGTGTTGTGGCTTCACAAATGCTTTTCTGCATACATCGGTTGTAACAAGTGGTTATTTCAGTCAAAGTTGCTTTTCTATCAGCTTGAATCAGTCGGCCCATTCTCCTCTGACCTCTAGCATCAACAAGGCATTTTCGCCCACAGGACTGCCGCATACTGGATGTTTTTCCCTTTTCACACCATTCTTTGTAAACCCTTGAAATGGTTGTGTGTGAAAACCCAGATTGTGAAATACTCAGACCGGCCCGTCTGGCACCAACACCAAGCCACGCTCAAAATTGCTTAAATCACCTTTCTTTCTCATTCTGACATTCAGTTTGGAGTTCAGGAGATTGTCTTGACTAGGACCACACCCCTAAATGCATTGAAGCAACTGCCATGTGATTGGTTGATTAGATAATTGCATTAATGAGAAATTGAACAGGTGTTCCTAATAATCCTTTAGGTGAGTGTACATGAGTCATTACCAGATGTGATGCTCCCTTGAGTCTCTGGGCTGAGATGTGATGGAGCGCTTTTATATGAGCTGCTGTCTGTGACATCATCCTCAGCCATGTCTTTCTCCTCACAGTCATCCATTTTCCACTCATTGAAACTGTCAGTTTGTTGAATCATCTAGGATACGGACAGCAACACATACAAGACAAACTTTTAGATGTCTGCATTGTCATGATGCTAGGGTGCTCTAAATGGTGCTATGGAGGTATGGTGGTCTAGATGATCTAGATACTTTAAATATTTTCATAAACTCCCTGTATATTAGAAGTGGTTGGAGAAATTATATCTCACCTGTTCAAAAATGATCTCTTTTTTCAACGTTTTGGGCAGGGCTAACAAGCTAACAATTAATTTCCCAAAACTAGATGTCCTTCCCATAATCCTCAGCTCGGTCTTCCAGTACTGCTCCACTGACTGGTCAGCTGGGAGTGGGTCACCCTCATCAATGAACTGGTACTCCAAAAACTCATCAGTGAGTAAGCTGACATTCTCAGGGCTTGAGCAAACCCCAAAACAGACACCCAAATCTTGGACGACTTTGCCGGTCACCTCAAGCTTTTTTCCAGGACTCAACACTAATGACAAGTTTCTCAGGGTGGAGTCTGGGAAGGGTAAACGTTCAACAATATGAACAGTAACAGTCGTGTAGAAGGAGATGATGGAACGGTGGAATGTCTCCAAGTAGTCAGACAACTCTGCAGAGCACTGCAGGAGAAAATCAGCAGCCTGTTTGCCAACTTGAACCTCTCCTCTAGGTAAATGTCCCACTGTGTCCTGTACAAGCGAGGTCTTTCCTCTCCTAAGAAAAAACTCTGCTGCTTTTGGTCTGAGGAAACTCGCTGTGTAACATCTCACCAATTGAGAAGCATCTTGGAGCAGCTGTGTCACGCTGACACCTCGGTCAAAACTCTCCTGAAAATCATAAAGCGGTTGCAAAGCATGGCTAAGAAAGAGGGCGTGGAGTTGTATTTTGGGATCACCAAGAAGATGACAGATTGCCTTTTCATCTGTATCCACAGATCCAAAGTATTTCTCAAGGTCTGACCAAGCCAAAGTCACTTTCTGGATTATTCTCCAGAAGAGAGAGCATTGAGACATCAGGAGAGTATTGAAGTTTGACCCCTTAACATCTTCAAGCAAATTTTGTAGAGCAGCTGGGAAAGATGGAAAGTGTTTGTAGATTTCTGTGATGAGATTCAGAATCAGGCCAGAAAACTCCATTTTCATGACACCATTCTGACACGCTTGTCCTGCCATATCTGTAAGTCCACATAAAGACACAATCTCAGGTTTCAGCAGCTTTAGACCAGCTAGAAGATGTTCATGATCTGGGAAATTTGAATAAAATATTGCCATGTTCATTAAAGGTATTCTGAACTTCTTCAGCATCTCCACGACGCTGGTACAGATGGCACGAACAGTCTCTTCCTTTGGATGAAGAAAATCAAGCAGTCTGATCTTGTTTTCCCCAGTAGCTTTGTCAAAAAAGCCCAACAGGACCACACTGGCCTCTTTCTCATCCTCGAGCTCCACGCCATGGTATAAATAAAGGCAGTATGGGGTCTGACTGCAGAAGGTTGTAATATCTTCCCAGTATTTCTTGCTTAAAACTAGACTGGACTTGCTATTGGTAAAGTTTGATCCAGCATCAGTTGAGGTAGATGGGCAATACTTTCTGATGAAATGCATCCAGGAGCAATTAGCAATTAGCATTTTCTGGTTTAGACATTTCGTTTCAACAGGACTGTAGAGTGTTGAAGAATGTTGTTCCTTCTTAGCTATCAATAAATTAAAAAAAGGGGGGGAATAAAAAAAAAAATTACATCGGTCATAATATCAATAATAAAAACTCAAAAAAGTAAACACTTACACATTCCCAACACTCTGCTTGATTTCAATGACACCTCTTCCTCTTCAACAAATCTCTGCGTTGCAAAATTGTGATCATACATATCTTTGAACCATGTAAGCAAATCTAATGTTTTCAGGGTGTCTCCATTCACCAACAATTCCAGTTCCAGTTCCTATAAAAGGGGGGGGAAAGCATCTGTTGGCAAAAATGCATTCTGATAACGGCACATCGATATAACTAAAAAAGAAAAGCGTGAACTTAATTCCAATTGAACTGCATCAAACATTTTAGTGTTTATTTTCCAATTCACACAAACTCACTTTCTTGATTTGTGCTTTGTTGAAAGCCTCCTGCAGCAGATTGAAATTATTCAAGACGTCTGGGTTTTCTTTTGCTGTAAACGTAACTTTATTTATGTCGATAGATCCAGGATGAATGATGCCCATCAACTGACAAAAAGCAGCACCTGGAAAAACACACAATTAAAGTGTGTTAGTGAAAATAAACTTGAAAACCAACTCTCCAACTAGCAGTCAGTGTCAACATAGCTGGTATATCCAATTGAAATGTTTTAATTAACCAGGAAACAAAAATACCTGAGCAGGTGTGCTCCACTTGACTGAAAGTGGCTTGCAGCGTGTCATTGAGCCAGTCCAACAGCTCACTGAGATTGTGTTTCTCATCTCCATTCTTTACATTGACCACCATTTTTCCATAACCTGTGGAGATATTGAAATTAATGAATCTGAAACCTTTGATGATAGAACTGTTTGCAGATAAGTACCAAAACAATGATACAAGCATAAAGACAGTATTAAGTATGTAATAACTCATTTACAACACTAAGATTCAGACATTTGTGAGTGCCCAGAGTAAAAATTAACGTATATAACCACTTTAAGCGCTAAATCTGGTTTTGTTCACTCATCCCAACAAACAAACAAAAATCAGTTTGAAAGGACAAACAACCGAACAAAAATAAGCTTTCTTCTTTGCAGGACGTCCTCACAGATGAAGACGATTTGTTTAGCCTTAAGTGTAAAATATCGTTTTAGAAAATAAAAACGTTTTTTTTTTTTTTATTTAGAATCCGTTATAGCGAACATCCGCATATGCGCACGCGGCCCCCTCGATTTACCGCGAAAACTTAAAGGGTGGAAACAGCTGCTGGGACCAATGAAGCGCGAGCGGCCTCCCATTCCCAGCAGCCATTCCTCCACATTGTACGGTGGGACACAGACTGCAGGGGAACAAAGACATGTTTCTGAAACATATGCTAAAATGCCTGCTGTATCTAAACACTTACCAATTTATTCAACATGATATAGGTTCACACACCGCGTTAATGTAACTAGAAATTACTTTTAAAAAACTCGTTACTTTAAGTAATATTTTCTTAGACGAAATGGTATAGTTTATTCTAGTTATCTGTAAACCTTTATTGTGTTAATTATAAGGCGCACACTTTTGCAATAACTTGAGATAAAAAAAAATGCCGTCATCATTGTATAAATGTATATTTAAGATCAGATGTGCTTGCAGGGTTTTAATCTAAATGCATAACTTCACAATGTGCACGGGTTCATGTAAATCTTACTGAAGTGAAGCAACCACGTATTGCTAACTACAAACACTCTTAACGCTGCTGATAAAAAGTATTTTAAAACATGCATAGCAATCTTTAGATACCCTGGTTTGCAGCTCACGCGCACAGGCATTTCCGCATCTCACGTCGCGCGCACAGCTATTTGCATTAACAGCACAGGTTATAAAGAGAAATCCATTATATACCACTACTCACCACCACACCGTCGGTTCAGTGCTTTGGTAATCGGTCCTAACGTTACCTCTGGCTATCCCGCGGCTTCAGCGTATCATCTGATTGGTCGATTTCGCGTAGGGGAGTCGATCGCGTCGGAATCAAAACCGTTCTGCTGTTTTGCAATGTGGAGACACCGTATATATCAGTGGTGGGGGGTTTGATTCATTCCAGTGACTCGATTCTTTTGAATCGGTTGACCAAAAAGATTTGTTCGCGGTTTTTTTTTTTTCTTCCAAGTTACATAATTTTCCCAGTAGGTGGCGACCAGTCCGTGTCTTTTTGTATGTTTTAAGTGAGTCAAGCGATTCGTTAAAAGCACCAAGTCATTCACGACCGAAACAAGTATCCGTAGTTACATGTCTACAAACCGACTAAGAGATCTTGAAAATTATCCTACGCGTTTTCCCAACATTTAAGTTCTTCCACTCCCTTTGTGTCGTTGTGAACGATACTTACTAAATCACATGACGAACTGAACAAACGACATCTCTTGTGGGTCTGCAGATCTTTGTTTAGTCCGTGCTGCGCCGAGTCTCGATCAGACTCAAAACAATGACTCGCTTTGTGATGGAGGCGTGTTCGTTCAGTCGGTCCAACCAATGAAATGCTTTTTACAATCCGCATTCGAAATGTTATTCGGTCATACTCAAGAGCCATAGAAAAACGGCCCTGGTGGTCATACTATAGTCACTCTTTTACGGTGGCCCAGTAGTGTATAACACAATGAAATTTAGAAAAAAAAATCACAACACAACGTATCGAAACAAGCCACAACACAATGAAATCAAGCCACAACACGGAAATGCTCCCGACCACTAGGGGGCTCTCGGAGCGTGTAAAGTTAGTTTTAGATTCGCTATATTCGCCAGGCGTTCGTTTCCCCAATTGTTCTGTAGAGTCGAACAGAACTTTCTTTTTTCTTACAAATACATGAATACCACGATTAGATTTAACAGTACGTAACTTACCCATTTTATATCGACATGGAACATTAATTCAAAATCACCTACGTGCATTATAGCTAGCTGCATATTTATACCCGAGAATGCGTTGACGCGCTACTACTGCGCATGCTCAAGGGAATGCTCCATTTTGTATTAATTAAATTACGTTTAACACATAAAAGCAGACTTGTTTAAATTCCAAAGCTTGTAGTATGTTCCTTTTGGTAAGACTAACTCAGTACAGGTGACATTTTGCCAATAGTTCCTTCATGTATTTACAGTAAGCAATTATTTTTAGAAAATTACTGTAATTCAACAAAAGTTTTAGTACATTAATTCCCAGTAATCAGGCTGACTTACTGCTTCATATAATTAAGACTGTACAATATATGTCAGTATAAGATTTATTCTGTCTTATTAGATGATCTTCAAAAATGGAAACCATTTCCGGACAACAGTCACCAAATATTTTATAAAATCTTAAGGACAGTGATGGGCATAAATACATGAAAATATATTTAAAATACAAAATACTGTGAGGAAAAAATTATTTAAATACAAAATACTGTGTGGGAAAATGTACACTGTAAAAAAAAATGGTTTGATCAATAAGTTATATCAGCATAAATATTTTACATTGCTTTAACTCATCAAAGTAAGCTAAGCAACTTTAAGTTATACGAGATTCAACTCATTTTTTTAAGTCAGTTTAATGCAATTTAAGTTGAATTCACTTAAACATGCAAGTTGATTTTTTACAGTGTATTTAAATACAAATACAGTATTTTGTTGATACACTAGCCATCCAGTGAAGTAACACTATTAAGGTGTTCACACTAAGAACGATAATTATAAAGATAACTATATTAGTGTATTCTATACAATGCCGTTATGTCATGTCACTTTAAATGCTCAAGCTTTTTAAAAAGCAGGATTGATTCTGATTGGCTGTCAATATTTTTTATCATTCATCAGCTGGATAAAATCCAACATAATTTGTTTGTGCCGTTATTGTTATAGTTGTGGTGTGGAGTGGGCTCGGCTATTTGCTTAGATTAGGGTGTACTCACACTAAGCGATCTGATCCATGTTATTTGTTATCCAGCAATTATTTTCAGACATGAGGAAGAACAATTATTTTTTGAATACCTTCACACCCTCTGAGCACATCTTCATGATGCAGAACATACTGCATCACTGAATGCAATAACAAAACTATAGCCAGCATCCAGAAAGTAATGGGCAAAGATGTTCAGCTGCAGTTGGATGACAACGGTCAGATAAATTAATTAAGCGTTTTATTGTGTCTGTTGTTGAACATTGAATGGTCATCTGTACTATTATTTTATAATCTGTACTGTTTTTCTTTTCTTTTACTACAGGCACAGCTGCACAGAGACCAACTGAAGCAGAGGAAACAATACAATCCAGTGAGTGACAGGAAAAACAAGTAAAAAGCAATAATGCATCTGAATTTAAGAGTATGGATCTGCTTTATCTTAGAGAATATTTAATGATTCTTCATGTTTTCTACTGCTCCCGTTTTCACATCAGGAGTTTAGATCAAGAAATTGTCTTGTGATTGTACACCACTTTTCTAACTTTTCTACAGCTACAAACAAGCTTTATTAAGACCATACGACCATTCATTTATAAATATGGATCTCCTCTTAAGACTGCCCTAGCCCATCTGAGTTCAAGGTCTAACAACAAGCCAGACAAATGAAAAAGCAGGCAGGAGGATATGGGATGTTGCCTATTTCCCAGCACAACAGAATGTGGTAATGTATTCATATTGCAGTGATTGCCATCTGGATATCTGGATTACTGTTCATGTTTGTAGTTCATGTTTTTAATGACATTTTATCAGCTGGCTTATGTCTTGGATAGAGCCAAAGATCCAAATGAGGAAGTACTTCAGCTGAGACCAGCACAAACATTAAAGAGAAGCGACTTTTGGTCTTTTGGCCTTTGATGAGTTAGAGGCAATGGTAAATGTCATAGGCATCATTTTGCTGTTGACATACGGTTGATATGAATGCAACTTTTACTAATATTCTTCCTTTTTCTTTTGCCAGATTGCTAATCATATGCTTTCAGCTCATTTGATAGCTTCTGTTTTGTTTAGTAATTCAGGGGTTATGAAAAATATTTAATGTCACACTGCACTATGTGTTTTTATCTTTTCAGGGCAAAGATGTGTTTGCTGTCAACCGCTAGTAGTGGTCACGTGGTTGCCTCCATATGACAATGATCCTCTGCTAGTATCCTTTAAAATATGTGGCACAGACATTTTAAAGATTCGCTATATGAATTGTTAGTGCAAGAAATCAATAATCATATACAGGAAATTAATCATCATAACTGTAGTTCACCATGATTCTCATCTCACATTAAGGATTTTATTTTACGTCCTTTATGGGAGTCAGGGCACTGGATTATATGTGCAAATTACATTTTTCCATATTTTAGCCTGCTATGCATAATGTACTTGTACTTTTTGGTCGTTATGCCCATAATTACACAAGTGCCCATTATGGGTTCTCAATTGGTACAGTTCTCAAGGATGCGCCAAAATTTTGGACATCGAAAAGGCTGAAATCCTAAATTTAGAGCTCACGTCTTTAGACTTACTACAAAACATATTTATTCATTTTATCTTTTTAATCGAAATGCACAATAGATATATGTGGGCATATAAACATACAAATACAATAATTCTACAACAAATTATACTTTACAAACAAATCAAACCACTATTTAATTTAGTTTTGCTCTGACAAGAGCTTATGAAAATCATTTTAAAGGATTTCTAAACATTATAAAGAGTGATGTGATCTGAGAAATCTACGTTAATAAATGAAATGCTGTCTTCAAAATAATAATATTATTCCGAAAGTGCATTAACATTCATTTTTATTCATACTGTATTTTCTATCTTCAAATGAGAGAAACCAAAAGCGGGTAACTTCTCAAAACGGGTAATGAGACTAAGGTTGAGGACCCGTCTTATGTCTAGTTGTTGGTAACATAGTACATATCCATACACAGGCATACTGCTTTCATCAGAGTTGTGGGAGGGGCTATGACAACACGCATCAAGACACGCTTCAATATCTATATTAAAGTATAGAAAAATCCAATAAAAAAATAAAATAAAAGCACCTGTTTCTGAATATTGATTGATCTAAATAGTGTAGACTACTTCGATTAAAAGCAATATTTAAAAAAACCGGGTGCAACAAATAAAATAGCCTACTGGAACTGCTGAAGTTTTGCTGTACCCTACTATACTAAAAAATATAAAAGGTAAAATACACAAATAACATTTTAAGTTACTTCTGTTTCTGAACAAATAAAGTAGTAATTGATGTCATAAATAAATACACAAGTCTGTTTTTGTTTAAATCAGAATCTATCGTAATTTTATTTCAAATGAATGAGAAAAATAAAGTGGGTTGAATCCAAGGAGCTCTAAAAGAAATGTATAGCCGTTGTCTGAAGCTAAAGGCGGTAACTGCCACTGAAGGCACGCCTCTCACACTGTTGACGGCTCTGTTACTGTAGTAGACCATTTCAAAATGTTTTATATAATTTTCTATGAATGAACCAAAATCAAATAGATTTGTTTTTAATCAATGTATTTGACAGCCTACACCCATCTACTCGCCATCTCGTACTTCTGAGTGGGAGATCTTCCCAGGGCAGCTCACAAACTAAAATCAGGGTGCCCACTCCGGGGCTGGGTGGGGTGGTCGACCAGAGATGTGGACCGGTGTCCAGGCCGTGCTCCCTCATGGCGCAGACGCTGAGCAGATTAGAGCGCTGCTGCGTTAAGAGTCAGAAGAGCGATGTTTGACATAACTAATGCGAAGGTAACCGTGATTCATATAATTAAGATTGTACAATGTGTGTCACTATAATGATTTTTGCTTCAGGTAACGTCTCTTTTCTGATGATCTTATATGGACTTCAAGGATGGAAGATTGTACATAGTGGAGGTGACCAATGGGGTCATAGCAGAAAATAGAAAACCAATTCCGGACATGGTCACCATATGTCTTCTAACATCTTTTGGGTATGCTTGAAAGTTTTCATTTTAGTCAATGTTACAATATGAAAATAAATCAATCATGAAGCCAATCCACACAGGAATCACCCATAAACTTCGTCCTCAGGTTATGTTTGAAGCGGCAGCTGATTGATTTAAAGAAAGAAGGTTATAATGCTGCTTTCATGGATCATCTGCAACCTCCTATCAAAATATCAGACTGGTGAGTGTCCACTCAAACTCTCATTTCATGCTACAGTATCTTAGGTGGGGAATTTCATTCATTCTTGTGAATGACCTGTCCATCTGGGTCACATGTGCATTATGCTGGAATTATGCTTGGCAGCATAAGAATTGATATGATGTTCATATTTAATTTTTTTTATGTTATGCAGATTATTTTGTAATTTCTGTCATCATGTACTCACCCACTTGTCATTCCAAAGTGTGACTTTCTTTCTTCTGTGGAACATAAAAGTTTTGAAAAAAGTATTTTTTTTATTCATACAATATAAATCAATGCAGTCCAATGTTATTTGGAATAGACTTTTAAAATGCCTCCTCTTTTGTTCTGCAGAAGAAATAAAGTCATAGAGGTTTGAAACGACATGAGGGGGAGTAAATGATGACAGCATTTTCGATTGTAGGTGAACTATCTCTTTAAGAGCACAGTACCAGTGTTAAATCAGGTTCTAATACGAAAGCACAATTTTTGAACAGAATAACATTTCTGTGATGTCTTATCTGCAGGTATGCCCCACGCTATGATTGTGGGAGTGAGTATCAGATCTGTGTAGAGTTGCTTGATGAGAAGGAGAAACCCATCAGTACCTTTGAGCCTGAGACAGTTTTCTTTCAGAAAAAAGTGAGTGAGTAGAATAATACTGACAGTCCAGTTAATTCACTGTAATCAAACGAATAGTCAAATCTTAACAGTCCCTGTGTTTATTCTGCTTTATTTCAGATGACCCACATCTTTATGGATTATGGACCTGGAGTTCGGTTTATCCGTTTCACTCATGGAGGGGAGGATACAACATTTTGGACAGGCCAGCATGGAATGCGGGTTACTAAGGAGTGGGGAGGACTGGAGTGTTTTCCAGATTGATTGATTTTTTTTAACAGGTGCAAAAGTGACAAATGAGGATACAAATGATACAATATGCCATACAGACATATATCAAATACACATAATGTTACAAAGGTCTATTGTAAATGTATTCTGTTCCAATAAACATTATGTTACACTGTTAAAATGAAGGACCTTAGTCAATGCCTATAACTACAGCCATAGACATGCACCGCTTACGAAATGATCAATCATTAAAGTGCAATAAACGTATCGTGTGTGTAAGTGATGTTATGTTCAACACTAAAGCTTTGAACTTATGAGTGTACAGTGATGCTTGATTATGAAATAACATTTGAAGGTCTGGGGCTTAAAGGATGCCTGATGTTATATTCTAGTAGTCTAGTTGCCTCTATGGTGATGTTTATTTGTTTAATCTATTATACTTTCCTGACTGCACACTCCAACATTTGTGTGTACTTTAATCATAACACCTTTAACCTTATTTATCATTCTCAGGTTGGGTAAAGTTGAGTCTGGTCTAAATAAGCATTTAGCAATACAATTTGCTCAAGGTCTTAAAACATTAAAATTCCTTTAAAAAGCCTCAGTAGACAGATTTTGTAATCAATAAGATTTATTTTTACAGGTTACAATTCTTTCCTTTTTCTTTACTGTATATCATTTACAGTTTTTTTTTTTATTTTTATTTTTTTTTTACAATCGCTAGGATACTTCTCAATACTTTTTCAAAACTCTCCACACAGTTCTAACCAACTTTCATCTTGGCACTGAAAGATCTAAGGGTTTTCATATTTAACTTCATAATCATTTATATAGCTGTCACTTTAATTGATCATTTATTCATATTATTATTTGATTTATGTCTAGTTGATTTATGCATATTTTCTATTGCTTATTGTTTATTTTCTATTGTTGTTTAATCTTATGATAGTGTGGTTTGAAGGGAAGTTTTTCTTCAAGGGTAGGAGATGAGAGAATGTCTACATTTCCAGGTCAGGGTTAGGGTTAGGTTAGGACGATTTTGTGAAGCAGTGTAGAGTTGCTTGATGAGAAGAAGAAACATCTAGATGAAGTCTGAGCTTTGAAACATATGCAACTAAGATTATTCAATAAACTGCTCTTTTATCATCATCTCTTTGTCTCGTGCTTCTCTGGCTTTCTCAGGCAAACACTCAGACTGATAGAAGGCTCTTAATAGAGTCTTGAGGTAAAAGACAAGACTTTCTGTTGACAGGTTTGCTGGGTTGCACACACCAGACAACCGGACAAGATCCGGCGTCCAGGGCTATTTGATATTTCTGACGTGGTGATTCCATCTGATCTAACAGCAGTTCATTTCACATCCACAATGCACTCCCTGTTGAAAAAACAGCATATGCTGGTTAGGTATGTTTTGAAGCATGGCAGCTGGTTTAAGCTGGTCATGCTGGCTTTAATTCAGCATGTGCAGCGCAGCAAAAATAGATTGTGTGAATGCTCTAATCCAAGGGTAGGGAACGTTGATTAAATGTTCAAAATAATGTTTTTTTTCCACTCATTTTAAAATAATTAATGTTCCACTTAGCTAATTGTCAGTGTGCTATTGTTTTTAGTGAGCATTTCACTGGACAAAATTCTGTTTTTTTTATGTATTCCCTGGACATTTTAAATGCATACATCTGACTTTTTTTTTTTTTTGAGACTAAAACATTCATTTCAAATTGCTAGATACACCGATCAGGCATTATGACCACTAATATTGTTTTGCTGCCAAAACAGCCCTGACCCATCGAGGCATTGACCCCTTTAGACCCCTGAAGGTGTGCTGTGGTATCTGGCACCAAGATGTTAGCAGCAGATCCTTTAAGTCCTGTAAGTTGCGAGGTGGGGCCTCCATGGATCGGACTGCCACCAGGGAACACCCCCAAGAGCTGCAGTTTTGGAGATGCTCTGACCCAGTCGTCTAGCCATCACAATTTGCCCTTGTCAAACTCGCTTAAATCCTTACGCTTGCCCATTTTTCCTGCTTCTAACACACCAACTTTGAGGACAAGATGTTCACTTGCTGCCTAATATATCCCACCCACTAACAGGTGCTGTGATTAAGAGATGATCAGTGTTATTCACTTCACCTGTGACTAATGTTATGCCTGATCAGTGTATGATCAGTCATAACCACATTAAAATCAAGCATTGTAGACAAAACACAAACTTTGGAGTCTGTCTTTATTGGTTTTGTTTAGGATACTAACATTGTTTGGTTACTTTTTTATGTTTTATACCATAAGTCCCAAAAGAAAATAAATTGTATACAAAAACTATAAGAAAAAATATAAAAAATAAACATAAATTGACTGTATAAAACCAATGTTAATGTTCAAAAGTATAGATTAACATGTTCATTATGTTACCAAATAACAAGTAAAAAGACAGCTTTATATATCAAATTTAAAGATCTACTAAGAAAAATATTAGGTTATGATATCAATATTGTGTTTACACTACAATAAAAAAACGTAAAAAAAAAACAAAAACACGTCAGTTAGCACATATTTGTGCGGTTTTACATACATTTTTGACTGTCAAGATGTGTACAAGACAAATGAGTGTAATTTACATGCAATATCCAAACACTGTGTTCCATGTCTTATGAAGTATTAAAAGGCTACTTTAGACTTCAAGCTTTGACTTTGGACAGTAGTTTTCATTAAGCACATAATTAGACATATAAAACAGTTTGTGTTACAGCATTAGGTATATCAAACAAAAGCAGAAAGCTTCTTCTCAACCCTTGTTCTCTTCAATAGGCACCACACCATTTTTGGTAGCAACAGTAAGTATAAAAACAACATTTTTTTAAGTCAAATGAAAGCATCTATGTGAGAGAAACCCATACAGAGCTAACACTATACATCTACACCAGTCCCTCAACATAGAGGTCAATCTAAAAAAATAAAAGGTATAATATGGAAGCTCTAAAAATGTGTTGAAATGTGTTAAAGTTTGTAAACATTAATTTCAAGGTTAAAATACAGTACACTGATTTCTATCTTGAGCAATAACTTGACACTAATTACTTGTCAAGAAAACAATTGTATAATGTTTAGCAGGCTAATGCCCTCGAGTTCTGCTAGTAAAAACACCTTCTGGTTATACTGTTACTGTGCAATGTTACAGGGAATGTAGGCCGTATAAAACATCAATGGGGAATCAAATCTTGTAATGCATCTCTTTAAATGCATTTGTAAGGGCTCACAGTCTTTTAAGTTTGCATTGATAAATTTCAAGTATTTTCCTCACACCAACAATACCATGGAAATGTGTCACATGCAAGTATACTAAATCTATGACATGATAAGAAACCTCACGTTTGTGCATTTCTTAGCCAGTTAAGTTTTGGAAGATACTGTAAAATGTTTTCAATTAAAAAAAAAAAAAAAAAAAAAAAAAAAAAAAAATCAAGTTTGAAATTGTAAGGCAGTTTTGTATCGAGAAGAAATGATCAAATCTAACTGAATGTGTCAAGACGAACCCTGGCCGTTTCAAAGACCTTGACAGGCACATCGCTTTCAAAAACGTCTAGTATAAAAGCTAGCTGTGTCTTTAATAAGTGACGCTCTAAGTGTCACAGCACAGTGTCTACCTCGAGTTTGGTCTGATGGTCAAGGTTACCCTCATCCTCAAGTCAGCCCAACTTCTCAGCTTGCCTTTCTAAAGCTGAGATCGTTTTGTAAAATTGGAGATTAACTGGTCTCCAAGAGCTCCTTATTGAGGACATTTGGTTTTGTACTTTGTTATTGTGTTTGTTGTGTGACTTTGGACTAACTGAACATGGACTACATGCGTTATTCACATGCAAAGTAGTCCTTCAGTGGGGCGAACAAGTGACGGATTACAGGAACACTCCAAGACCGTCCCAACAATTTCTGCCTGGCGCCACGGCCCATGTTGGACACATCCGTGTAGTGGACAGGAAAGCCAAAAATCCTGACAAAAGAAAGAGACATTTTTGGGTCAGTAACGTGATGCTTATTTTCTGTCCAGATCTGTTAAAGGTGCTCTAAGCGATGTCATGCATTTTTAGGCCAAAACATTTTTTGTCACACACAGCAAACATCTCCTTGCTATCCACTAGCTGCCTGTCCCCTCAACACACTGTAAAAAAAGCGGTCTCTGTAGTCCGCATAAGCTCCACAAACTGCAACCAAAACAAATGTGGGCAGTCTGGACAAAGTAAAAATAACAGGATGATATAACTGTCCTAATATAATGAAGGGAAAAGTCTTGAAAAGAAAGATTATTAAGTGATTTGTATTCATTTTTATTATTACTTTATTTTGATTGGTGGTTTAGTTAACTATTTAAATGATTTAAGAAAATAATTTCCCCCAGATTAAAGTCAAACATAAAATAGAAAAATATTTCATATTCATTGATCCTCATGACTGTTTAGTGTTAATAAATCTCTTAAATTATCAAATCAATATACCTTTTTATGAAATGACAAGGTTAGTCTGAGCTGTAAAATGCTATATGATACAAAGAGAATTAATGATATTTATTAATGAATGATTAATGGTAAATACTTTGAAGAACTATTTTGAAAATAATTAAGATGTGTATACTAACAAGTAGGAACAACTAATCGAAAAATAGGATAATTTGAAAATTTTTCTTTGCTTGGAAACCATCAGCCAGTCACGTCGCTTTACAGTAGCTGAATAACACATATCTTTGGACAAATCGCATATGGAAAATAGCAAGGACACAAATGGAAACAAACGCCGTGACGCCAAACTCCCTCGTGGAAGAAGAACACCATTGTGTTTACAACTGTGACAATGAACGCTTACCAGGATCACCTAAACGCTGGAATTTTAAAAGTATGTGTAAATCGCAGCTCCATTGTTGCAGTAAACTTGCACAACATTCTTGAATTAATAATTCATAGATGCCTGTTATTTCAGGGACATAGACTTTACATTTTCACGCCCCCTAAACATGACGCAAAACAAACTGTGACTAGTTGAATTACATGTCAGTCAGACGGTCTCTGGGCGGTCCTTGGCCAATGAAAGCTGCGATAGAGTCCAGACCTTCTGCCATCAGTCTGAAGGTCTGGCTATGCAAGACTAGTTGCAGCGCTACTGATAAATGTTCAAGGTGCAAGGAAAATGTCATTATGTTTTACCAGTGTTCATTTTGACAGCCAATTTTGATTTAGATTAGAAAACTAAAAGTTTTAGTTTTTGTCTAGTTTTAGTCGATACATATAATATATACGATTTTAGTCAACAAAATGAAAATGTACAATAGATGTGGTTGACTTAAATCTAACAGTCAGAAAATAAGGAACAAAAATAAGAACAAAATATTACAACAGAACAAATATACAAATTAAATAAACAGTCCTTAAGTTTGTCAGCTAGGTCTAACAATAGTATTCAAGTAAGAAATACTACCTAAAGAAATTGAATAAAGTAATTGAATGTAAAATAATAGTGCATAGTCTTCTTAGTATAAACCCTTTATTAAAGCTACTAAAGTTACTCAGTCAAGAGCAGTGATTCTCTTTTTGTTGTTTGAATTAACATTAAGGTTTATTAAATTAAGGTTTAGCAGCAGGTTTAGGCTACTGTCAATTTAAGAACTAATCCAATGATGCATATCTTATTGTCTCCTAATTGTTTACTTAAAGACATAACCAACTGTTTAAATGAATACTCACCAAAACTTGCACTTCTATAATTTTTTTGTGTATATTTGTCCTTTCAAGCATAAGATGCAAAAAAAAACTCAATTCAGCTTTCGTATGCTGTGAGAGGCAGCTTTCTGTGTGCACGTTTCAGATGTGTGCCCAAGGGCATTCACGTCTACGTCTATTTGCGCATGAATAGTTTAAAATTGCTTAAACGTGCAAATGCATGATCAACTTTTTGTCAATTCCTTCAACTGTCCATGGCCATCATGTAGTCCTTCTTGTTGAGCCCTGTATTGTATTGTAAATTAAATTTCTTTGGAGATTGTTTACGTCGATCCACATGGTCTTATTATTCTTGACATCAAATGATATGTGTGTTTTTCTTTTTCTCACAGATGTTGACATTTTTCAGTGTTTTATAAGACATGCAGCAATGCTATTAACCCGCTGGGTAGATCAGTATGTTACCATTCGAATCTGTGCGACTAACCTCCCTCAAATCGTCCCTTCATAACATTTTGCCTTGTCCGTATTTGTTGACAAAAAGGATTTTGCTTTTGTCATCACAAACTTATTTTTATTTAGTTCGTTTTCATCAGTGAAAAAATGTTGTTGACAAAAACTATAAAAATTATTTATCAGCAATATTTAATTTTAAATTTTCATTACATTTAAATTGTACATTTTTCAAAACCATGTGAACTTAACATAAATACAAAAAGTAGATTTCTAAGAATGTGACATTTGATATTTTTGATATTATCTGGCTGTTGCGAACACACCTCTCGAGCTCTGTGCACCACAGGATGTCCTCTTTGCCATTCATCATGACAGGGAAGTGTTGGTCTTTGCCCTGTTTGATGGAGTTGGAACGTGTTGTGATGGTACGCACCTTACCAAACTAAAGACAAAGATAGTTAAGAGACTATGCTTGATACAACCCGCTCAAGGTCATGAATCAATAAAGTAAATCAATAAAAGGCTCAAGGGTTTACATTTTCACCAGAGCCTTTCATAGACGAAAAATTAAGTTACCCTGGCAACACGGCCGTGTTCCAAACAGTCCTGGAGTTCTAATTTATCCATTCCAGAGGCACACAGAGGTCTGAAAGAAAGCAAAATTGCATATAGTACATATATCGCTTTTTCATTTTTATTAAAATGCTGATTAATTAGGTTTAGAGATGTTGTCTGAAAACCATTTAAGAGAATCCTGGGGTAGATGAGATGACAAATACCTCTTCATTCCTGGCAGGTTTCCCCAGAAATAACGTGCCCTGTGAGCAGCTGATACCTCAATAGCGTCAATCATCACTGGATTGCACTAGAGATACACAGAAACAAATTAAAATGATAAACAACCAGATCAATCCATCTCCCAACAACAACAGCCATGAAGAAACTCAAACCTCCAGGAATCGTGAGATGTCTCTCTTATCGTTGACGCTCATGGCAACCACATTCTCAAACATCCAGAAGAAAGGTCGGTCTTCCCCTTCCTTTGGTTTTGCTTCACTCAAGAGGCGGTAAAACTCAAAAAACAGGCGTCCAGTCCCCTCTAAACACAATATAATAAGCAAAACATTTAAAAAAAAAAAAAAAAAAAAAAAAAAAAAAAAAATCAAGCTTTACATAGTTACTATAGCTGCTTTTCCACCGTCGGGCCAAACGGCTCTAAGATTGTTAAGGAACGGTTATGCTTTTATTTCCACTTGAGCTTGGTTCGGCACAGCATGATTATAAACCATGCTCGGCCTGGGCCGTGTTGGCAGTAAGTGTGTAGTGACTTTGCCTCTCAGGATTAGTCACTTGTCTGTTGTCCGACTACCAGTTTCTCTGTAGCTGGCTAACGTAGTGACGGCCCAGATCCGGCCCACATCTGGAACGCATGTAATCCACATGTACCAGATGTGGCCCGGATCTGGGCAGACACAATGTTGCTTTCTGGGTATTTACATTTCATCCCTCTGTAACTCTTGTGCATTTATATTACATTCCAAAGAACTCTGTTATCAGCCCCACAGTTGAAAATGACATTCATATCCGTACCAGCAGGGTCGGATCGGCACAGAATTTAATGGTTAAGCAATGAGAATGGTTTAGCCTGATGGTGGAAAGGCAGCTTATGTTAATCTTAGTCAGTTTTCTCATTCATTGTCTTCCAGGCTATAATTTTATGTATGATGGCTTTGAAAATAATAGCACAACTGTACTTAACATGCTGCATAATTTGAGATATTATTCATGTCCGTCCTGCAACCCTAGTATAGAGGATAAGCAGTTTGGAGAATGGATCCATAGCACAAAAAAAAACATCTTTTTAATAAAATACACTGCCATAGATTGGATTGTAAACACCATAATAATTCAGCATGTGACATAAAACAGCATGTAATCATAACAAATGATCTTCAAGGGGTTTGTGTGGGAGAATGAAAGATTACCGTAATAATATTCATAAGCTATGTCTTACCGTACAGGCCTTTCCTGGCAGGGTTGACAATTGAAAGGTCATTACAGGGACTTCCACCAATCACCAAATCAAAGGGCCCCCATTCAGCAATCTGAGCAACATAACAGTACCATCTAGTGTTAGCACAGTAGCACTGCACATTCACCTCAGGAACTCTGAAGATCCATTAATTTGTTTCCAAATTTTTTATTATACAGTCCAACAGCACTCACCCAATTTTTTTCAACTGCCTGGAGGTATTTTTCCCATAAGGATTTTATTTTGCCCATAAGGATTTAAAAAAAAAAGCCTTTGTTAAAAAGTTATAAGCCATGGACCAAAGCAAACAGCTACGAGATGAATCACATTACACACCTTTGATTTGAAGCAAAAACGTATTTGAAAATTGGACAAAAGAAAGGTATAAGACTGTATAAGACGAATTTAATGATGGAAGACATAATCAAAGTAAAAACATAAAACTATTGATTTACAGATGTTGATATATATATATATATATATATATATATATATATATATATATATATATATATATATATATATATATATATATATATATATATATATATATTTATATATATATAGAGGCTGACATTTTTTCACGTGACAAAATTATTAATCACGTGATTGGGATGGGAGAGGAAAATATTTCAGTGGGAGTGGGCGGGACAGGGAAACGTAATAACACTAATATACCAACTATATACACAAATATACTATTTAAATTAACTATATGTTTTAATTTTGAACTCAGTTCTAGTTGCCCTGTCTCTTTATGCTCTCCTGTTTGCTTTGGCGTGGCTGGTGAAGTGAATGACGTGATCCACACCCGTAACAGCATTGGTATGCCAATGCCAACCACCAATGATATAATAGAAGGAGGCTTCCCTATGCACTTTGTAACAGCGAAAATCATAATCAAAATTTAGTCTCTGCAACGACTACTGTCGGAAAATGATACCTCAGTTGTGCTCACTGACATTTCTGGGCAGTCTGAGTAACCAAAAAGACGGCGTGAAAATGCCATACGCCAGCTGCAAGACATTTACTGCACGTGCATGTGTGTGTGCCTGTGTTTGTGTTGCATAGATGATTTACATTGAATTTAATGTGTGTGCATTGTTTAAACTGACTTTCAGTTCAATAAAAAAACAAAAACTGGATTTTGGATTTTTATTCAACTAAGTGGGCATGCTGTGATGTGTACTGAATTGTTTACTGTAACTGACAGATTCCGGCCAAAAAAAACACAACACAGGAGTGGGAGGGAACGGGAGTCATTCTTCTGGGATTGGGACGGGATTTTCCCCCAGTTTTTTCATGGGATTGGGATGGGATTTTTTTTTTTTGTGGGAAGGGAGATTTGAAAATCCACTCCATATCACCCTTTTATTTATATATATATATATATATTTATATATATATATATATATATATATATATATATATATATATATATATATATATATATATATATATATATATATATACATACACACACACACACACACACACACACACACACACACACACACACACACACACACACACAGGTGCTGGTCATATAATTAGAATATCATCAAAAAGTTGATTCCATTCAAAAAGTGAAACTTGTATATTATATTCATTCATTACACACAGACTGATATATCTCAAATGTTTATTTCTTTTAAATTTTGATGATTATAACTGACAACTAAGGAAAATCCCAAATTCAGTATCTCAGAAAATTAGAACATTGTGAAAAGGTTCAATACTGAAGACACCTGGTGCCACACTCTAATCAGCTGATGAACTCAAAACACCTGCAAAGGCCTGTAAATGGTCTCTCAGTCTAGTTCTGTAGGCTACACAATCATGGGGAAGACTGCTGACCTGACTGCTGTCCTAAAGACGACCATTGACACCTTGCACAAGGAGGCCAAGACACAAAAGGTCATTGCAAAAGAGGCTGGCTGTTCACAGAGCTCTGTGTCCAAGCACATTAATAGAGAGGCGAAGGGAAGGAAAAGATGTGGTAGAAAAAAAAAAAGTGTACAAGCAATAGGGATAACTGCACCCTGGAGAGATTGTGAAACAAAACCCATTCAAAAATGTGGGGAGATTCACAAAGAGTGGACTGCAGCTGCAGTCAGTGCTTCAAGAACCACTACACAGAGACGTATGCAAGACATGGGTTTCAGCTGTTGCATTCCTTGTGTCAAGCCTCTCTTGAACAACAGACAGCGTCAGAAGCGTCTCGCCTGGGCTAAAGACAAAAAGGACTGGACTGCTGCTGAGTGCTCCAAAGTTATGTTCTCTGATGAAAGTAAATCAGAGTCCCAGAGTCTGGAGGAAGAGAGGAGAGGCACACAATCCACGTTGCTTGAGGTCCAGTGTAAAGTTTCCACAGTCAGTGATGGTTTGGGGTGCCATGTCATCTGCTGGTGTTGGTCCACTGTGTTTTCTGAGGTCCAAGGTCAACACAGCCGTATACCAGGAAGTTTTAGAGCACTTCATGCTTCCTGCCGATGACCAACTTTATGGAGATGCAGATTTCATTTTCCAACAGGACTTGGCACCTGCACACAGTGCCAAAGCAACCAGTACCTGGTTTAAGGACCATGGTATCTCTGTTCTTAATTGGCCAGCAAACTCGCCTGACCTTAACCCCATAGAAAATCTATGGGGTATTGTGAAGAGGAAGATGCGATGTGCCAGACCCAACAATGCAGAAGAGCTGAAGGCCACTATCAGAGCAACCTGGGCTCTCATAACACCTGAGCAGTGCCACAGACTGATCGACTCCATGCCACGCTGCATTGCTGCAGTAATTCAGGCAAAAGGAGCCTCAAATAAATACTGAGTGCTGTACATGCTCATACTTTTCATGTTCATACTTTTCAGTTGGCCAAGATTTCTAAAAATCCTTTCTTTGTATTGGTCTTAAGTAATATTCTAATTTTCTGAGATACTGAATTTGGGATTTTCCTTAGTTGTCAGTTATAATCATCAAAATTAAAAGAAATAAACATTTGAAATATATCAGTCTGTGTGTAATGAATGAATATAATATACAAGTTTCACTTTTTGAATGGAATTAGTGAAGGAAAAAAAAAAAAAAAAAAAAAAATCAACTTTTTGATGATATTATACTATTATACTAATTATATGACCAGCACCTGTGTGTGTGTGTGTGTGTGTGTGTGTGTGTGTGTGTGTGTATATATATATATATATATATATACACACACACACACACAAGATATTTAAAGTTTATTGCAAAATATGCATATAAATAAAATTATTTAAGTATACTGAGAGAGTATGGAGACGGTCACAGTGCTTGGCTAAGTCTTGTCGCAATTCTGATTGGTGGAGATTTCTTGGCAGAATCATGGCTAAATGTAGTTTTTCACCAGGAATTCCTTGTTGCTCACAGTGTCTTTTTTTTAATGGTTTATAAGTTAACATTAAAAATCAATCCCCATGGAGAAAATGAATGGGATAACACGACTTTTGAACTCTATTTCCAGCTAACAAAAAATATGTTCTAACTTTATGATAATGTTCATATTATATTTATTAAAAGTTTTTTCTAGGTTATGTGGTCGTTAAGCAAATATTCCATTTTATCATTTTGCAAACATTGTGGAAGCATTACTTTTGAATGTTTTTTGAATATTCTTAAACAAGTGTACATTTGAAAAAAAAAAAAAAAAAGTTAGAACATCAACTAAAAAGTTTCAGAAAAAACTTCCATGAACAATGTATAAATAAGGTTTTTGCGCTAATGTTTTAAGAAAATTATTAAAAACATAATTAAAAACTTCAACAAACATTCTATTAATGATATTTGAAGAAAGTTTAGACAAACAAAAAAGTTTTGCTACAATGTTAGACCAAGTTCTGAGAACGTTCCCTTTTAGCTGGGTTGGAATTCCTAGTTTTTAAACAAAAAAAAAAAACATTCAACATTCCAACATGAAGTGTATCTTTTTCTCACTGACACTGATAGTTCCGTGAGTTGATAAGGAAACTCGCTGAACACATCCGAGTAATTTGGTGTAATTACCGGTCACTGGGTTCATAGATGGCATTTAATTAGGTATTCCAGATGTTCTGTTAAAGGAAACTGTGGGAATGGCATGTGTATGTCTTCACCCTTGGCACATCTGCGTGTGCCAGTACAAGAGCATATCTGGAGCTGGACTCTTTTCAGGCATTCTCATTCTTTCAGTGTTTCATATAAATAGCCCAACCCAGGGCCCCAAAAAACCCCTTTAATATATCCCTTCTCTCTTTTCTTCTGCGCCAAGAGCCCTTTCATGCATCCCTCTCTGCGATCCCGCCCAATCCAGCCTCGCAACAACAATGGGTGAGTGAATGAGTAATTGAATGGGAGGGTGAGGTGGTGAATGGATGAACTGAGAAGAGGGGATTTAGCAAGGGAGAAAGCGCCTTTGTGTTCCGTCACTAAGGCTTAAGACAACTTGCGGCTCTCTGTGTGGTGTCTGAGCATTTGAATGTGAGGTGGAGAGATAATAGAAGCCAAACAGAAACTTGGAGGAGGGATGACAAAGACCAGACTCAGGTGAGGCCATTAGCCTTATCAAGTGCTGTTGAAACAAGCAACACGCTACTAAACAAATAACTATGGGCCAGGTGTGTGTGGCCTGTGACGGCGCCAAACGGTCTCTACGCATTCTTTTTTCAAATGAAACAGATGAGGGAACAGAGAAATGAGTCTCACTAGGTTAATATAAAAGCTGATTATGTAAAAAACAATAAAATAGTTTTCACAGACCTGATAAATCATAAAATTTTCTCCAGTGAAAACATCAAATATAGCAGCCAAAAACAGATAACAGTTAACTCACGTTTTTTCTGGTGATGTTGCGAACGTCGTGCACATACTGGATTTTTCCTTCATGTCGGACAACTCCCACTGAAATTGAGTCCTCGCATACTTCTGATGCAATGTACAAATCAACCTTGAAGCCCAAGTCCCGAAGCACCAGATAACCTGCAAATTAACATAAAAACATTCATAGTAAGAGACTTTAAATTCAGAGTGAGTAGTATCACTAGTGTCTTTAGTGCTGGCCTAGGGTGAACAGACATCCCCTTTTTCCCAGGACAGTCCCGTATACTTCAGCTCTATTTTTAGTGTCCCGACTTATTATAAAAAAAATCATGTTTGAAAGTGAGTATAGCAGTCTTCTGTCACACGTGAATAGCCTTATCAAAGGTAGCCAATCTTGTCATAGTATATTTTGGAGAACAAAATTACCATCCAATCACAATTCGTTATCGATTAATTTGCCATTAGTGAAGGAGGGGTATTAGAGAGCATGGAGGAGATCAATTTAGAAGCTAATATGTCAAAGCAGGATCTTAACGAGGATCTTCAAAATAATTTATCAAGTTATTATGCAAAGTAAGTAACTGTTCACCCCGTCCCGTATTCCACCATGAGAAATCTGGTTACCTTATTCTGGCCACACAGCACAACTTTATATTATATATTAGATTAGATTAGGTTAGATTAAGATTGACCTGTCGCAATGCCATCAAACAGTGAAAGGACTCTGATTGGACGTCTCTGCTCTGCTGGGACTGCAGGGTAAATTTTGGGACTTTCCTGGAAGAAAATAAAGTTGTATAATTGAACAGCTTTGCAAACAAAGAATTTCTCTCTCTGTAAAATGTAATGTGAGACTCACAAACTCCTGTCCATTGTCATTGACAAAAAACTCTTGTAGTTTCAGGCTCCAGTCGTGGCGTTTCTTTAACACGCCGTACAGCTGCAGCGGTTGACACATGTAGCAGCGCCATGGGTCCAGATCACGGGCGCTGTTGGCCGCTCCTGCTCCCACTAATATATCCAGACAGTCCACACAGAAACACCTGCGGGCAAAGACACTGATCAAAGACAGCCTTTAAAAAGTCAAATGAAACTGACAATGTTTGGTGAAAGTTTGAGTTTAATGTGTAAGCCATTTGTAGGGTGAAACTGTGGCATTTTTAAAACAATGCATTATGTTTGAGTGTCCTGACATGAGTTTGAAGAGCCAAGACTTAAAAAAAAACTGTAGCCTGTATCAACAGCTGCAACCATAGCACAAAAGTATTGTGCAGTTTAACACAAATGGCTAATCTATACAGACCTATCTCAGTTTCCAATAATTTCCCAGGGGTGACAAAACAGACAAAAAAAAAATTGTTATCTGAAAGGATGTGCTTTTTATATATATAAGGGGGAGTACATACTTGTGCAGGCAATACTTCACAGGTTCTGACTACATTTTTATTAAAGAATCAGTGAGTAATTATGATTATATCTAGATTATGAGTAAAAACTGTTCTTATTCATTTCCATATTTGTTTTAAATGTAATTTTACATTGTCAAGTGATTTTAATTCAACTTAGATGAAAGTGTTGAAGGTTGATGAAGGTGTACGGACTAAACTGTGCGATTTGTGATGGTGATGGTGGCAGTTTGTGGCTAATCGTTAAAGGAAATTAAATTATACACTTCGCCTTTAAAGAAAGGCAATCTATCAATATGCTGAGTAACAGAAGAAGACAAACATCTGAACAGCTCAAAGATTATGGGAGGGGGGTGGTGGTTGGGACGGTCATGGAAGTGAAATGTGACAAAATGCCAAGATGCTATTGGAATGAAATGTGAGATTGAGTGAGAGATTGCGGGACAAAATGAGTTTCGTACCTGCAGCAGTTGGCATTTCCACAGAGCAGCACCTCTCTGCCGCCACAGCACACGGTGCAGTACGACTGGTAGCCATCATCATCGTACATGTAGGAGATCTCTAAATAAACATCCTGACACATTCACAAATAAAAACGTGTAAATAACATAAATAGCTTCCTAGAGTCCCTGTTTGAAACAACATATCATGTTGCTCCAAATAAAGTGAAATAGGATCATGCAGCGATGATGGAAATTATCTATGGTGAAATCGATAGATACAACACTGGTGTCCAGGTGTTAGGATCGAATGCTGTTGTTTGACACTTTTATGAGCAATCATGTCAGCACGTGTTGGAGAACCATGTTCCCAGACTCTCGAGTTGTGTTGTGTTCTGTTTTGAGTATGTGGAGAATAAGGTCAACTCTTACCTTGCATGTTAGGCAAAGGCCTCCTTCAAACAGCGGGTGGAAGGTCGCCACTCTCGTCTTTCCACAAGAGATGCAGAACTCTGAAACAGACAAGCAAGCATATTGACAGGTGGCTCAGTCAAAATACAAGAGTAACTTATTCTTGGAAGCATCTGTAAGAATGGGCTGAAAATTATTAACCAATGAGAAGCGTTTTTCTTCTCTGCATTTCTCCTCCTCTCTAGTTTGCTTTCTAATCTAGTCAGGGGCATAGTTTGTGGGGGGATGGGGGATAGGTAACCCCCCCAATAACCAAAACAAGCAAGTACAACCCCAAAAGGTACAAAAAGGTTAACATTGGCCATAGCATTGTACTGAGGAGTCACCAATGGTCTTACCTCCTTATTGCAACAAATACTATAGTTAAACAATTACAAGAACTTTGTTACTTTTTCATAAGGCCAAGTACACATTAGAATCAAGAGGACCTTCTGGAATTAAAAATGTAAATGGGTTCTGCTAATAATTACATATATTAGGTAAACCTGGCTTTCAGATATTCTAAAAGATGGCAGAATCTATATTTTCAATATAAGAAAATTTTAAGTACAGTTAGTTTGACCTATCATAGTGTTACATGTTGTGTTCTCCTGTCACATGTTCCTTTGTTCTGTTTTCTCGCCACTCCTGCGTTTCCATGGTCACCCTCATTATGAGTTCATTTGTCCCAGCTGTGTCCTGTTAATTAGTCTAGTCATCACCTTGTTTCCCCTGTGTATTTAAGCCCTCTGTGTGCCCTTAGTGTTTGTCGGTTCTCGTTTGTTGGTGTTTTCACTGCCTGTTTCCCGAGTTTATGATTAAAGTTCCGAGTTCTCCTTCGTGAGTTTGTTCCACACCAAATCCGTAACACATAGCACTTTAATTTAGAAAAATCTGTCAAACTGGTAAATTTTTAGGTGCTTAAATAAAATACAAATACATACCCTATGTAAACAAGTAATTGTAAACTAGGCTATTACTTGTTATAAATGCATGTAAGGATGATACCACAAAAGACCATTTCAAAGATTAAATAAATCTCTTGGGAGCATGCCCTAATGTTCAAATCAAAACTACGCCCTTGAATCTAGTTGTCTACTAAACCTGGTATTGTATATTATGAATATTGTTGGCTCTTTTATAAACGGCTTTTGTTCCTCTTTTGTAAGTCGCTTTGGATAAAAGCATCTGCTAAATGTAAAATGTATACCGTAGCTATGTATGTACATTGTAACTATATATTTTCCAGCTATTACTGCCACTTAAAAAAACGAGTACTTTTTGAATTATTTACAAATAATACCTTTTTTAATGTATGACTAAAATGGCTGATTATTAAAATTGTATACTATTTTGTATTTTAAAAAATTACACCATTAAAAACTAAAATCTGTCATTTTAAAAGCTGCAAGTGAATTTAGGCATCACAACATTATAATGTGCAGTATGGAAAATCTATATTTATTTGGATATTGATTGGCTAAAGACTACATTACATAGTGTTAAGTGATCTGTGTGAGTGATAGCATTTCTATAACTATTTTTTCTATATCTATTTTTAAAGCAAAAAACGTGTTCTGTGTGAATGGATGAATGCAAGGCTTGTAGCAGGTTGCAGCACTACACACCTTCTATACTTCTGTGATTCTTCAAAACTTCATGGACCATTTGTTCTGAAAAGCAGATGAAATGGCAGTCATGAGGAACAAGTTGGAAATTCACATTTTGGTAAAGCTCAATGATGTCTAAAAGAGCTTGTAGAGTTCTATGGTTTACAGTAATTTGGCAATTTAGACATCAATTCATTATCTGTATCATTTAAAGGCTTAGTGAACCAAAACATGAAAATTCTGTCATTATTTACACACACAAACCCCCATGTTATTCCAAACCCATACAGTTTGATTACCTAGACTTTAAATGGATGAACACAAATCTTTCAGGTTTTATTAAAAATATCTTCATCTGCGTTCTGAAGATTAACAAAAGACTTATGGGGTGAGTAAATGATGACAGAAATGCAATTTTTGGGTGAACTAACCCTTTAATATCACATCTGGAGTGCAGCAATCGGTTGTCACCCATGATCATGAATAATATCCTTAGTGTGAGCTCTAACCTCTGCTGTAGACGTCCTCAGTGCCAGATTTGGCCTTACAGAGGCTGAGTCGAGCTCTCTTAGCAGAGGGGGGGAACTCCGGAGGGATGGAGTCCAGCAGCGCTGAGCTCTCTGAGGCCATGGGAAAAACACAATACTCAGCTGGAAGAGACACAAACACACTAGTATTACTCACTGTTATAATCAAACATGCTCACACATGTACTGTGAATAATGGCATGGATATTTCATAGATCAGGCACTTAGAAAATGAAGCAACTTGAATACGTATTGTGAGTACTTCAGCAGTTAGTAATTGTCAAGAATGATCACATCACTAAAGCATTACTTCATAAAATAATAAAGCCTGTTTTGGTAACAGTGACCAGTGACTTATAAACTATTATTATTACTGTTATTTTCTGCCTTAAAAGTGCCCTAAAATAAATTGTTGTACTGTAATAATTATTGTACTGTAATAAAAATAAATAAAAATAAATTACTGCAAAATCTACATTATTTATTTTATTTATTATAAATAAATTAAATATAAAATATCAACAAATAAATATTATTCATCAGAAATCATGAATCAGTTATTGTGTCCAAACAGGTTAATTTAATTACTTTAAAAAAATTTCCTCACTACAATGAGAATTTGGGGAAATGTGCTTAATTGCCCTGAAAATAATGTCACAGTCTAAAAATAATCTTAATTTTGTTTAACCAAAATACATAGATTTTTTCCTTTTGATTTTGTGGCAAATTATAACAGACATTGACCAAGAGAAATACAGACACGAAGATGCAGACAGACAGCTGTTAGACTTCTCTTCCACATCTATTATCGCTGTGGGGAAAAGCCAGCAGTCTATAAATCATAAAGTAATTAGATAGGCTAGTTCCTCTTTCTGATTCCACTGTAAGACCACACTATCAGAGACTTCTGCTTGCTCATCTCTGCAGTGGTTCAGAAACATTTTCAATGTCTTGATGCTAAACTCAAATACAAGAACCCTTAGGTTTTACAGCCCAGTATCGACTCACAATGGCACAATTAACAAAAATTATTGATATGTTAGATACGTAAGATGATCTCCTGAAAACTCAAGGTATTGGATAGATTTAAATGACAGACCAGCTCTAATGAATCCCAAACAGAGGTCTATGATCTGACACACTAAGCTGGTAAGTGTGAGAGTGTAACCTTCTAATACCTGACTGAGCCCTGACGCCTGAGGGCCCTGCAGCTTGTTATTTAAGCAATACCACAAATACTTTACTGTCACAGATTTCCACAGAATTTGAACACCCTTTGTTCACAAAGTTCCACACATTCTGAGTAATTTGTTTAATAATTATTGTTTGTTTAATAAACACATTTTCCACAGAATCAGAGCTAAAAATGTGAAGGAAAAAAATACATAAATGATAACCCAGGAAAGCTTATAAGCTCTTGAGAACAAAACTACTTGATTATTTGTATTAGTTAGTTATGTATATATTATATATTAACTGCTTTAAAAATGCTAATAAATTAATAACACTGTTATAATTTTTTTCTTTAGCAAATCTCAGAATGAATATCCATGTTTGATATTGAACATATATTCCGCTATGTGTGTGGTAACAAAATGGGCTTGTTCGTTAAGCTGCAGTCTTGGAACTCAACTACAGTGTGTGACTTCAAATGAATTCATAACATTCCCTTGTAATAACAGCTTTGAGAAAAACTTGACCAACAAGTTACATTACTTTCCTGTTGCTAACATTTTATATGACTTCACAAGATGGCAATGTTTCAAATTCTGCCAGTAGAAACTGCTCAGTCTGTAGGGCTTTCTGTAGAAACTGTTCTAACAGTTTTAAGTGCGGTTTTAAGAGTTTGTCTTTTTATGTCTCATGGTGGATCGCGTAACCTATTTATTTTAATGTTATGTTAAATTTGTGTATTCAGTGCCTGTAAAAGGAGTATTTGTCTGAATGTCACTGCATTAGAAAAACCCCATCAAACCAAGTGGCATCTGCAAACAGTTAGTCAGCTATGTTTAGTCTTAGACTTAGTCCTGTGTCAAATATATTTTTATACTTATATATTTTATATACTTAATATACTTTTTAGTTCCTATCATATTGAGTCAACCTTGTCCTGTTTTTGTTTAGTCAAGTTTTAGTCGGTTTCACAGACAGAGCTTAGATTAAGCCAGGATTAGGCCTTATTTCAATAAGGACATTTAAGTAGCTTTTTTTTCATTTAATCAGAATTATTGCACTTTCACCTATTAGCACAAACTCATACGCATGGTTTATTTTACCTCATCTAGTGTGTGAGGTATTGACACTCTCTCTGTCTACATTTAAAACTGGTAAAGCAAGAAAATTCTCTCAAAATTTCAAACGATGAAATTCCTAATAGTAATTTAAATAATTCCAAATTACATTAATGTTTTTCTATTAAAACAACAGCAAAAAAGATTTTGTATTGCCACAGAGGTTGTGTAAGTGAATTTATCACTTTATCACAACCACAATCGCAAACAATATAGCCAAGTCTCAGCACGTCGTTAGCCAATATAGACATATTCAAATCAACTGAGTCAATAGACAATTGACTATTGTCAATAATTCAAACCTAATAGCTTACGTTATAAGCAGATTTCCTCAAATGAAAGTTAGTCCACATAAGTCAGCACATGAAGGTATTGTTGTTCGTTACCACGGCAACTACTTGTGTCCAGGTATGAACGCTCTTCTCGTGAATGAAGTAAGTAACTGCACACATGACGGGCGGCAAAATCGTAAGAAAAGCTTGTCGTGTACTGAAAATTGCTGAAAATCATCCAATATCCTTTTTATGTTTTAGAATAAATATATCAAAATATCCATAAAATCTAAATTGTATAAAATACTTCTCAGATATATTTTTTAGAATAAAGTTGCATCAAAATTGTATTTGAAATATAGAGATGGGTTCTGTTTTAATGTACCTAAAATAAAAAGAGTTTAATATACAGGTTTGTGGCTCTTCATTTCTTTTGAATTACCCAGTTGTAAACTTATGTCCACTGTACTTTTTTATAAATACCTATAGTATTTGTATTAAATCTATATTCATTGAGTTGAATCGAAAATCGAATCGATTTGAGAGCTTGTGAATCGAAATCGAATCGAATTGGAACATCTGAATCGATACCCAGACCTAATTAACACTACTGCAAACACATGATTCTAGAGCTTTTCTCAGAGCTAACTTGACTTTTCTGTGCCATTTTTGCTTCTGGCTCATCTCAAGATGATTAGAAATGTACAATATGTAAATATGCAAATTTACTTTTTTAATATAAATGTAATGCTCATTTCCCCTAGTTTTACATTTAGATTAATCTAGATTACTTAGATTATAAATTCATCTTTAAAATATTCTACTTTGTTTAGTGCTTTAATCTTTAAAAACACTAATAATTTCACAATACTGTTCATTGAATATCCATTTTTCATACTGTACATTGTAATGTTGTAATGCCTAAATTTACAACTGGTTTTCATGCTTTATTTTAATTTATTTATATAATATTTTAATATTTGCCATTTATCAGTTATAGGCCATAACAAAAATACAGAAAATACGAAATTATAAATACAAATACAAAAATGTATTGACTAAATTGCAGCCATGGTACTTACGTTATTTCATTAAAATAAACTGCTTGGATTCATATTTTAAATTGCATTTTAAATTGTGGTCACTATACCCCCTGTAGTCATAAGCCTTGTCTGCATCATGTTTGACCCTAATTTAAACCCTTTTACTCAGGTATGTTTTTATAACTGCATGGACTGAGTGTGAGATCTGACATACTGTCACAGATGGCTGTCATGATGACATGTACTCACCTGCGTTCTCTCTGGGTTTCAGGCCCTCCTGACCTTTGGGCATAAAGCCACCATGAGCCCAGTCGAGCATGGGCTTTATCTGTTCTTCAAGACTGTCTGACTCACATGGAGGAAAAGTCTTCTCTGCCCGTATACTAGCCACCTGGGGACACACGCAGATAGCAGGAGAACAGTATGTCAGAGCAACTGTAAGAAAACAGAAACCATCCTGGAAACAAATGTTTTAGGTGGAATAAAACTAACAATGTGTACTGTGTCTAAAATAACACATTCAGAAAGACTATCCTCTCAGTAGAAACAGAGACAAATTGCAGATATTAATCATGCTGTATAGAGACTGCAAAAGAGTGGGGTACAAAATCAGAGAGAGAGACAAAGTAAAGTATAGCCAGTCCTGTCGTTCTGGTGCATGTCTGGGCTTGGATGCTCTTGTTAACTTTGTTAGGAGGTACGATTCACAGAGAGATAATTAAGGAAGCTCTGGGGAATTCCAGACTTTCCAGATAAGCATTTTCCCAGTCTCCTGTTTATCTCACATACAAACACATACACATTTGAATATGTAAAAGTAAAGTCGAATTTCAGAAGAACAGGTGCATATTTGTATAATTGTCTTCTATTAAATAAACTACAGACATTGCAAACTGTCCCATAGGCAAAAATAGTGATATAAAACAGTGAACACAGACTGTGTATTCTCTGCTCTCACCTCCAGGGCCTGGAAGATTGCTCTACGGTAGGAAGCCAGTTTGGTGTAGGATGACTGGTTGAAAAACTTTGGGAAGGCTGTGATGGAATCAAGTTTGTCAGCAGACACCTGCAAGATACACATGACACCAGGGTCAGAAAGTAACCAGGACTAAGGGCAAGCATTTGTTTGTGTGCAGGTTAAGTTTATATATATATATATATATATATATATATATATATATATATATATATATATACGTGATAATTTTTTTTCCCTTTAACACATTTATGTATTTATGCAAATACTTTTACACCATTCAAGCGTGGTAAGAAAACAAAGAGAACGTAGTGCGTACTGGCACCCACAATGAACAAAAACACACAAAATTATGCCAGAATGCACATTTTGTAGCGTATCCTCACAGACAGTCTTAAATGAGTTAAATTCATTTTTAAATGAAAACAAAGAGTTGTGAGACAATGGGATGTGTGTTAGATGATCAGTGTCAGCAGCCTAATAAACCTACTGCTGTCTGTCATTAGAATAATCAAAGAACAAAAGAAAAAGAAAATCACTCACTGCTCTTGACTGAATAACTTTTGTAGCTTTTATAAGAATTATTTTTTCAGAGAATTTAATAAATTAATTAATTAATTACACTGAATTAATTAGCATTAAATTCATTCCATTTCCCACCTTGCATGACATTCAATTTGATTCCGCCAAATATTTTGTTTCACAATTCACATAATAGAGACGTTCAAACTAGTGATGTCAGAGGTACCAATACTTCAGGATCAAATCAACACGTCAAAAAATAATGTAACAATACCAGTTTTTCTACAGTATCAGTATTACTGATTCAATATGGCATTCAAGTGATGTTACCACGGTCAGCAGTACTTCATTTAAGCACAGTTGAGCCAGTGGCAATGAAAATGACAGTAATTTCCTTTTCCAGTAATTGTTTTCTTTTATATTTTGTAGAACATGCTGTAAACAAGTTAATAATTATTTAGCAGATTATGTTTGATGGCTGTTGCAAATGAATATGTTTTGAGTTTAGCATTTTTTGTACTTTACAATAATAAGCAGTTTTCTGTTTCTTTTGATAGTTATTTTCTGAATGTTTACTTGAATTGAATTGATACTGATGTTTGTTACTTGAAAGCATTTTTATTTAGTTTGATTGCTTTTCAGTTGTTTGTTCTTGTTTTTGTTACTGACTGTTTACTTGAATAATTGCTTGGAGAAACTTGAAGCAAAGTCTATACCATTATTTTAATATAGTTAATATTTACATCAATATTTAACATTTAAAATAAAATTTAAATAAAAGTATGTTCAATGTCATTTTAGTTTTTGCTGTGCTATTGAAATTGATATCCAAATTGAACTGCTATTAGTATCAACTACTGCAGTTGTGGTATTCTGACAACCCTTCATTTTGTTTGAGGAAATTCAGGGTTTCACCAGCTATCCTGAAAACGTTCTATTTAGGGGCGATAGAAAGTGTTTTAACTCAGTGCATCACAGCGTGGTATGGGAACAGCACCAGTCATGACTGCAAAGCCCTGCAAAGGGTAGTGCGCTTATCCGAGCGTATCTCAGGGTCAGCTCTCCCGCCTCTGCAGGACGCCTACACCAAACGCTGCAAAGGTAGAGCTACCAAGATCATCAAGGACTCTAATCACCCTGCAAACCCTCATTTCACGCTGCTGCCATCTGGTAAGCGCTTCCGAAGCCTGATGGCCAAAACTGAGAGACTCAGGAGGAGCTTCTTCCCCAGGCCATCAGACTCCTGAACTTAACATCACGTGACTTCACTTCAGGATAAACATCGATACACTGACATTGCACTGCACTTTCTGTTCTCGTTGTTACTGTGTAACAGCCTGTTATAAACCTGTTTGCACATTATACTCTTATACATTTGTTAACCACATATTTATAAGTCTACAGTTTACTCACTGCAAAGTCTACTTCAATTATTTTATTCCACTTTATCCTTATTTGTTACCTTTACCTTTTTTTTTTTTTTCTCTTGACTTGATTATTTATAATTCTACAGATATAGACATATATATATATATATATATATATATATATATATATATATATATATATATATATATATATAGTACTTTTTATTCTATTTCTATTATAATTTCTTCCTTGTGTTTTTAACTGTGAATTTGCACTGTCCATGGAGCGGACCTGTTTACATTTCACTGCCGGTTGTATATTCTGTATATAACTGTGTATGTGACAAATAAAACTCTTGAATCTTGAATCTTACCTCTGAGAATTTTCCATCTCCAAACCACTGCAGCCAGCGCATGCCGTGGGATGCCTGCCTCTTCCCTGTTGCTCTCCAGGTCACCACCATCCCGGGCCACCAAGAAAAGCCTTTTATCTTGCCCCAGACTAACTCTCCAATACCAAAGCCTTTATTATCCTGAGGAAGAAAGACATGCAAATTAGACATGGTTCACCATAAATTAACATTTTATCACTCACTGAAACTTGCATTAGATTTGAAAAGTACACAGACACAAATTTCAGTGATTAATAACTTTTTTTATTTTACATTTTTAAATCTGAAGAATTTGACTTCTTTAGTATGTACTAATTTTATGTTGTTTTTTGGTCTGTTTTGTTCCCATCCAGCCTGAACATTCTGCTAAATAACTCCTTTTGTGTTCCACGGAATAAGAAAAATCATACAGGCTTCGACTAGTATATTTTAATTTCTTGGAGAATTATCTTTTTGAACAAGATGGACAATTTACATTATCACTGCACAGATTTCTGTTTCAGTTACAAAAAGAAGGACAATCAAATGCTCTGTTGCACTCAGAGAGCTGGATTGAGCACGGACTGAGACACAATCAAAACCTCTGACACTGAACTTGTCTGAGCACGACTCTCAATCAGTCAGGACCATTTCAACAGCGCTGTTGTTTCCTCACCTGTGCGAGTGTCTGTGAGTATTTATGAGTCTGTGGTCAACAGTGACTTAGAAGATGCTATAACCCACAAAACCCCCATTCAAGACCTTCACAGTCTCTTTGTCTTGGTCATCCATGCTCTCTAAATGCGCAGCTGCCTGGCTTAGTGACACGCAAAGGAGAGGATACACCTCAAGCACAAAGGCTGTTATCTTCACATTCAAACTGAGCCGTTCTGTGAGGCTACTGTTACATGTCGAAGGCAGGTGGACAAATATTGGTACTTGTGGGTTGTTTGTGCATGAACATAAAGAGGAACGGGACATGACAGGATAGGTGGATTGTGAATTTGTGTGTGTGTGTGATATCCTTGTACCTTGTACTCAGGTTGGCTGGCTGTGTCAGTAGTTGAGGTGGATGTGGCGCTGCTCTGTGCAGAGTCTTTAGAGTCCTGTTCAATGAGCTCCAGTACGGGACCCTCAGGAACACTAGAAACCTGCAGACACACACAATTTCAACCCTTAGTCAAACAAAAAACAAAAATACAAATAAAACAAAACAATAAAAAATTGTTGCAAAATGTACAACCTGCTGCCCTTACAGACTTCTAGTGCAATGCTGCCAACACAGTTGCATGTCTGTCAACACATTTTTGTGTGTTTTTACAAACTGTGAGATAGTTCAAAATGATTTTCTGAGGTAACCGACGGCATATTAAAGTGATGTCAAAACAGCTTAAGTTGAATTTAACCTGAAATAATCCTTTAGGATAGCTGTGTTGTGGAACATGATAGCTGGTTTCTGGCTGGTCATTACCTGTTTTTTGTTTTTGCCAGCAGGACCCTTGACCAAGATGGTCTACCAGGGGTGTGTTTCCAGTACAATGCCATAACTCGCTGCTGAAAGGGTTAGTTCATCCAAAAATGACATTTCTGTCATTAATTACTCACCCTTATGACATTCCAAACCCTGAGACCTTCGTTCATCTTCGGAACACAAACAAAGATATTTTTGATGAAATCCGAGAATTCAAGTATTCTCGTCGCTTCATTACATTAAGGTTCAACCACTGTAGTCACATGGACTATTTTAACAATGTCTTTACTACCTTTCTGGGCCTTGAAAGCTGTAATAACGTCTATGGGGTGTCAGAGAGCTCTCGGATTTCATCAAAAATATCTTAATTTGTGTTCCAAAGATGAATGAAGGTCTTATGGGTTTGGAACGACGGGTACAATAAAAAAGTACAATAAATTAAAAAAAATCTTTAACAATCATAGTACAATACATTGTTGAAGAAATTTACTAACTAGACATTGGCTGTTTTCCAAAACTGTAGTAACTGTGGTACATCCATTGTTCAAACCTTGCTAAGTCATTAATGATGTTATGCAGGTGGTGGAGTAACAACTTGTGCTAATTAATCGGTTTGAGATTTAATTAATGCCAGTTTACTGCACTCTGTCTGTCTTTGCTCACCCCGCCATAACACAGACAAAACAACCATGAAAAAGAGTTTATCAAAAAAAAGGGAGGCGGGGGATTTTTCCTATCTGAATTTCTATGGCCACTGTTTTGATTGACTGGGTACAGGCAACTTCAAATGTGTGACAACATAAAGACACAGTGATAGACAGCTCGACTTAAAGGTGTTGAGTTAAAAGTGAGGAGCTGACAGTGGCATGACAGCTTTAATCTGCTGCGAGTGTGATCTCTATTCGTCAGCCTAGATTTCAGTGTGTCTGACAGACAAAAATTCACTTAAAGCATAAAGCGGCTTTGTGTGTGTGAATGTGAGCATTACCATGTTGCTATGATCCTGTTTACTATGTCCCCTCTCTCTGTTGCGCGGTTTACTGTGAGCTGTCAGTCCTGCCTGGAAAATAGTCCTGGGACGAGGCCTTTGCCGCAGACCCGTCTCACAACCAGACCCAATGTCAGCCTTTTCCTGAAACCATAATCCCGTAACAATAAGCTGATCCATATGTGCTAGGACTGTACCATATTTATAGATTAAGGGACTGTTTACATAACACCGTTTTCAACTAAATACGAAATACTTTTTATTTTGGCCGTTTTGGCCGTTCATTTACACGACAACAGTGTTTTGGTGGCCTGAAAACGCAAACCTATGAAAACAAGTTTTTGAAAATGACACACTTAGCATCTCTGTGTAAACTACAAAAACGTGAATCTGTGAAAACGGTGACATCATGCACATGCGTATTACGTGTTTAGTCTATAGGCTTTCTTTCAATTATTTATTTTCATTTATTTTTTGCAGATGAAAGAATACAGATATTAACAGTAAGAAATAAGAGTGGGGGACATACGGACATCATCACAAGTGGTTATAAGAATTACACAAATCAAAACAATATAACATTTCGTCATCATGAAAAATTAAAAAAAGGTTCCCCACAACAGACTCAAGGATGATATATGACATTTTCTTAAAGGAAGCAAAAAGGGACTTTATATCAGAAGAGAACTAAAATTCTAAAATCGGGATTACAGTTAATGTTTCTGGCTTTGTAAAGAAGAAATTTACCCAGAAGACAAAGTAATAATACAATATTATCAAGAATAACATCCTTAGAATGAAAATCGGACAAAAAATTATAGATCATGTAATTGAGTATACCACAGTAAAAGAATGCGTATGTACGCAGACGCATAGTCTTTCTTTACAAAGTGACATAGCCAACTACTTGTCTGGCATGCATAATACAGCATTATTAGTTGTTTACACTGATCCGTGAGAACGGGATTGTTTTTGTAATGTTGTCATCTGTTTTTGTCAGATTTTTAGCACATCGTTGTCGTGTAAACGTACCCTCATTTTATAGAAATAGAAATTTTAGGGTGGCTAATGGAAGATATTATATTATATTATCACACAATGATTATTTATTTTCATTCTTTCTAAATGTATATTTTGTTTGCTGCTTATTTACACTTTTATAGACAGGAATAGTCAAGTATTGACAAGATGGGAGGAGACAAAAGTTGCATTCAAATATTGTACTAGCATGTATTAACACTTTAGATACAACCTAATTCCATATACTGTATTTTTTTGCTAATTTTCTTAATAGGTTGGTAAGGCAAGGTTATGCACACAACAGCACCTGTTCAGTCTGTAAACTATATCAATTCCCATAATCTGATTTATATCTTCTATGTATTGCTTTGTTTCCTCTTTGCACTGGAGGCACAACATTTATCAGTAGAGAGGAAAACGCCTTGTTCCCTGAAGGAGGGGATGGAGACGTACGTCGGACGTCACCAACGAATTGGGATCACTTCTGGGAGCCCTATCAGCTTTGAGTGTCTACAGAATGGTTACATACTTAACTGAGATGTTCCTTTTCAGTCAGTCACGTTCGACGTACGTCAGACATCACTGACGAATTGGGATCCCGATGGAAAAAGCCACAGCCACTTCCAGTGCCCTACGCAGGTCTCTCAGGCCCCCATACTAGGGCGGAAGACTTGTGCAGAGAGCAATCACTGTGTTCTGCATGACCCATTCAGTGACTATTGGATAACACTGGGAAAGTGTGCCCCTTCCAGTGGAAGGGAATGCTGCAGAGCCCACATCCATCCCAAAGGGAGGTATCATGTGAGAGTTACACATATGGACTGGCCAGTTAGGGCAGTGCAACATACAGAATGTTCCTGGGGTGGCTCCGGCCAATCCAGGGGGGAGACAACACCTGGCAGGGACGGCTGATCGGACTCTGCCAAGGGAAAGACACAGGCTCACCGTAGGGAGCTGTACCATGGAAGAATACACATATGGGACCGTCGTAGGAGTCACAACATATGGATACCCAGCCTAACACAGATTCCACCCATGCATACTAGTGTTAGGCCTGGCATCAGACGCTATGCCGCGTCTGACTGTCATGTGTTGTGGAGGAGCTCGACGGGGTTCGCCAATCTGGGGAACTCTGCTGGAGAATATAAACGCACTTATCCGGTCCATGAGGACGGGAATGGTGCAGCAAGCCGACACAAGAACAGGTACTTCTGTGTTACTGGCTGGTTGAAGTGAGCACACGGTAAGTAACCGCTCTACACGGAGGCAAACGTGTTAGGTGTCTCCCAGCCTGCAGCTCTACATATATCTGCCAGTGAGGCATCATGCGTCACCGCCCAGGAAGAAGCAACACTCCTAGTGGAGCAGGCTCTCAACCCGAGCAGGCAAGGCACTCCTTAGGTTTAGTACTCCAAGGCGGCGATGGCATCCACTATGCTTTAAAATGAGGCCCAATGGGCAATCCTCTGCTACAAGACAACTTTTCCTGTCTGCTGGCCTCCGTAACAGATGAAGAGCTGTTCTGAGGTCCTGAAGCTTTGCATTCTGTCCATGTATAACTGCAGAGGGCAAACAGGACAGAGAAAAGCCAGAGTTGGGTCTGCCTCCTCCAAGGGCAGCGCTTGCAGGTTCACCACCTGGCCCCGGAAGGGAGTTGTAGGAACCTTGGGCACATATCCAGGGTCTCAGAATCACGTGAGAGTTAGCCGGCCCGAATTCTAGGCACGATTCGTTGACCAAAAATGCGTGCAGGTCCCCTACTCTCTTGGAGGCCAATGCAGTCAGGAGTACTGTCTTCCATGACATAATTTTTTAACTCTGCTGACTGCAAAGGCTCAAAGGGCACTCTATGCAGTGTCGTAAACCCCAGAGATAAATCCCAAGATGTGGATTTAATCTCCTCGCCCCCCCCTCAGAAAAATGACGATCAGATCGTGCTTCCCCAAAGATTCATCAACTGCATCGTGATGTGTGGCGAGAGCGGCAACATACACTTGCGGGTGGAGGGAGACAGCCTTCGCTCCAACTCATCCTGCAGGAAGGAGAGCACAGAACTGATTGAACACTTCGGGGGTCTTCCCAGCGGGAAGAGCACCACTCAACGAACACATTGCACTTGAAAGCATAGAGGCGCCTCGTAGAGGGATGAGAGAGCCGAAGTGATGTGTCTACCACTGATTGGGGTAGATCACCTAGAACCTCCATCTCTGAGAATGCAGGACCTTCCTCAGAGGAATGGGCCAGGGAGGGGCTGTCATGAGGAGCATGAGTTGCAATTTAAATGTCCCCATTAAGCAAGCCATAGGCGACAGTGGCAAGGAACAAAAACTCTTGGGAGTAGGACTGCGATCTCTGCCTGTAACGCAGAAGCACCCTCGTTCAACACAGAGGTGAACTGAATGCCCCTTAACTTGGGGAGGACATCGGGTGAACTGAATTGAATGCTTAGTCTGAGCCAGTGGGATGGGCTGGGAAGCGTTAGCGAGGCTCCCAGCGACCATACCAGCAGGACCAAGGGAACCTCAGACGAACCCACAGTGAGGCAGCGAGGTGGAACACAGGAACCGACTTGGACGGCATAGTGGCCCAAAGTGGGGTTTGAGTGTACGATGCAACACTTACCTGGTTCCACCATTGGCAGGGGGTGCGTGAGAAGGCTAGTTGCGTCCTCTAAGCACATACTGCTGCCCGTTGGCGATAGAAGAGGGGCTGAGGGTGGCAAGGTATAGCGTCGCATACCGCCAACTGCATCCTCTTGGGACTCAGAGATAGAAGAAATTGCTCTAGCTGAGAATTTTGGGTACTGGTGGCTGTTACGCCAGTAGCAGAACAGAAGTTCGACAAAAGATTCTCCACCCCGCCCTCCTCCGGGGGAAGAGCAGCTCCGTCCATCTCCGGGTCACCCGTCTCAGGAGTGGGTGATGTCATCTTCCTGCGGGGGGCCACAGGAGACTGACGCCCTTGGCGATGAGCAGCAACTGAGGGGTAACCCACGAGTGACTCTGATAACACGTCGGGGGATGCTCGTGTTTGCTTCAGCCTGCTTCTGAACGACGGAGACCTGCTGGGCACAGCTTTCGACAGTGTCACCAAAAAGGCCACCTTGAGAGATGCAAGGTTCGCCTGGGGTGCTTCTGGACTACCAAGGTGGACATCGTCTGGCCGAGGGCCAGCACTGTGACTTTAAGCACGGTCAGTAACTGGTCCAGCTCAACCTCGGCTCAGAACTACCCTCGTGCATTTTGAACGCTTTGGCCTTCTGTAGACTTGCAGGATGGCCACCGCATGCGGGGTAGAGGCGGCCTGCCAGTAGCACTGACGCCCCACCATCTAGGGTAGTTAGAGAGAAAAACCTTTTTATGCAGCTTTTGGCCCTTTTGGCAACACCATACTGCCAAGTTTTCCATGCACATCCATGGAAAAAAAGCTTTTAGACTGAGCAGCCCCCGGAAAGCATGGCTGTCAACTCTGAATCTGATTCAGCATGAGCATTACAGTGGGCCTCATTTTAATTTCCAGAGCATAACAGCCCTCTCTCCGATGCAGCAATTGACATCTGATCCTCCGTTGGAGCCCTGAATGAAACGCTAGGTCCCCCATGAGAAGGACCAGCAATCCCACCCAGATGTGCACCTGAAAAGAAACTAGATCAGGGAATAGGTGAAGGGACTCCGCCCCTTTTGAGGTTTTAAAGTCTCGACCACGCATCTAGAGTGCCGAGTGACGTGCTGGGTTGCCGCAACAACCTGCGTTGTCAGCCAGAAGCTTGACGGCACATGGCGCGCTGAACGCTCAAGCCTTACGAGATGGGTGAAACGAACAGTGCCGATGTGGTCATGTTCTCCTGAGACAACATGAGCCACCCACGAAAGCAGTTTCAGCTTGCTTATGCCCGGACATGCGAGACAGTGATCGTGGCCATCATAATGAGGATAGGGAGTGGAATGTTGTCTTTAAAAAGAGGCAGTATCACACTTGTGTTACTCTTTTAGGGAAAAATCTCTCTTTTCTTAGTGCTGAAGCACCCAGGGATGGCCGAACCTTCTCACAGCTGAATAAACTGCAGACTCGTTGAAGACGCCTCCTCAAATACTGTGAAAACAGCAGTTGTTGAGCAATGCTCGCGATCACCGTTGTACATGCCGTCACACCAACACTGTCCAGAAAGCTTGCTTTAGACCGGTTTCACACTGCACGCGTTAGCAGAGCGTAAGCAGCGCATATTTTTTCCGGTGCCCATGTTAACAGATTAGAGCATTCACACTGCACGCAGAGGCGGTGCAGCAGGGCATTGCAGGAGTCTTCTTGCTGCGCTGTTCACGCTGAATTAAAGCCACAGTGGATTGTTCTTGATCAAAATTTACCTGATTTACATGAAAAACAACTAATTTCACCATGAAATCATGTAGTGAAGTGTTCCGTGTGTTTCACAATCACCATAAAAAATAAAATACACGAAAACACATCACTGCCAGAAGTTTTTGCCCAAACTTCAAAGGCCTGTTTAAATGATTAAAACTAGAGGCATATCTTAACTTTAAGGTTACTTGTATCATGTAAGCTACCTATATACAGCATGTTACATGCATATGTGTTTGGGACAGAGGGGAACACGGTCGCATTGTCAGCAGATATGCTGCCCATCATAAATCAAAGCATGAGACAGACAGGGGTCGGAGGAGAACACCGGAAAAATGACACAATGGATGATATTTCTCTGTATTTGCACTACACAAGCCATGGTTCAGCTGCACGCGACAAACATGCTGTGTGAAAGCATAATGGCCGCGTGCTGCTCCTGCTCTCCATACACTCTGCTTCTGCGCTGCCACCGCACTGTTTGCGTGTGCAGTGTGAAACCGGCGTTAGACTCATAGTCACTCTTTTCAGAGAGAGCACAGATCTGCTTGGCTCTGAAGTGAAGAACAATGTGTACTGCATCTGTTTCCTTATTTATACCAGCACTGCGGGCGGGGCGGAGTGCAATATGCAAATCTTGCACGACAATGTGCACTGGCTCATTCTGTAGACACTCAAAGTTGTACGTCAAACGTGACCGGAGGGAACCGCAGATAAGCACAAAACACAACAGAATAGATAAGAAGTGATATATAATACAGTCATTTCTGCTTATCATCATTTATCTGATTTTAAGGAGTTTTTAAGTAGAGATTGATTAGCCCTTGACATCTTGAAAGGTGAAATGTGTTGTTGGTAGAGATATGTATCACAACACACATGAATAGACATACACATGCAGACAGTTTGCAGTTAGTGCGCATGTGTATGGCAAACTGTTTGCTTAAAGAAATGTTGCACAATGCGTCTTCTGCATGTCTTTATTCATTACTCTGAAAATCTCATCCACAGAAATCCACAGAAGTTCCATGAAGTGATACCAAACTCTGTATTTATGTGTTTTCCTGTAAAAACCTATTGCTAAGTTCTGGTATGTTATGTGGTATTTTTATTATCATAAATGTATTTATGAATGTAAATAGTCTATCACAGCAGAGGTGAATGAGTCAAGTCAGTTTTATTGTCACATGTGCCTTGGAGAGTGAAATTCTTGAATGAATGAATGGAGGAATCTATGCAAATCTGATTATACCACCACATTTTGAGTGCTTTGTCTTATTTAAAGATATGTGACCTGTGCTGGCAAAATGAGTCGCAATGAGCAATTTTTTTAAAAACCCTTCAAAATGGTGTATGTGAAAAAAAAGAGTCAGCAAAGTTAATTTTGAGAGAAAGTTTTACCTCAACCATACCTTAAAATCCCTGGTAATAATACCAAATTTGGCACACATCAAGTCAAAACTAAATATATATTCAACTTATTTTTCCATGATACCACAATTGTTTAATTAACATCAATGAAACAGACAACCTATATATTAAGACCTACTGTACAGCACGGATGTTTTATAATGTTCTATAATGGATGTTTTATAATCAGATGCTTTTCCACAATAGTTAATCAAACATTCACATAAAACAGATAATGTTTCCGTGAATACTCGCCAAGACAGATATTTTGAAGTACTGTAATTCTGTATATATCGGGATTGCACGCTGTCTTTGTGCATGCGCTTCGGATCTGTCAGTCGCTGTGAGTAAGATCGTTTTTCATGGTCAAGGGAAGGGTACACCGCCCATGAAACGTACAAATAAAGATATTTTTAGATGTTTAATTGCTATTTGGAGCATTGGGATTGCTAGACGAGGGCTTAATTAACTTATTTTTGTGAAAACCTCAAAATCGACCAAAATTGACATTTTTCACTTGTTTTGCCTGTAGCTCGCAATTATCCTGTGCTCCTTTTGCCAACATATATTGATTTAAAAAGAAAGAAAGAAAGAAAGAAAGAAAGAAAGAAAGAAAGAAAAAAGAAAGAAAGAAAGAAAGAAAGAAAGAAAGAAAGAAAGAAAGAAAGAAAGAAAGATATATATTTCCCTTGACTATTTTTGCCATATTTCAGTCATGTCTCCGAAACAGCAGTAAAATGGACTTTGGAATGAATGTGTCTTATTGAAGCGCTCTGTAAGATTGCGATAAGATCAGATGTGTAAGTAAATGAAGTAAATTCTCACCTCACTGTAGGAGGAATCCCAGGCACTGTCTTCCTCTGTGTCGGAGCGCTTACGAGACCTCTTTCTTCTGATGCTGTTCACGCTCTCATCTGAAAGATTTAGAAAGTTCATGGCAAAGTAAGAAATTTCAGACACTTTAGTTTCTATGTACTGCATAATATTTTATCCTAGGCCTACCTGGTTATGTGTTTTATACAACAGAGTGATCAGTTTATTTAATTTATTCAAATGTATTGAATAATAGTATTTAGCATTTCTACACTGTAAAAACATGTGAAATCTTCAGTAATTTACTGTGTTTATGCACAGGAAATTAGTGTATACAAGTTCACAGTAGAATACTGTAGATTCAGTCAAAAATTGTAGTAATGAACGAAGTACTGTGAGAGTCATATTAACCAGCAATTTCCTGTAGAAAATCACAGTAATTACTGCATATAAATTGACCTCACTGTAATTCAATTACATTTACATTTCTGAATAGAGAATACAGGAAGCAAATGTATTCTTTAATAAAAATTAGAAAATGTCAAAAATCACCAGAATGTCACAGAGATTTTATTGTTTTCAATACATGTAGGGTCTATGTACCTGCGGGGGAGGCCGCGCCTCCGTTCTGTTTGGGGCAGAAAGGTGAAGGTGGCTCTGCTGCAGTCAATGGGCTGTTGTCATTGGTCATTTCCAGACCACTGTCGTTCTCTGACAAGCCCTCTCCCACAGATGTGTCGCCATTCACGGCAGCCTGAAAAAGTAGATGGGTTTATAATCTTCACAGAACACAGAATCATACAGTAATTACTGTGTGTGATGGTACAAATATTTTCTGTTCTCATTCATAAAACAAATACTAATGGAGGGCAGGTCCAAACATCTCCACAACATCACTGTCACCGCAACACATCACCAATTATGATTATCAATGAAACGTGTAGTTATGATGACATTTAGCAGCAGAGTCAGTCTCATGCTAACCAGTCAAACCTTGACCCCTTGACCCTTTCTTTTGTAATAGGTTAACAGAATATGTACTTTTACCTAATACTAGGAAAACTAGATGTATAAACCTGAAGAGAAACATCCTCAATTAATTCAAGCATTGGTTTGTTTTTTAAAATAGAGTTTTACAGAGAATATTACGTTAAAAGCCCAGTGACTAAGATAAAGGAGATAATGGCAAGGAGAAACTCCACAGAAATTACAAACTTTTTTTGAAATGATGCGTCTCAAAAAGAGAAAGATTCTCATATATGCAGATTATATACTGTGTATACATATGCAAAGTAGGGCTGACAATAAAATAAAATAAAAAATATATATATTTTGTCTTACACACATTTTATTAAAATCTTAAGCTTAGTATGTTAGGATGTTAACTTTAACAACCCTAAAAAAGTACATATATATATTAAAATAATAATAAATAAATACAAATTGCATACACTTGAAACACTCTTGCGGCCCTGCGACCCAAACCCTGGAGCCCAGTTTGAAAGCCCCTACATTAGTGGACTTACTATGACGATGCAGACAGTTTTGTTATCTTTAAGTCTTTCAGCATAGTGGTGGTTCTGTTGTAGCTACAGCTCAGTTTCGCTTACTGGGATGTTTCTGCTGAAATCTGTCTCCTGTTCTTGAAATGTGTTACCTAAACTACAATGTACTAATAACAGTGTTCTTTTCTCTGATTTGTTTTGATGATGTTCAGCATACAAAAACCCTGGCGGTCTTGGCTGCTGTACTTTCAATTGTTTTAATTATTTATTCATTTTTTTGTTGTGCCAAAAGCATCTGTGTTGTGACTTGAAGAAGAGACATCTGAAGGCCATAAGAAGATCAGGCCGTTGACAGAGCAAAGTGTCAACACAAAAACACAACCAATATGGCTGTGCTCTGAGAATGAATGTATCTATGTGTTTGGTCATGCCTCTATTTCATGTGGATGGGTTGACATCCCCGATGACTTTCAAAATCCCTGAGCAATTGATGACTGTTTAACTGCCTGCTTTGATGCTGCTTGGATACACTAATCCTTCTCTTTTGGAGGTACATATGTTGCTGCAAGCACAATCTACACTACCATTCAAAAGTTTTGGAAAGAAATGAATACTTTTATTCAACAAGAATGAATTAAATTGATCAAAGGTGACAGTAAAGACTTTTATAATGTGGAAAATGGAAGATTTCAACTTTAAATAAATGGTTATTTTGAACTTTCTATTCATAAAAAAAATCCTGGAAAAAATACAACATGGTTTAATTAAGCATCACAACTGTTTTCAACAATGTTAATAATTTCATACAAACTTGAGTGCCAAATCAGCATGTCAGAATGATTTCTGAAGAATCATGTGACACCGTGAGACTGGAGAAATGACTACTGAAAATTCAGCTTCATCATCGTATGAATAAATTACATTTTAAAATATATTAAAATAAAAACACAATTTTAAATTGAAATAATATTTCATAATATTACTTTTTACTGTATTTCTAATTAAATAAATGCAGAATTGGTGAGCATAACAGACTTCTCTCAAAAAATCGTACTAACTGCAAACTTTTGAACCATACTGTATTTGCAATGATTAATTATATTATTGCTTTTTTGCCCATTCATTTTTCCTTAAGATTGTGCTATTAGACTAGTTAGTTATTACATTTTAATAGTATTTCAACTTATTTAGCAAGCACGGCTATAAGATTGTATAGTAGATTCATTAAAATATTTTAGTACATTTAGTTTATGGTTTCTGCAAACACATAAATGTTAAAAATGTGAAAAATATTCATATGTGATTTTTTTAGCTTTATCACCCAGCTCTAATTTGAGCAGTGCCATGGGAGCATGTGTGAATTGTGTATGTGGATGAGCAGATGGAAATTGAAAAACTATACTATTTAAAAAGCAGACAACTGCTAAACATATACAAAAATGGAAAAAGGGAGAGAGCACAGTTTTCTTTAAGCACAGGCAGTAAGTAAAGCACACAGACAGAAGATTGTGTGTTCATGGATGTGGGAACAATACAGGCTGCTGTCACATTTCTGGAACCGTCCACTGGAATGCCAGACATCTTTAATGCCACAGCTGTGCTGCAGTGGATCAGAGGTCTTGCCAACACACACACTACACACATGCACATTGAGTTTCGATGTTTTATCAGAGGCGGACAGTAGTGAAGTATTTTTACTTTCCAAGTCATTTTATATGTACATATAAGTATATAAGTACTTTATCACTGTTCTTCTTTGTAAAATGTTTACTTCACAACATTACAAAACAAAATATTGTACTTTTACTGCACTACGTTTCATATTGAATATAATTTAATTACATTAAAAATTTTGTACTGTATGTAAGTTTTACTTGAGTACAAGTAAGAAACATTTTACTACATTTTTAATGTACTTAAGTATTAAAGGTAAAAAAAAAAAAAAAACTTTTATTTATGAAATGTAGTGCAGTAAAAAGTATGACATTATATATTTTGCTTTGGAATGTAGTGAAGTAAACGTTTTCCAAAGAAAAACATTGATAAAGTATATACTTGGAAAATGTACTTGAGTAGAAAGTAAAACTACTCCACAACAGTCCACCTCTGTGTTTTATGGGGACTTTCCATAGACATAATGATTATTATACTATACAAACTGTACATTTCTATCCCCTAATTCATAAACCTACTTATCACAGAAAACTTTCTGCATTTTTACATGTTCAAAAACGTTATTTAAAAATGATTTATAAGCTGTTCTCCTCAAGCAGACCAAAAATGTCCCCATAACATAGTGAATACCTGAACCACACACACATATACACACACACACACACATACACGGACCAACTACATCAACCACACCGAGTGTGTCAGTGCTTAGTCTTACAAGTTCTAAATAAAAATATAGTTTCTCCACTGAAAGTCCAGGTAACCAAAGCTGGTCATCGTTAAAAATCCATATGAATTGAGCGGTTTATTTAAAATCTTGTGAAGAGATATGATGACTTTGTTTGATGAATATATTTAATTTAAATTTAAATTTAAATTATCTAAACAATAACTGACATAAACAGGGCACATCACATATGGTAAACACTGAAGCTCAAACATGTTTGTTTGATGCGTGAGAACCAGTGAGGTTTGTTCTAGTATGTTGTGATGTTTACCATATGTAATGTGTTTACTTATATGTGAATGAAAGCTTAAATTAAATCTGTTCATCATATAAAGCAATTTTATCTCTTCACAAGACTTGGATTAAACCACTTGATTCATATGGATTATTTTTATGATGATTTTATGATCTTTTGGATCTTCTAAGTTATGGTTAACTGGACTTTCAATGGACAGAAGCCTTAAAAAATATATATATTTTACATTTTTAATTATTATAAAATTAAAAATCAATAAATCATTCAAATAAAATATCATTCAAAATTAAAGTCATTCAAAAGTTTTCATTAAAATATCTTAATCTTAATAAGGTGATAGGAACTAAGTGCATTTTATAATATGGTGCAATACAAAAATGTAGGCTTGATAATCCTAATATTGAATTCTAGCATATAAATTATAAGTTGTTATAAGCATGATGCATAGCAAATCTGTCTATAAATTAATGCAAGAGCTGTTTAAAATCACATTAAACTTACATAAAATAAAACCATATATTCTGTTTAAGGATGCAAGTAGAAGCTGGAGAGGTCAAAGGGTTTATGGGCTCCTTCATTCATTCAGTCTATCTTTCTGCTGGCTCCTAATGACACCCCCTGCACTGCTCTTGCCTAAAGGGGCCCCCGGGCCAGGGCTCAAGCTTTTGAAAAGCTGAAGAAAGTCAGCGGATCAAAACAGGTGGCTCAGATCCCCTTTTATACTATGTAATAGTACACACACACACACACACACACACATACATACAGAGGAATAGCAACGTGTAGAAACTCAGTGTTATTTCCCAGAGTTCTGCATGTCTGGAGCCATGCTTCCCAACCATGTGAACAGACACTCTCACAGAATCAAAAGTACAGCGGAGCGGCTCATCAGATAACAGCTCCTGTAAAGCAGACATAAATGATTCCAGACAAGACGCAACATGAGCAAACAGTGGAAGCCAGTTTTAGCCAGCAAAGCCTGTTATTACACAATTAATCCAGAGTGAAACTCAAAATAACAACACAAACTACAGTGTATCCAGGCTTTAATTACCCAAAAATAATTGATCAAAAAATTGATCATGTATTCACCCTCATGCTGTTGGAAACCTTTATGACTTTCTTTCATCTGTGGAGCATAAAAAATATGTTTTGAAGAATGTTGGTAACCAGAAAGTTTTGGTGTCCACTGACTTCTATTGTAAAGAAAAATAAAAAACAACTGTGACATTACTCAAAATACACTATATTACCTATACACTATATTATACAGTATATACACAGTATATACAAGTATTAGGACACCCTCCAAATCATTAAATTCAGGTGTTCCAATCACTTCCATGCCCATAGGTGTATAAAATCAGACAGCTTCTACAAACATTTGTGAAAGAATGGGTCGGTTTCAGGAGCTCAGTGAATTCAAGCGTGGTACCTGTGATAGGTTGCCACCTGTGCAATAAGTCCATTCATGAAATTTCCTCACTACTTTATTATAACAAAGTGGAAGCAATTGGGGAACAACAGCAACTCAGCCACGAAGTGGTAGGCCACGTAAAATCACAGAGTGGGGTCAGCACATTCTGAGGCACACAGTGCGCAGAAGTCGGCAACTTTCTGCAGAGTCAATAGCTACAAAACTCCAAATTTTGTGTGGCCTTCAGATTAGCTCAAGAACAGTGCATAGAGAGCTTCATGGAATGGGTTTCCATGGCCGAGCAGCTGCATCCAAGCCATACATCACCAAGAGCAATGCAAAGCATTGGATGCAGTGGTGTAAAGCACACCACCACTGGATTCTAGAGCAGTGGTGACATGTTCTCTGGAGTGACCAATCACCTTCTCTATCTGGCAAACAGATGGACGAGTCTGGGTTTGGCGGTTGCCAGGAGAACGGTACTTATCTGACTGCATTTTGCCAAGTGTAAAGTTTGGTGGAGGGGGGATTATGATGTGGGGTTGTTTTTCAGGGGTTGGGCTTGGCCCCTTAGTTCCAGTGAAAGGAATTCTCAATGCTTCAGCATACCAAGACATTTTGGACAATTTCATGCTCCCAACTTTGTGGGAACAGTTTGCAGTTTGGGGATGGCCCCTTCCTGTTTCAACATGACTGCGCACCAGTGCACAAAGCAAGGTCCATAAAGACATGGATGAGTGAGTTTGGTGTGGAGGAACTTGACTGGCCTGCACAGAGTCCTAACCTCAAGCCGATTTTGGGATGAATTAGAGCGGAGACTGCGAGCTAGGCCTTCTCGTACAACATCAGTACAACATCTGACCTCGCAAATGCGCTTCTAGAAGAATGGTCAAAAATTCCCATAAACACTTCTAAACCTTGTGGAAATCTGTCCCAGAAGATTTGAAGCTGTTATAGCTGTAAAGGGTGGGCCAACTCCATATTAAACCCTACGGATTAAGAATGGGATGTCATTAAAGTTCACGTGGCTGTAAAGACAGGCATCCCAAAACTTTTGGCAATATAGTGTATCTTCTTATATGTTCCACAGACAAAAAGAAAAAGTTTAGTGTGTAAGTAATAGGGATGGGCATTTCAAGCAAAAATATTATTCGATGATCGCTGGGAATTATTTGATTATTATTTGAAAATCGCAACTCCTCCCCCGCATGCATGGGGATAGGCTACACACATAAACAGAGAGAGAGGGTGAGAGAGACCCTTCACACTCTTAGTCTGTATGATAACAAACTGTTTAATTCATTAAGGAATACGCTATATTAACTCAAGCCATATAATTATTGTAACATACTGAAGCATATGACTGTTATTTGACATCGCCCCAAGTTACCATAACCGTTATATGCCATGCAAGTCAGTGTGCGTGTGAGCAACACTCGGGTGCGCACTTATTCAGGAAGAAAAGTAACCAACGCATGCATTTTAGCAGATTACAATGTCATTAGTTCAATAACGTAAGGGATGATAGTGTTGAGTATTTACCTTAGATACGACTGAAAGAGAGCCTGCAGTGTATTCGTGCTTTTTTTTTTTTATCTACCCGATTACACACTGTAGCAGCCATTAAAATAGTTCAGCTTTGTTTTTAATGTCAAAGTAGTTATAATTCGTTTAGTTTTTTATTAAGTTAATTTAGAAAAATGTTTGGAGCATTTGTTTGTTTGTTAAATTAAAGTTTTTGTTTTTTAAAGTGACAAGCAAGCGGCCATCGGCCGACAGTGAGTTAGCCGTGTTTGATCAATTTAGCCTCTCAACACTTGACTTGCCTTGCCTATAATAAAGTCAATAGATATAAAACACTTCAAGCATATCACAATGTTAGTTTATATGTTTACTATCACCACCACAGTAAAAAGGCGCTTTTGACATGTTGAGGCATGGGCTGATGCTGCTCGCAAACGAAACGGGCTATACAATCTACTAATAAACTAAATAAAAAAAACATGCAGTTTGTCTTACCTTACACCTCTCCGCAAAATGAATATAAATCCGATCTTCAATTCCCGCGCTAGATGCACATTCAACGAAATCACGTCAATGCAAAGCAACAGATATGAGCTGCATTTTATTCTTCATCAGCTCATGATCAAACACTACAATAGAATTGATTTATTAGTGGTCGTATATTAATCCATCTCGAAAGAATTTAGAAAGGCATTTACTCCTGGTCTGTTCACAATCGGATAGATATCTGATCAGAGATAGTGACTGAAGTGAGCAGGTGTAAAAGGCCATAACTCTTGCAGCTGTGCTGAAGGAACGCTTGTGGTCTCGTGTTGTTTCCACCAGCAAAGCACATCTCATAGTTTCTTTTACTTAATGTATGTCTAAAATATAAAAAGGAGAAGCCTAAAATGAACACGTTACCACCACATCAGCACCAAAAACATGGGGATTTTTTAGACGATAATCACACAACCAATTCGATATTCCATAATTAAATCAACTAATCGAATATTCGTCCCTAGTAAGTAAATGATTGGATTTGGATTAATACGATTAGACAGACAGACAGACAGACAGACAGACAGACAGACAGACAGACAGACAGACAGACAGACAGACAGACAGATAGATAGATAGATAGATAGATAGATAGATAGATAGATAGATAGATAGATAGATAGATAGATAGATAGATAGATAGATAGATAGATAGATAGATCTTCCATGTCTGTCAGATGAAATTTTCTGTGTTAACCGACAGCCTGACAAATGGCGCCAATAGCTTTAACCTGTATTTAACCCCACACATTCCTTTAGGTTAAAAAGAAATAATGATGTTCAGAACACTGACATGCTGCAACAGAGTAAAAGGAGGTCAGAACCATTTAAAATGCCTCATAGAACAGATTTGTTGGACAGACAGACTAGTTTTAGTTGTGCTCAAAATGAGATGGCACATGTTCTTGGCATCTGAATGGCCAGTGTGCTCCTCTCTCCTCCCTGGCCAAGCAGCTGGTCTGTGGGAGTCAAGAGCACTTCCTCAGCCAGGTGCAGTGTTCAAAAAGCCTGCATCTCTCCCTTTATCTCTCTCTCTCTCTCTCTCTCTCTTTGCACTTTATGGAGTGCAGGGCCAGAAGAATGTATGGAGGTGGTCTTGCCTCATTTACAGTCACAAAGAATACATAGAAACATCCGTTAGAAAATAAAATAAACTGTCATAACAAACCTGTTAGAGCAGCTCTTCCATTATCAGAAACAGATACTTCCATTTTTCCTCTCTCTCCCCTTTCTCTAATCCTCTAAATTCCACTGCACCTTTGGCCTCATTTTGAACCCAAAACACCAGAAACGAATGAGACACCCACACCAATCCACACCTCTGTTTGTGTGCATGTAGGTGAGAAAAGTGTCAAATGGATGAGTGGTTTTTGAAGTGAAAATAAGACTGATATCATTTAAGTGATGCAGATATCATTGGAACTAGGATGGATATTGGATTTTCAGCAAATAACGGTAAAAGCTATCACATAATAAATTGCGGAAATATTTACCATTATTGCGAATTTTCAAATTCGAAATGCAGTAATTTCAATAGGAATGCATGTAATCTGCAATTTTCATGTTAGGACAAAGGATTTCCACACAGAAATGTTGTAGTGGGTTCAAGTTGGTCAAGTGAATTCGCTATGCTGACCAACAGAAATAGCTTGTTATGAAAGTGACTTGTGTGTGAGTTGTGCTTTATCATTACACTACAATCGTAGACTTTGCTGTAATTTTACAGTTACTTAACTCAAATGTACCATACATATTATTTACAGTTAACTACTGTAATATGTACTGCATTATGGCATAAAATATATTCAAGTGAAATTATAATTAATTAATTCAAGAATGAAAATGCATTCCTTATTATGGTTTCTTATTTGTTATCTTCCTATTTCATATTAATTAATACATGTTATTGAAGGCTATATATTCTCTTCTCATTTTTTCAGTGTTGATTGTTTGCTTGTGTAAGTGGTCAATCTAGCAGTCATCCTATATCTGTGATTTATCATATTCGTAACATATAGTCATTAGTCAATAATCATTGATGAAAAATTATGTTTCTTCTTTTTGCCAAGCGTGTCAACAGGAGCTATTCCCAAAGGGTCTTTTAAGAGCCACAACAGTACTGTATTTGTTGCATTTGCATTTATTGTATTCATTTGTATTTGTTCTGTTGTATTTTTTATTTTTTTCAGTTTTGTTTGTAATTAGTTTCTTTGTTCGTATTTTATGTTTACTTGTCTTCTGTAACTGTTTTGAGGACTTTTTACTTACATTAATTCAATTAATATAAATTTTTGATAATTGTATTGATAACTGTGAAATTTCTCTGACATTCAAAAATACTCGTATCATGAAATAAGACTTTGACCATATCACCCACCAATAATCGTGTTAAATTGTCATAATTTCATTATTGACCAAGCATAATCGTGATTATGATTTTTGCCGTAATCGATTATTTCAATTTGATTATTTATATTTATTTTAAATTATTTCAACAATAAAACAACTGCCTACATTTCTGCCTACTTGGCATCCATTTGTTATCTTGTGATTGTTTTATAGTCTAATGTAGGATATGCCACTGCATGACATGACAAAATAATTAGAAAATGAAACAAAGTATCTACACGTGCAAGTATTTAATTATTTGCAATATCTGAGACTTTTATTTATTTATTTTCAGCCAGCATCGACCAAGATGTCAGTTGAGCAGGGGGTGATGTTGCCTACCACACCACGGGTGATCATGCTAGGTATGAGAAATATTTGTTGAGAATTCTATTACATGCAACAATTTAGCTGAAGATGCCTTTGTATTAGGGAGTAGTCTGATGTCTGTAACCCACTGGATGGTCAGCATCGAGGGGAAGGTCTTCTATGAAGCTAACCAGCTGCATGACTTCGCCAGTGCTTTTGCTGTCTTAATAGTTATAACTAATAACTAAGAATAACTGCTGTTGCACCTCAAGTTGTTACCTCATCTGTCCATGAACACATTTAGATGAGATTAACTAATGACCATTTCTCACACATTTTCCCTCTGTTCAGTTTTAGTGGTTTAACAGTATGGAGGCCAGCCAAGACCAACTGGGATGTTTTGTTCATGCTTTTTGTTGCCATTTTGTCATGATCTATGCTTTGATTTGTTATGAATTCAGTTCCTTTTTTTGTTATGATGCATCAAAATAAATAAATAAAATAGATGTAATTGATAGTGACAGTGAATAAAAAATATACTGATGTACATAGACTCAAGTCTCTTATTTGGAATGTATTCAATTCAATAGCATTCATGTAAAATATTCAAGATTTTGTAAAAAAAAATTGCAGTAAGGGTATTGTACTGTAAAATGAAATTGCGGGAAGGGGATCATACTGTAAAACACATTTACAGGTAAGCTGTAAAAGGGCAGTTACAGAAGCTTACTGGCAATAGTGTTGCCAGTAAGTTACCTCAAAAATACAAAAATGTCTAAGTGTATTTACAATAGACCATTTTGTGTATTTACAATGTGACCGCACCTTAAGACTGCACAATATGAAGGAACAATGCAATTAAAATTGTTGCCGTTATGCCATGAAACAAGTGCACAAGTCATATGGACTACTGTTATGATACTTTTAAAGTGGTTTTGAAAGTTTCGGACACCATTCATTGTAATTGCGCAGAAAAGAGCAACATGAACGTTATTCAAAATTTCTCCTTTTGCGTTCCCCAGAAGAAAGAAAGTGAGTAAAGGGGGTGGGTAAATCATGACAGAGCCTATCCCAACACTCTTCTTCCATCTTACCGTGGCAGTCATCTTGTCACTTTCCGCCATGATAGCGGAGGAGTACTTGTTGGATGGCATCACTATTTCAGTCTTTTTTATTTCTTCCTCTTTATCCTGTCAAAAAAGAAACAGACTTGAATAAATAAAAAGATTACGCCAAATAGAAAAGATTACACTCAATATGACTCGAATATATATAAAAAATAAGCATGCACTAGCATATGCATATGTTTTTAGTCTTTAACTAAACATTGACCTCTGTCTCAGCTAATGTCGTCATATTTACCCATAGGAAACAGCACTCAAACTTCCTTCAGGAATAAGGAATAGAAAAATGGGTCAAATTATAACCCTAACCTTACCCCTGACTTAATCATTCTGAAAACTCATTACATAATCAATGACACGGTGGATTCTTCAGAAAGCTTCTGTATCTACTAGGGACGTCAATTTACACAAATTCCCATGATCGATCGACATTTCAAATAACGATCAATTAATCGATTAATTGTTAGCCTTAATACTTCAATATGCATCTACAGCCAAAAGCATGACAGAGTGTGCAAATGATGCTCAAAATCCCATGTTTCTCACCAAATGAATGAGAAGTGTTTTAATCTAAATAAAGGGCTAGCAGGACTATAAAATGAGTCGATGTGATTGATCATCAAATGACTTATTTAATAATCGCATATAACTAATAATAGCCTACAATGTGTCACCAACGCCGCCTCAGATGCACTATTCTGTTGTGAATGTGAACGCTGAAACACAACAACAAAACCCAATGAATTCAGAATGATTTATTACGATAGTGTTCTCATTATAATGTTATGTAATATGACAGTCCCAGTCATAGTTATTATTAGCCGTGCATTGCTGTTTGTGAATCATTGAATGAACACCGTAAACTGAAGCCCTTTGCTAGCAGGTTATTTAACTCAACAAAACGCATCCTATATGAGATCAATCAGTATATACGAAATAATCATAATATTACAAATTATATCTGCAAAAAATTATGTGAATACACAAGTGAACTTGAACTAATTTACAGAATGTGTAACTCCTGATGTGGAAGCAAACACTTTTCCTGGAGCAACGCAGTGAAACACAACTTAACCCAAATAATTCATGTTTTATTACAATGCTGTTCTTTTTATAATGTTATGTAATATGACAGTCCCAATCAAATTCATTATTAGTCGTGCACTGCATCGCTGAAACTGAAGACGATCATCCTATATGAGATAAATCAGATATAGACAGGCCTACACAAAATAAACACAATATTACAACTTACATTTGCACAAAACAAAAGGCTGTGAATGCACATGCAAACTTAAAGCCATGAAGGTGTAACTCTAGCTTTTTAACATAAAATGGTGCCAAACATAACTCTGGTGCGCTTGCTTCATTTTTCCTTGTGTCTGCTTTACGTGTTTCGCGGTTGAGCAGCACACATGCGTATGACCTTTCGTTGATTAATCGTTAGCTACTCAGAAATATGTTGCAGTTATGATTAGGTTTTACTTCCAGTTTCTGACTTTGAATGTTTGTTTCAGGTAATGATATGTAATGATTGTCTAGGTAAGCCAAGAACAATTGTTTGATGTTATATTTCACCTTAATATGATAATAAAGGCCACTATATTAAATAAATGGTTCACCAAAAATGAAAATCATTTGCTTTTCACCATGGCAGTCATCTCTGCAGATGTTTGTTATATCTTTTTGTTGACACTGACTGTCTGTTTTGTCTAGCTGAATACTACTGTGTATTATACTGAGTTTTTCAGATACAGATTTCAACAGTTGGTAAGATTTACTGGGAAAAGTAAATCAATACTGTAGTACACAGAAGAAAAATATGCACATTTGTTATGTATGCAGTACATTTATTTTTAAAGCCATGTAAACATAAACAACTTTTCGGGTATCTTACAGGGGCCTGTTTCAATAAGGAGGTTCAACCAACTCTAAGTTTAAACTTGAACTCTGAGTTAATTTACTCTGAGTTTTGGGTTTCAGAACAGCTGAATTGAGGTAGTTCAATCAACTCTGAGTAGACTGACTCTCAGTTAAGTGCGTGCACCACGACTAAGAAGAAAGCCATGATCAATGGAGTGCCAAAATTACAAGTCACCATGGCAACAGCACCAAACAAAAAGACATCCGCATACTTCCGGGTAAAACGCAAGTTTAATTCTTAATCATTGTTATAATATCAGAGGTGAAAACTGGCAGAACGGCAAGTTATCCCAAAGGCAAAAAAGAAGAAAAAAGAATGTGGCAGCAGCTAAAAATGAAGTATAAAAATATAATTTAATCAGGTAAAGCTTTAAGTATAAAAGGTTCATAGGTGTAGGACTCATGACTTTACAAACATTTGACATAATAAATAAATATCATCCAGTGTCTATTTCAATGTGCAGCAGCTTTTTCCTCATAGTCTAATGCACTTTTCCACACAATATTCTCTAATCCAACCTGTTACATTTGTGAATTAGGGTAATGAAATGAACATTTAACTTCTACTCAGGCCAACAGCAAGAAGGAAGAGATTCACAAAACACCAGCACTGACAGATGAAGAGGAGATAAGGAAGAATATTAACATAGAATATTAAAAAAAGAACTGTTGCTTTTGTATTTAGCAAATAAAGATGACCAAATAAATTGTGAATACTTTGTGTTTATTTAACACCAGTGGTGTACGGCATATATTTCAGACTACCCTTCCTTCTGGTATTCTTCCATTCCATACAGTAATCTGTTTCATTTTTCGGAAGGTGCGATGATTGGAATATGCATACCAATGCACCCAAGTACACTGGAAATCCTAAAGGAAATTCTAATTATTAGGTTTCTTCCAGAGGTTGAACATCATTTAACCTGATTTCTACACCACTGACCTGCAGTCCTGTGAAACTCCTCTTTGAGGCTCTCATGGGTTTGTGCCCAGGAAACACCACAAACATATTCAGAAAGAGCTCACGTGAGAGTGAGGCAAACTTTCCTTACCTCTCTGCATGCAGCAGCCTTACTAATCTGCTCTGAATCCCTGATATTATATAGAAACTATCATTAAAACATGGTACTGCTCAAATAAATATACATGTGGATATAGCAAGCAAAAAAATCCTCTCCTGACATGAATCTAACTCCCTACAAATTATTGCAGCCTCCTCATCTACAGGACGCTATTTTTGTCATTTTGACAGTGTCCTCTTGATGAAAATATTCGCAGTGAATAACAAAATGAAACAAAATGCTTTTCTTTTGTCTTGTAATTTCCAGTCAAAATATCTAAAGATTCTTAAATCAATGTGCATTTTCTAGGCCTACATAAGAAAAATTACGTAAGTATTTAACCTTGTTTCCTGGGGGACACAAAAAAAGCTAATTTAAGTGCATTTTTCTTATTTTGCAAATGATTTGTCAATAGGGTAAGAAAAAATACTCAGTAAGAAAAGCATTTATGCAGGATGAATGAATGAATGAAGTATTTAAACACCACTGGCGCTTTAAAAAGGAGGAGGAGAACGAAATAAACTCTGGGTTTACCGAAGAAAAGCTGCTCCTGACCAGGTTAGGTTCACAGAGTAAGTTGAAGTATAAGTTACCTCTCTTTCAGAAACAGGCTTGACTTACCCTGCTTTCTTGGGTTTAACATACCTCCCATTCTGAAACAGAAAACACGAAGCACACTGCACTACCTTTTTTGGTTAGCGTTTTTTTCATTTAGAAAAGAGCAGTGCGCTGCAGTTTTTTTTATGTTGCTAGGAAACCCCCGAATCAGCTGTCCTGTCAGTCTAATCAAGGTAACGGTCACCACAACGGAAGGCCCGTCTCTTCATTCATTTGATTGGACAATAGAAAAAAAATGCGATGACGTTGGGCACTTTTCCACTCAGAGTTGAATTTTTTTCAACTTTGTGCGCTCAGAGCACTCCTTCTAAAATGCGAGGCGTCCAGGGCGCATAAGCAGCGCGCAAAAAGCTCTCTGCCAACCGAAATCTATTCAAAAAAGGCGCCTCTCACTGCAAAAACACGTTCTGTGTGATCGGGCCTAAGACATAACCTACTATGTTTGCTAGGATACTCGCCAAGACGGGCATTTTTTTCAGAATTTTTGTGGGAATTTGTCTGTTCAAGTCCAAGACTTGATAGAGAACTCAATATTTGTGTGCTGCCTGAGATGTATGTGGCTTTCCGTGTGTGCACTTCAGATGAGTGCACATGAGTGCTCTTTAGCGTCTTCTTTGAATGTTTAAATTGCCATGGCCTAAAAGAGTTTAGTTAAACACACAACGTGTGCTGTTCAGGTCTCACCTGTGCTTGTGTACTATCAACATGACTGGTCATATTAGAGCACTCACATTGAACAAAGTTTAAGGGAAGCCAGAATGCATATCCATCAACTGAAACATACCTTATCCTAACTCTATTCGTCTGTTTTATGCATTGTTTTTTTCAACAAACCATATTATAGATACATATTCGTTGTCAGATTTGAGATGAAATGCTGTGCAAGTGCATGCCAATCCGTGGGTGGAGAAAAAGTACAGCTCAATTTTTTACCAATAACCTTTACACCCCTACAGATTACCTGTAACATATCAAGAATAATAAACAAACAAGCCCAACAGAGGGAAGCAAGAGGGGGCTTAGGTGGAGGATGCAGAGCAGGTAAGAGAGATGACCACAAGGACCAGGGAGGAGCTGAAGGCGGTAAGAGCCAGGGAGGAACCCCCAGCAGGACAACCAGGACGTAGACCCACAGCGGAGTCAAGAGAGGCTAAAGGGAAGGAGGAGCCCAGCGGAAGACAGGGGTGGAGGGACGAAGAAGTTCCTGAGTAGTGATCGACTGATATATTGGCCGGCCATGCACTGCTCCTCCCCTACTAGTAGAGTGCTGGAATCTGCTCTTCGAGACAATGGCAAGTTTTAAACTTTCAAAGCATCTTTTAACTGTTTGACTTAGCTGAAATACTGCCATACACTTTGAAAGTGGAAAACACGTTGCTCTATATGTGCTTGCAACTATAGCTAAACAAGTTTATGCGTCCAAAGGGAAAACACAAATGCTGAATGCCTCGTCTATAAAACTGCTTGCCATTGCATTTAGGGAGCTGCAAATAGCTAAGTTGTAGGCTATCCGTATGCATACGGTAGTTGTTACGAACACTGGTCATAGGATTAAGTAATGCCGACGTTGTTCTGTGGTATTTTTGGGAGTTTTATTCAGTGACCACCTGGCTGAGGTTTGGACGCGTGTGGTGTGTGTCTCTCCAGTGTTTACCACACATGGACTAATTTGTGGCGGTGCGCCACAGAATCAACACCGGCCACCACATATCGCATATTTTGGCGGCTGCCAAAGAAAATTTTTATCCCGCCAAAGCCTTATTTTTTATCGGTGAGGGATGTAGATGACTGGCTGCTGCACTTGTGACAGGTCGCATGTTACTGAAAGAGCGAGCAGAGAGAGAGCCCCTCCTCCGACCGCGCACGTGCACCGTCTTCAAACTGTCTTGCTCTCCCTCCCTCGCGCATATTATATTATATGCTCCCTATATGCATATTATATTATATGCTCCTTCCCTCGCGCATATAAATCAAAATCAATTGAGAATTGACAAGATGGTAAAAGGTCGAAAGACCGAAGTTTCACGTGGAGCATTGGGAGATTTTTTTCCTGAATTACCGCTGGGTGTGAATTGTGCTAAAAGAACGTTGCCTTATCTTCTCCGCGACTGAAAAAGGCACGTGTTGAGGATAAACAGACATATTGGGTGATATGAATGTAAGATGACTGCAGAAGTGACACTGATCTGTGTATTTTTTCATTTTTTTTTTTAAATGGCAGAGCAGAATCAGATTACGAAAAACTAATCCAAGTTAAGAGCACTAAAACCTAGTCCTAAGCATTAAATGACCAGGTTGTAAATAGTTGGTTACTTTTAAAATTAAGTATAGTACAGTCAGTGTGCACTTTATTATGCTGCTTGCTTGTTGCTACTGTGTGCAATAGTGTAATTATTTTATTTATGCTTAAATATTTATTTTCAGAATATATTTTCAGAATTTGAATTATGCTTAAATATTTATTTTCAGCACTGAACTCTTTTTTTACTTGTTCTACCTGACCTGTTTTTACTATTTGTTAAATAGGTTTTTTTTAGTTCAATAAATGTTAATTTTTAAGACTTGTAACATTTGTTATCATCATGATCATTGTGTCATTTTTATGATGTAAATTGAGGGAGCAAAGGCAGTATCGGCTCCAAATATCGGCTCAAGAAAATCGGCAGCCAGTATTGATCATCGACTAAGGCTGATGAAAAAAAAAATCGGTATCGGCATCAGCAATAAAAAATCTATTTTGGTCGATCCCTATTCCTGAGTAATTTGCCTGTTCTGTATCGGCCAAAGAAGGGAGGGAGAATAATTATGTTAACGATCACTTCAATACTGTCATGTTTAGTATCATTATTCATGTTCCTCTGTAAAATACCACAAGGTAGAAACATTTAGCCTGTCAACACAACAGTCATCAGTCATTCACACTTTCAGATCACAGCTGTTGTTCACATTACACCCTGAGGGTGGCGAATGTGTTCCCATCGCTTTGGAAGGCAGTTTTATTCTATAGACTATATCATAGTCTATCTGACATGCACACTGGATATGGGAAAATAGGAAAACTGGGGAAACTGGGGAAAGTGCAAACAGGACACAGGCAGGGCGTCCAGGTGCATCCTACAAGTAATGGCTAAATGACATTGTGCTTAAGTCTGCAGACAAGCACATGCAAGTACTTGCACACACAAAGGCATTTACTTCTTAACTTCTTCTATGGATCTCATTTCAAGTCCATTATTTAAGTGACAATGCGTTCGTTTTCTTTATGGGTTCTATAAACGCACGCATACTCCCTCCACTCCACATCCCAGTGGGAGAACTGAGAAAACCTGTGAAGGTGAATGAGATTGAACACAATAAGAGGCCACATCAAAGGTCTGTATGAATGACAGAGATTGTGGACTGAACCTAATGTGAGCAAGGTTTTTGTATTAATGCAATTTTGAGTGTATGCGTGTGTGTTTGTGTGTGTATTTTGTCTGTGTGATTGTATCTGCCATTTAGGATCACAAAACTTATATTAACTATATTAACTAACATTATCAAATTCTATTATGAATTATACTAATATTACAAAACAAGTTTTCCCAAGTTCTGTAAGTCTAGGAAGTCTGTCAATCAGTTATTTTAAATAGTTTGTTTCAAATTGTGCTTTCAAGTCCTTCTGGAATGTTCATATTTATGATTTGGGAAGACATAATTATTATGTCAGGTGTGCATCAGGTTTCTTTTAGCTTTTTAATATTTTTATCTCATTCATGAAGGTGCTGTGAACTGAATTGTTACAATTTATATGTTTTGTTGTAAATAAAAAAAAACTAATTTCATAAATTTTTTACCAAAATGTAAAACAAATTTACCATCAACTACAGACGTTGCATCCATTGCATCCCCAAGTTTTCTCATTGCAACTCATAAACTCTGGGAAACCCACTTGTTATTATGACATTGTAGTTGTGCATTAAAGATGTAAATATGATTTTTTTTACATGACTTGAACGCACCAAAAGCTCAACGAACCAGCTCAAAAAAGCTTTAGCTCCAAAAAGCTCTTGGTTCAATGTATCAGTGAGTTGTTGACTCAAGAACTCCTCAGACCGATTCAGTCCGATTAATGAACAAATCACTAAAGTTGCGATGAAATGGAAGAAGGACCAGATCTCTTTTTCCATATTGTGGTGTACAGTATATCCAAAATTATTGAAAAAATAAAGTATTTCGGGAACTTGGTTCACTGCATCTGTTGTTGATTGGTTTTTGAGATGTACGCATTGCACTCAACAATGGAGGCAAATGAACGCAAGCTTGAGGGATGGGGTCCCTTAAGCGGACTAAATGATTGGATAAGTCACTGCACGCGTCACCAGAGAAAGGTCTGAAGCTTTCAAAAGAAGGGCCAGTTATGACAACTAAAGGGTTAGTTCACCAAAAAATTTAAAAATCTGTCATTAATTACTCTCCGTCATGTTCTTCCAAACTGACCTTCGTTCATCTTCGGAATACAAATTAAGATATTTTTGATGAAATCAGAGAGCTTTCTGGCCGCTCCATTGACAGCAACGTTATTACCACTTTCAAGGCCCAGAAAGGTAATAAGGACATTGATAAAACTGTCCACTACAGTGATTCAACCTTAATGTTATGAAGTGACGAAAATACTTTTTGTGCGCGAAAAAAACACAAAAATAACAACTTTATTCAACCATTTCTTCTCTACCGTGTCAGTCTCTGACGCTGTTCACGTGAGTACCATGCATGCGTGTGATGCTGACGCAGGAGCCGGCCAATAATGAGCCGGCGTTCTGATGTAGAACCCGGAAGCACTGAACTGTTTACAAAATGAACAGCGTCAGAGACTGACACAGAAGAGAAGAAACTGTTAAATAAAGTCGTTACTTTTGTTTTTTTGCACACAAAAAGTATTCTCGTCGCTTCATAACATTAAGTTTGAACCATTGTAGTCATATGGACTATTTTAATGATGTCTTTACTACCTGTCTGGGCCTTGAAAGTGGTATTGGCATTGCTGTTATGGGAGTCAGAAAGCTCTCAGATTTCATCAAAAATATCTTCATTTATGTTAAGAAGGTCTTACGGGTTGGGAATGAGTAATTATTGACAGACTTTTCATTTTGGGGTGAACCAACCCTTAAATTAAATTAAATGGTTTGAATTTAACCCTTTTTAAATTAAATTGATGATCAAAATAAATGTTAACATAGACTATACATATAAAAACATGCACTTAGAAAAGTGTACAGAAGAACGGTTTGTTCACAAATTGCTATTTGTGAGCTGACAGAAAAGAAGGCGAGTTACAATTAATTTGTTTTGAACATTAATAAAAGCGAGAGAGGGTCACGTTATTCGAACTGGCCGTATCGTTCTGAGTTCACTGTGCAGTCTCATTGTTACTAGAGGTTTGATTGAAGTCCGAGTCATTTTTATGCAGCACCGCAAAACCAAAGTGACGGCGCGGCATTCCTTCGAGAGGCCCTGCGGGCATTGAGCGCTCCGACTAACGACAATTAGCACGTTACCCTCGCTCAGATGCACGCTGGACTCAACTCACATTCACCCCGCTGCGGAATTCACCTGCTCTGGTTGCCCCCTTATTTATTACACGTGCTCACATTTCTATTGCTTTAAAAGAATAGCTCACCCCCAAAAAAAATTCATTTACTCACTCTCACGTTGGTCCAAACCTGTATGGTTATCTTTCTTGTGGGGACCACAAAATGAGAATGACAGCCTCATTCGCAATTCACTTTCAGGGACCTGAAAGTCCCTCACAGAAATTACCAGGAGAATGAAAATGCAATGAAAGTGAACGATGAGTCTTTCATTCAGATATGTAAATAGTGACAGAACTTTCGGTAGCACTTTGTTTTACAGTCCTGTTCTCCATGGACATACTATGTGCTTATTACAGTAATTACATCTGGGTAATAACTAGGTACTAACCCTGAACCTACACCTAAACCTTCAACCGCTGTACTTACCTTATATTACCCAGTATTTTCTTAGGTAAGTACAATGTAAGTACGTATAGGCTACTGTAAAATAAACTGCAACCTAACTTTCATCTTCGATTAACTTTAAACACATTTCCATAGGCATGTGTGAAGAAGGCACAGTACAGGTACAACAAATAAGTCAATGTCATAACAGTAAAAGCTTTAATCCGCGTGGCGCTGTTACTAAACTTCTTGACGTCAATGGAATAAACCGGTTTTTAATATGGGCTAACATACATTATTTTACCTCGTTTAACTACTTATTCGCAAACGTTTCTTTCTGGTCACACGTTTAGAATACGGGATACTTTCACCATCTACTTTAATCTGTGAGGAAAGCCCACATGCATGCGTCTTCAATAAACATCTGGATTTTCTTGACAACGTGGAAATCTTGGAATAAGAAATTCCCTTATAGGTATAAAACGAATTGAAATTCATTAGGAAATGTGCACAAAAAACTCAAGCAGGCAATGTAAGAAAATTAAGAATAAATCTCAAAATCTTCCCCACGCCATTTATCCTACATAATTCCCAAGCTTTCAGCACGCCTCAGCCATGCACGCTCGACAACCACACATTATTCCATGGTTTAACAACACGAAATTATATTAAAATTAAATAAATTCTAGTTACATATGTATGTATATATATAAATCTGTTGGTTAAAGTATGTAAAATAAAACTAAGTTTGAGCAAGTAGTCTATATCAGCAGACATGTGCGGTCATGCAGCACTTGAACTCTCCCCGACAACGCGCACCAGCTCTCCATGCAGAAGAGGCATGAAACTTACCTGTCTCTGGAGAAGTGGTGTTATTAAAAACGCTTGAATGTGCAGTTAGAGTAGTCCACTGCCAAGGTACCAAGGTATGTCACACTAGTCTTTGCTGATACGCACGCCTTTAAACCCTCGGGGTGAATATGTAAATGGAGTCTCGTTCACAAGGACCGCTCGGTCTTTCGCCTCTACTCTCAGGCGTGACTTTTCCCGGGTCTCGAATCGCACTCCTACTGAATAAAAGCTACTTTTACTTCCTACTGTTTAACCCTTTCTCAGCATGAGATGGGTTTTCCATGCACGTGTGCTGTGAGATTCTATTTTGTGCAAATGAAATAGGCATGTTGTTTTTTTTCCCCTTACAGAACTACTTTTTATGTTCATTGGATTGCTTGAAACATATTTTTAGGCCTGTATGTAGCCTATTTAATAATGTTGGAACTTATGAAATATCTACTTTGCATGTTGACCATATTATAATATAATGTGTTGTTATATCTTACAGGCGTTTTAGAGCGTGAGGGGAGCAACCGACAATGAATATTGCAAATTTCAAAAAAAAAAAAAAAAAAATAAAAAAGTTTAAAAATAATTAAAAAAAAGTTTAATAAAAACTTTTTTTTTTTTTTTAATTGGTCACTGTGAAAACTTCTGACTTGCTCTACAACCATGATCCCACAGCTGTTCTGTTTAAACAAAATAACAGTTTTTAGCTTTGCATTAGGATTTTCCAGAGTAATATTGAGATTTTTACATGGGAGATGCAAACACAATTGAAAATATAAGCAATATGTTGAATAAAAACATGACATGGTATTATTTGAGACCCAATGTTTTGGAAAATAGCAATAAATTAATGTATTGAGGTATTTAATGCTGATGCCTATTTAAGGGTTAATATCATGGCACAGATTTTATATGGTTTAAATAATTCGAAATTAATCAGCTACTTTAAAGGAAATAATATTTACGTATATTGTCCGCTATGATAGTTTAATTAACGCACACAAAAACATTATCACTGCACTACAAAAAGTTCATGACCACACGTGCTCAGGAGGACGCGCAAGTCTGAAGAATGGCGAAAGTGCTGCGCTAAATCGTTGGCCTGAATTAACAGCGGAAGTGTGGAAGCAGATGTGACAGTTGAGTGTATCAACAGCGGAGCTGCAAGGAAACAATGTTGCAGCTGCATTTCACCAATGATACATTACCCGATAATGTCAGCACTGACTTTCAGAACCTGAATAAATTCAGTGAACAGGTAGGAGTCCAGTATGCTGGGAACGGAAAGTGTGAACTGCAATCCTAAAGAATGAGTTTAGTGTATTTTTGATCAACATATTTTGTGTATAATTTCATTGGGTGTAAATAAAAGGGTCTATCGCGCACCGCGCCTTCAGAAACAAGTCACCTAATGTCTCGCTTAAGTGTTTATAATGTGTTGTCACGTGATATTACAGTAGCATAACAGTTAGCATTAGCTGAGGGTCTCAGGCGTAACTTACTAAACTTCACAGCCACTATTTAAAATTATTTACTGTATATTTTTTGCATTTACTGTATTTTGACACGATCACAATTGTATTATGCCGTTGATAACAGGCACTCATCTTTGGTTTGATGTGAATGATTGAGGAAACAGCCTGACTTCTTTTTATAAGTAACATAGACACCATTATGCTTTCCTTTCTACTATGTGCTTGACCGCTGCTACAGAGTTTTATCCAACAACCAACAGCAAACATACATTACACTAGCTTACCAGTCAAGTTTGAACACACTTGACTAAATTTGTCTCACATGATGTTAAAATCTCTAAATACATAATGCTTGATATAATATAGTTTTTTGTAAAGCTAATATTTTAATGTTTTTTAAATGGGTGAGCTGAACAAGAAGAACAGTGACAGAAAATCAGCAAACATGAGCCTGGTGTTAAATTCTGCTTAAAGTGTCATAAAGTCGAGTATCTGCATGTTTCTCCGCTACTTACTGTACTTACCGTCGGTACTGCTATACCTTCATTTCAGCTTTTCACCTAGATCGTAGATAATACACCAATGTAAACTACATTCAGGCCAATAACTGAACTTTACTCCCACCCCTGCAGCAATTTGTGAGTCTGACAGAGATCTTGTATCAGTTCCTACTAGAACCCAAAGAGGTGAGTCAACACTCCTAGATTACATCTCTGAAAAGCTATTTCTGTAAAGTAATTTCCAGGAAATGCAAGAAAGAATAACATTTCTTCTTTGAATGCAGTCGTTTTGGATTAAAGTGTCTGCAAAATGCATGCATATAAAAAATTTAAAAAAAAAGATAAAAAGGGTTAAGAGTAAAGAAAGAGTTATTATGTGAACATTTATTGTGATAACCTGAGAAATGTGAAATGACTCTATTTGTTGTTAAAGGGATAGCTCACCCAAACAAACATTCTTTCATGATTTACAAACCCGATTCCAAAAAAGTTGGTACACTCTACAAATTGTGAATAAAAACAGAATGCAATAATGTGGAAGTTTCAAATTGCAATATTTTATTCAGAATACAACATAGATGACATATCAAATGTTTAAACTGAGAAAATGTATCATTTTAAGGGACAAATAAGTTGATGTTAAATTTCATGGCATCAACACATCTAAAAAAAGTTGGGACAAGGCCATGTTTCCCACTGTGTGGCATCCCCTCTTCTTTTTATAACAGTCTGCAAACGTCTGGGGACTGAGGAGACAAGTTGCTCAAGTTTAGGAATAGGAATGTTGTCCCATTCTTGTCTAATACAGGATTCTAGTTGCTCAACTGTCTTAGGTCTTCTTTGTCGCATCTTCCTCTTTATGATGGGCCAAATGTTTTCTATGGGTGAAAGATCTGGACTGCAGGCTGGCCATTTCAGTACCCGGATCCTTCTTCTACGCAGCCATGATGTTGTAATTGATGCAGTATGTGGTCTGGCATTGTCATGTTGGAAAATGCAAGGTCTTCCCTGAAACGTCTGGATGGGAGCATATGTTGTTCTAGAACTTGGATATACCTTTCAGCATTGATGGTGCCTTTCCAGATGTGTAAGCTGCCCATGCCACACGCACTCATGCAACCCCATACCATCAGAGATGCAGGCTTCTGAACTGAGCGCTGATAACAACTTGGGTTGTCCTTGTCCTCTTTAGTCCAGATGACAGGGCGTCACAGTTTTCCAAAAAGAACTTCAAATTTTGATTCGTCTGACCACAGAACAGTTTTCCACTTTGCCACAGTCCATTTTAAATGAGCCTTGGCCCAGAGAAAACGCCTGCGCTTCTGGATCATGTTTAGATATGGCTTCTTTTTTGACCTATAGAGTTTTATCCGGCAGCGGCGAATGGCACGGTGGACTGTGTTCACCGACAATGTTTTCTGGAAGTATTCCTGAGCCCATGTTGTGATTTCCATTACAGTAGCATTCCTGTATGTGTTGCAGTGCCGTCTAAGGGCCCGAAGATCACGGGCATCCAGTATGGTTTTTCGGCCTTACGCACAGAGATTGTTCCAGATTCTCTGAATCTTTGGATGATATTATGCACTGTAGATGATGATAACTTCAAACTCTTTGCAATTTTTCTCTGAGAAACTCCTTTCTGATATTGCTCCACTATTTTTGGCCGCAGCATTGGGGGAATTGGTGATCCTCTGCCCATCTTGACTTCTGAGAGACACTGCCACTCTGAGAGGCTCTTTTTATACCCAATCATGTTGCCAATTGACCTAATAAGTTGCAAATTGGTCCTCCAGCTGTTCCTTATATGTACATTTAACTTTTCCTGCCTCTTATTGCTACCTGTCCCAACTTTTTTGGAATGTGTAGCTCTCATGAAATCCAAAATGAGCCAATATTTGGCATGACATTTCAAAATGTCTCACTTTCAACATTTGATATGTTATCTATATTCTATTGTGAATAAAATATAAATTTATGAGATTTGTAAATTATTGCATTCCTTATTTGTACAGTGTCCCAACTTTTTTGGAATCGGGTTTGTACTTACCTTAATGTTGTTCCAAACCTGTATGAACCAAACAGTTGATGGACCCCATTGACGTCCATATTTTTTCCATACTATGGAAGTCAATGGGACCCATCAACTGTCTGGTTATCAATGCTCTTCAAAATATATTTTTTTGTGTTCAGCAGAAGAAAGAAATTCATACAGATTTGGAACAACATTAGGGTGAGTAAATGATGACAGAATTTTCATTTTTGGGTGAATTATCCCTTTAAGAGGATTTATAATCACACACAAGTAAAAGTTAAATAGTTGTCTTTTACCTCTTCAGTCCGAGCGGTTCTTGCATCAGCTGACAGAGTTTGCTGGAGAGAATGGGATGAGTGCAGGGCCACTGAGGACTCTGATGAAGAGTGTCCTCCTCCTACCTCATGGTAAAACCTTCAGGACCCTCATCTTGAACAGATTGAGCACCTTAATCTGAATTTCCACTGTTGAATAATGCACCCACCCCCCTTCCGCTGATGATAACATCAAATGTAGACGCTTATCCTGACCCCAGCACTAATCTAAACAGTGAATGCTATGATCCTAATCACAGTGAGTGATTGTTCACTGTATTTTACACCAAATTGCTGCATTATGCGTCTAGAGGATCCTAACATATGCAAATAGGCCTTGTTTCAAATTGCCCTTGGGAATCTGGACCTAATGTCACATGTAGACTGCCCGACCCTACCAATCAGCATGCATTGGTGTGCTGCTACATTTGCATGCAATGACTATCCTGCTGCCTGTGCTTTCAGGCATTAGATTGAAGAGAAACATGTCAAATTACTAATCACACTGATGGGGGAAAATGCTCAAAGTGTAGTGTAGAATAATATGTATCAGAAAGACTTGACAAAAATGTATAGAGTTTTAAAAAGCTTATAGTGAGTTGCCTACGTATGTAGCATTATAAGTGCACTTTTGATGTGAAGATTTCAAAAGGTAGGTAACATAAAACCAAAATCACATTTTAGACATTTTCTAATGAATCAATACAATGTCTTTTACAGATAAATGTTTACATTTCACTTTACTTTTCATTTAAATGTGTTGATTAAAAAATGTTTAGGGATTGTTTATTTCAAAATGTATTATTTCACCATATATCTATTATTTGTCTTAGAATACACACTGTTGAAGTTCATTGCAAGCTGAGTTACCCTTGCTGAGCGCTATTTGTGTGGCCTTTAGAATTATGTTTAGTGTCAGTGGTGTAAATCTATGTTTCATCATGTTACGATCTGAAGTTGATTCTCTTAGCCAGTGGTATGATCATACCTTAAATCATGTCATGATACAATTATGATTTGATTGGATTCAGGGGCCTGTAATTGATATATCAATATTACAATATTATGTGCCTTTTTTACACAACCAGTTACATTTTTAGGAACGCACAAGTGCAACAACAATATAGCATGAACATTTAATTGAAAATTGGTAATGCTGTATCATCCACACACACAAAAAAAAACCTTTAGTTTTATTTTTTTTCCTTACAGGTTGCATGGATACATCATATAGTAATTTTTCTGATACATAGATTCATTTTAGTACATTATGAAACTCCATATCAGTTAGAACGCTGCCTATTGGTCACTAGGCTTTGGAACAGAGATATAATGTGCATATAGAAACAATGTCTATATCTTCCTCCCTTCTCAGGTGCTTTAAAAAGAAACCTAACAGCTGAAAAGGTGAAGGTGGACTTGCTCTCATTAGGTACGAATCAATCTTTGCTCACACCCATCATTTGTACATGTTTGATTATATTTCCCAGTAGTCAATATTTAATATTCAGTATTTCTATTGCTTAAATCACAGGACTAAATGAAGACAAGGCCGGTCATTTCTCTGACCAGGTATGTCTTAACATTGAGACATTATGGATGAGTTATTTTGGTGCTTCTGTTGTTTCCATGCGGTTGTGGATTGGTATGACTAAGATTCAGTATGTCTACATCTTCCATTTATTTCAGTGGAGAGTCCACTACCCTGTTTTGTCCAGGCTGGCTGTGGGACAGACACTAATGGTCAACCAGCTAGTTGACATGGAGTGGAAATTTGGTGGTAAGCAATCAATAAACATTTGTATTTAAATCTACATAATTTCCAATGCAAATAAGAATATAAATAATGTGTTTAAATAATGTGAATCATTTAAATGCATAATCCTTTGCAGTTACTGTTGGTACAAGTGAGCTGCAAAAGACTGGAAACATTTTTTTACAGGTAAACCTCATTCATTTTGTCGAAATGCAGAGCAAATATTCACAAATAGAAAGATTTTTAAGGTGCATTTAACCTTTGCTTGATGGTTCGAACAGATTTAAGGCTGGAATATGCTATACACAAATTTTGCCCAGATCTTTTACGGTTTGGAGGAATTGACACTAGTTGCTCAGTGTCAGGCTTCAGATTTTGGGAAGGATTTCCCAGAAAATCGCGTAATGTATGTGTAATATCTTTCAATGGTACGATAAGGATTTTTTTTTACATCTCACACAATAAAAAACAGAAAAGTCACCTTTTCATCACTCAGCTCTGCTCAATTTCACAGGAAAAAAAGTAAATGGGTTGGATTCATTTGTGTTATTTTATTCACCCCTATCTCATCCAAGATGTTCATGTCTTTCTTTCTTCAGTCGAAAAGAATTTAAGTTTGAGGAGAACATTCCAGGATTTTTCTTCACATAATGGTTTTCAATTGCAACCAATGGTTGAAGGTCCAAACCAGTTTCAAAGGGCTATGAAGGGCTTCAGAGGCTCTGCGTGATCCCAGCTGAGGAATTGGGTCTTATCTAGCGAAACTACTGGTCATTTAAAAAAAAAAAAATAATTAATAAAATAATTAATATACTTTTGAACCTAAATTGCTCATCTTGCGCTGCTCTGCCAGTGATTGCGCAATCACATCAAAAACTTCACACTAGACGTAGGCAGAAGTACCGCCCCCGTGTTTACAAAGTGCACATGCAAAGACTAATACCAAAGCCCTTTAGCAAAAAAAAAAGGTAAAACAATGATGTTGGATGATTTTGAGGTTGAAGATGGATGTCCATCTATGTCTAGTGTGACGTTTTCGACGTGATTGCACAATCACTGGCGCAGCGCAAGATGAGCAATTTCATTCTTTTTTTTCTTTTTTTTTGAAAATGACCAATCATTTCGCTAGATAAGGCCCTATTCCTCGTCTGGGATCGCGCAGAGCCTCTGAAGCCCTTTGAAACTGCATTGATTTGGACCTTCAACTGTTGGTTGCAATTGAAAACCATTATGTGAAGAAAAATCCTGGAATGTTTTGCTCAAAAAACTTAATTTCTGTTCGACTGAAGAAAGAAAGACATGAACATCTTGGATGAGATAAATTGGGGTGAGTAAAATATCAGGAAATTTTCATTTTGAAGTGAACTAATCCGTTAACACACCTCACACAACAGGTAATTCTGATAAAGTAATCTGCAGAACCATCAAGATAATCGGGACTTGATTGTCAGTAGGGGAGAATTGGGCCCAAAATCGGCCCCCATTATCTTGGGGGCTGTGTCCGAAACCTGGAAAATGCTGCCTTTGGAGGACACATTTCAAGGCAGGAAGGCATCACGGCACGTCCGATTCTAATCTTAGCTTCACTTCCTGTCTCCTGAGAGACCTTCATCTGTTTGAGTTTGGAAGGCAGCATATATGTATCCTTCGCTGCCTTTGCACAATCCTGTGCTTTCCATTCTGTGACAGTTGAGCTGGGAAAAAAAGATGGCATCTGAAAGTTGCGTTTGCTGGTCAGTTTGTGTGTAAATGTATGTTTTTTTTTTTTAACCAACATTTTCCTCTTCTGATGTCATTTCTAGCGAGAAATTACTAATGTAGTAATTAAATATTTGTTTAGTTCTCACCAAAGCTCTCTTTGTTTTGCTGTAGATCATTAAACTGTTACACTTCCTTAGACGTCTGTCTGAAATTAGTTACAAGCCATTGTCTGATAAGGCAGCGAGGCAACAAGTCAGCTGCCTAGGTTTTCGGATGCAGTCGTAGTGTCTGGGTGCCTTTATATCCACCTGTCTCTGAGAGTGGAAACAGGTGTTAGTTATCAAACAATTAACCCACTTTCTTACCGCTTGTCTAATGTTGCCGACTCCACTCAACCACACAAGTTCTGTTGGAGGATATTAAACGTTCGCTATTTTGAGCCGGTTTTAGATTAACTTGTCATGTATCTCCAAGCAATGAGTTTGTTGTGCTCAGAACGATTTGAAAGTCTGTATACGAAAGCTGAAAAATGCTGCCTTCACAGGAAGGTAACAAGACACATACAAATCCTATGATCGTGTCACATCCTGTCTAGTGAGATGCCTTCATCCGATAGATTTTAAAGGCAGCATAGATGTGTCCTTCACTGCCTATGATATCCCACAGTCTTGTGTGTTCAATTCCGTTGAGCTTAAAAATAAAAATGGCATCTGAAAGTTGTGGTTGGTGGTAAGTTTGTGTGTAAATGTAAAATGTTTTACCAAATTTTTTTTCACTTTTGATGTGATTTCTAGTGAGAAAATAGTATTGCTAAATGTATTAGTCAGTTGCCTAAGCTTTCAAACACAGCCAGTGTGTGATCCTCAGTCGTTTAGTGCTTGATGTCCAGTTTTTCTCTGGAACCATTTACAAAGTTGCCAAGTGTGTAATGCCTAGTGTTTTAAAAATTCAATCAGATTTTAAAAGTTCTGTATATTCTAGCCTTTAAGTGCATTTGATCCAAGATTTTAAGGATTTATGCATCTTCAGCACTGTAAACCCAAATAAGTTGGCAAAACTCAAAAAAATTGAGGCAATCAGTTACGTCACGTTTTTAACTCTTGATAAATATATCAAGACAAATATGCAGTTATAAGACTCATGATTCATTAAAGTTTTTTTCTTCTCACAGCTAAAACTGGTGATCAGAAAAGGAAACGCGACAGAAAATGTGTACATGGGTAAGTTTACTTCACAGTCCATTGTCTAAGTTGTCATACTGTATGGCATTTTCAGTATACATTTGATGTGATTTGTGATTGTTGTTGTTTTTTTTTTGTATCTCTCCACATTAGAGCTGACTTTACCCCAGTTTTATAACTTCCTTCATGAGATGGAGCGTGCCAAAGCTAGTATGGATTGTTTCAGTTAAACCGAGTCGGAGGTCATTGTAATCAGAGTTTACCTGTTTTCCTATTGACCAGTAAGGAGTTGTAAATGGTGTTCCCATACTCACAAAATGTTTCAGTTGTGTAGTTGTTTGTGTCCTTGTATGTGTTTTTGTGTGGGACAAAGATCACATTCCACATTGACGCTCTTTGTTGATGATATTCTCTTTATTAAATATTTGATACAGTTCTTCTGCATGGTGTTTATTAGTACCATCATATGTGCTTTTGTTCTTTATTAAATGAATATATTCTCAATAATACATTTTTAAAAATTAAGTGCTGGATTTTATATTTTGTGTTACCTAAAATTGAACCATCTGCTTACTGTATAAGTAAAATAATTAATACAGTACATTACAGACACTCAAATTTATTTATTTTGGGATGAATACATAAGTTTAAAAAAAAAAATTGTCCTTGTAATATTTTAATAAAATTCAAAAATATGTTTTACTTCTATTACTACTAGGTGCTGCAGAAATGTATTCATTTAGCTATCAGCAGACAGTGAAAAGTGTTTGCTTATATCAAAGAATGTCATGCTTTACACTAGATTACATGTCAGATTGATGTAATAAATAAGGTTTTATTACCAAAGTACGGGAGGAACATGTTCAAATGATCTATCCAATCAGCATGAGAGGAGGCCTATATATACGCAGCCACCTCCCCTTTGTTCCTTGTCTGGTTCCTATCCAGGAGGGGCCAAAATATCAAGCTCGGAGCCCTCTCTTTGGACAGCACGCCAAATACGCATACTACTTTATTCCATCTTATTATTTGTAAGTGTGAACTTGTGAAATTAATTCTGTGTTAAATATGAGTACCCTGTTAGTATTTAGTATTTGTGTCCAGGAGCAATTTAAAACAAGACAGGCAATATCAGAGAACATACCCAGAGGCTGTGTAGATAAATCATGACTGATTTGTCCTTACACATGTTGTTGTTTCCCTGTCTTTGAACAGTAATATTAAGTAACATTTTCTCTCATTTTCATTCTTCCAATTTTCTCAATTATTGACTGACACTTCTGTCTGAATGTCAGTGCGTGCAGGTCGTCATTGAGCCATTTAGCACCAGTTACTCCGCAACTTGTGCATGAATCGAAAGGGGTGGCACTTGTTCAGCCATCACACTTCATAATTATTTTATGTTTTGACAAATTGGTGTTGAATTACTATGCATTTGTACAACAAATTGCTTACACCCCACTGAGGGTTAGGTTTAGGTGTGGATCCTCATTCCATTTTTCCCCCCAAAAAATGTTTTTTGTACAAATCAAATCATAAATCAAAGTTCATTTAAAAAGCCCAACTCATAATATAATTGTTTTTTCATGAGATAGAGTAGACCTGGAACCATAGGGGCACTCTAAAAAAATGCTGTCACAAAGCTCGAATCATTTCAAATTGGTTTCTTGAACATGAAAATGAGTTCACTGTACACTGTACACTGTTCACACTCTAAAAAATGCTGGGTTAAAAACAACCCAAGTTGGGTTGAAAATGGACTAACCCAGCGATTGGGTTGTTTTAAGCAAACATTTAACCCAACCGCTGGGTTAGTCCATTTTCAAACCCAACTTGGGTTGTTTTTAACCCAGCATTTTTTAGAGTGTGACATTAAGGAATTTAGTCATAATCTCAATGATGGTAGCTTCACACTACACTCTTAAAAATAAAGGCTCTTTATTGACATTGATGTCCATGAAGAACCTTTAACATTCATGGAAACTTTCCATTCCACAAAAGGTTCATAAGATTTTTTAAATGTTTCTTTTAAGAACTGTTGACTTAAAAAAGTTTCTTTGGTGACCCAAAAATACACTCACCTAAAGGATTATTAGGAACACCATACTAATACTGTGTTTGACCCCCTTTCGCCTTCAGAACTGCCTTAATTCTACGTGGCATTGATTCAACAAGGTGCTGAAAGCATTCTTTACAAATGTTGGCCCATATTGATAGGATAGCATCTTGCAGTTGATGGAGATTTGTGGGATGCACATCCAGGGCACGAAGCTCCCGTTCCACCACATCACAAAGATGCTCTATTGGGTTGAGATCTGGTGACTGTGGGGGCCATTTTAGTACAGTGAACTCATTTTCATGTTCAAGAAACCAATTTGAAATGATTCGAGCTTTGTGACATGGTGCACTATCCTGCTGGAAGTAGCCATCAGAGAATGGGTACATGGTGGTCATAAAGGGATGGACATGGTCAGAAACAATGATCAGGTAGGCCGTGGCATTTAAACGATGCCCAATTGGCACTAAGGGGCCTAAAGTGTGCCAAGAAAACATCCCCCACACCATTACACCACCACCACCAGCCTGCACAGTGGTAACAAGGCATGATGGATCCATGTTCTCATTCTGTTTATGCCAAATTCTGACTCTACCATCTGAATGTCTCAACAGAAATCGAGACTCATCAGACCAGGCAACTTTTTTCAGTCTTCAACTGTCCAATTTTGGTGAGCTCGTGCAAATTGTAGCCTCTTTTTCCTATTTGTAGTGGAGATGAGTGGTACCCGGTGGGGTCTTCTGCTGTTGTAGCCCATCCGCCTCAAGGTTGTGCGTGTTGTGGCTTCACAAATGCTTTGCTGCATACCTCGGTTGTAATGAGTGGTTATTTCAGTCACAGTTGCTCTTCTATCAGCTTGAATCAGTCGGCCCATTCTCCTCTGACCTCTAGCATCAACAAGGCATTTTTGCCCACAGGACTGCCGCATACTGGATGTTTTTCCCTTTTCACACCATTCTTTGTAAACCCTAGAAATGGTTGTGCGTGAAAATCCCAGAGCAGATTGTGAAATACTCAGACCGGCCCGTCTGGCACCAACAACCATGACACGCTCAAAATTGCTTCAATCACCTTTCTTTCCCATTCTGACATTCAGTTTGGAGTTCAGGAGATTGTCTTGACCAGGACCACACCCCTAAATGCATTGAAGCACCTGCCATGTGATTGGTTGATTAGATAATTGCATTAATGAGAAATTGAACAGGTGTTCCTAATAGTCCTTTAGGTGAGTGTAGTTCTTCTATGGCTTTGCTGCAAAAAAACACAAACTTTTCTTTCCTCAGCTAAGTGCAAGCACCAAATGTCTGATCCTGTGGTTCCTCTGGAGTAGAATTATTTCTGCAACAACACAAAATATTAGTCGAGTAAAACTAACAGTCAAATCCCAGCTCACGGTGAACAATTCAGCACTGGGTGACTGCTTCACAATGATACAAAGAGTCGATCAGTGCATCAAAAAACAAAACGACTATGAACGATTGGCCGCCATAAACCAGTTATCCCTGTGGTAAATGTTAGAAAACCTCCTGCTTAAAACCTAAAAAGCCAGAAGCATTTTGAGGCCCTGCTTTCTCAGTCCATTTTGATCATTAAAACACTGAACGTGGTTTTCCAACAAAATCTAATCCTGTAGCATATGATAGTGGTGGAAGCATCATACTTTGAATTTACTAACTAAACAAACACTTAAAAATATGTTGAGTGGTCAAAACAGAGGAAATTCCATGTTTTGTAAGGGCAAAGTCTCAGAACTCATTTTAATCCCTGCTGAAAGCAAGTAATTCTCAGAAGACAGCAAAACCATCTTAGACTTAGAAGTAGGTTTATGAAATAAAATAGGACATAACACCCAGCATTACTGCTATATTCTACCAAGATTACTCTTTTTCTCTTTGCAGCGTAGATAGAGAGTTATGTCATGTAAATGTTAACCGAGATCATCCTTACGCAGTGCATTAATCCTTATATTTATGGTCATATTAGTCACATGAGACCAATGAATAACATCTGAGATCGTTAATGAGAACATAGATTTATCTTTATATAAAAAAAGTAAAGGAAAATATAATTTGAACATCTGTGGATGTTTTCTTTTTGCCTCATTTGACACCAGTGTGAAACAACTTGTTTCAACAAGCACTTCTGAAGACGGAAGAGCTGGAGAACAGATTAGACTTCACTTACCAAAGAAAATAAATTACTCAAACTCTCTTTTATAAAAACCAACGACGGGTATCTAGATAGCTTTTCATACTGCATGGTATCTAGAAAGTGGAGCACCTCAGTGTAAACCCTCACCAAATTTACCAATTGCTTGCACAGTTTTGGGATGTTGTTCAGTCAGTACACCAAAAATTGTCCAAGTAAAATCTATCGTTCATCACTTACCTCTGTGTGGCCTCAAAATGTAGCCTGAGGTACAGATCAAAAAACCGAATGATGTTGGCAGTGTTCTTGGGACGGTGTTTTACATGCGCAATTATGACTTGCAATAAGATAAATATGTTCTGGAAGAAAAGGGCAAATCAGTTCAAATCAGTTCTGAAGTTGTGTCAGTTCAAATCAAATTACCCTTCACTACATTAATATGGGTGTGTTCACATCCATAAAAATGGCATGTTCATCACAACATAAAAGGGAAATCCTTCATTTGAAATTTGCCATCTATCTGCTGTACAAATATATTGCAAAATTAATTTGATATCTCATTAATAATATAATAATAATTCACATTGATCAATTTAATTTTAAAGTTATTATGTCAATCTGGATGTAATATCTAAAATATGGCTAAAAAAATTTTTTGAATCAGCAATGACATTTTATGTTCCATATATGCTTCATTTTGATTATTGTACCTGTGTACTAATTCTCTTTACAAAACAGATTTAAAATATTGTGAAATACTATTAGCTTTTGTTTGACTGACTTAGGAAATAAAAAGGCTTTAGGCAGTAAACCTTTCCATGAATCCATAAGTAGGCAATAAATATGAGTGAAGACTGCGCAAATACGTGAATGATGTTAAACAGACTCCTTCTGAATAAATTCCAAAACTGAAACTCTTTGATTTTTACAATTCTACTTCTTCATGCTTGTTCACACCTGCCATCCACTAAACACCTGGTGTGTGTTTGTGTGTGTGTGTGTGTGTGTGTGTGTGTGTGTGTGTGTGTGTGTGTGTGTGTGTGTGTGTGTGTGTGTGTGTGTGTGTGTGTGTAAGAGAGAGAGAGGTATGTGTGTAACTGAGAGTAGGGAAAGGGATAGGGGAAAGTTACTGTTACTCTAGACAACAAAAAGAGGAAGTTAAATTCCCACGAGAATTAACTAGACACCCTAAAGCAATTCTCCAAACATCTGCCATATACTTCTGATAAGTTATGAGATATTGTCCACAGTGTATGTATATAGGTGCACATTCTGAGATAAAGAAAATATGGTGTGGACAGTTTTCTGTGGAAATATTGGGTTTGTGGACCGATAAATGCCTTTATACAATGAAATCTTATTTAAAAAATTCAAAGTAGCCTAGTGTGTGAAACTGGGGTTTTAGGAAATCTACCAAGTGGGCAAGTTTGGCTGGTTAACAGTCCAGTTTGCCTCTGCTGGTAGATGATGTAAATTGAATGTCATATAGCCCCTGAAATTGAAATAATTGTAAGGTAAACTAATGTGAATCTTGTATGAACTAATGTAAACATTGTATGAAATAACAGATATTAAGTATTGCTTTGAAAGGCATCCGCATCACTGTGCGCAAGACATAACGGAATGAATAGACGTTTTAAAAAAATTAAGCATATGCACAGATGAATTGTTCACTGTCAGAAAAAAAGGTACATTGCTGTCACTGGGGCAGTACCCTAAGGTACAAAACCGAAAAGGTACTAATATGTACCTTTAAGGTACTAATACGCACTCTTAAAGTACTGATATGTACCTTTGAAGGTACTAATATGTACCATATCGGGGTGAGTAAGGTACAAAGATGTGCCTTTTCACTTTTGTACCTTAGGGTACCGCCCCAGTGACAGCACTGTACCTTTTTTTCTGAGAGTGTACATAAGATCTATAATAAGCATTTAGAAAATAGATAGAGTGCATTTCCATTTCATGCGGACTGAAAAAGTTTCCTTCCAGTAATGTTTTCTCATTGAAATGAAAATTGAAAACTTCCGATGTTAATGTCTTTTTAATTATTATTTTTTTATAACCACATAACAGACATCCAAGAGTGTGGGGGTCATTGAAGAATGGGATTTTTGAAAGAAGGATAATGATTTTCAGTTGGGTTCTGCTTTGGCTACTTTGAAAGTCTTTTTACTAATGTCCGAGGCAATGTTAAAAACAATCATTTACAGTCTTATTTCCTACGGCCTATAGGTGTGTAGCAATAAAAAATGTCAGCGATTTATTAGTGCGCATACCAAACTGGATTTATTTCCAATTACAGTACTGATCACCAATAGCAGATTAGCCATTCAAACATTGTTTAAGCAAACTCACATTCAGGACTTCCTCCAGTTCAGGTGTGGAATGCACAATTTTCATCATCCAATCCATTTTTGATGGGAGAAATCAAAACCACCACCCTACATTTTCCTTTTCCGGTTTAATATCCTGTCCCCCTTGAAATATGTTGTGTTATTTTACTCACACACTAGAATTTATTCATATTTTGAATTAGCTTTTATTTATCTCATTTTAGTTTGAATAATTTTGTTATGTGCTTTTGTCATTTTTAATATTTGTATAGCCTATAGCAATATTATTTAGTTAATAATAACAACACTGGAAATAAGCCTGAAGAAAAAGGCATCTTACATTGGTTTCAACCCATTTTATTTTAAAATCCTTTCCACAGTTTAGAAGTGTGTGTGTGTGTGTGTGTGTGTGTGTGTGTGTGTGTGTGTGTGTGTGTGTTAATTGGGGCCATAAATAAGCAGAGTGAGAAACAGGGCTGAAACAGTTGCTCAGAAAGGAAGAAGAGGGTTTAGCACTTCATCAGCCCCATTCAGGAGCTCAGTGGGCTGAACACCATACAGGATACTGATACTCATCCCGCACACACACACACATTTCCCCCCATGAACCTCTCAAAGGCACAGTTTCAAACAGGAAACAAGACCAGTGTGGTTCCTACAGTCTTCCTCTTTCATATATACGGCCCTGTTCTTTCCCCATCTGCGTTTCTCAGAGCCATGTGCACACATTCATTCAGACTGTTCCTTTCACTCTGTCCTGTTCTCACGAGCATGCACGCACACACACACACACACACACATTCTTCAGTCTCTCGTCCACTAGAGAATAATTGATGGTTTCTTATTTAAGTTCCTCTCGGGTGCAGGCCACAGACATCACTGTGCCGTGTAGATTGGGCTGTGGTGCACAGGGGGATTTCCTGCAGTATTTCACCCCAGGCGTCTGGCCCTAATCTGGGCAGGGCAGACAGGCTGCTCAGGGCGCTTTGAAGGAAGAAGGGCCTCGATTTGTGTGCCTTGAGAAAGTATGATGCGGGGTTTCCTGAATATTAACACGGGCAGTAGAGAAATGCAGGTGCACAGACTTGCATTTGTTTATTCTTTAAAATCACACAATCAAGGGATTTAATGTACAAAAGCGAAAACATTTTCTGTTATACTGTAAATCTCGTATGTGTATTCCTGCATTATTCTAACTCTCTTCTGTTGTTTTTTTCTTGTTACTTAGTTACCACTCACCTCAGTTCCAGCCTCTCTCATCGCCCTGGCAACCGAGCATCCCATTGCTTCCCCTCCACTAGCATGCCGGGCCTGTCCCAAGGCTGACCCCTCCCCCTCCATCCCCTATCTCTCCTCTCCTCCCCCTCCCCACAGCCTCATGCAGTAGTTATTACAAAAATAATGCCAATGCCAACACACACACACACACACACACACTTTCTACATCACCTCTCTTTTGTTACAATATTTTCTGAGATAATTATTCATTCAGAGTAAAAATTCATTCAATCAACAGCAATTTATGGTGTTGAGAACGAAGAAATTTGTAAAACCATAAACATTTAGCCATTAGAAGATTTTGCTCATTCAGTCTGGAGATAATATTCTATTTTGAGCTTAATAATAGTATAGTATAGTATAGTGTACATAATATATTATAGTATGATAAAAAAACATATTTTACCCACATCTCAGTAAATATAATATAATACTTCAATTTCATTGTGTTCCTCTGCATGTTCAATCTGAATCCTAGAACATGTATTTAGTTCTTGTATAATATAATATTATACTGTAATATGATAACCCCTACAGGGTAAATTATCTATACATAAAAAGTATATTATTAGGGATGCACCGATACCACTTTTTCCGGAACGAGTCTAATATCAATACTTTCATTTTATTAGTATCTACTGATTCAAGGTATTGATACCTTTATTTTTTTATTGCATTTTTAAGTTTTAAAAATATTGGGCAGATAAACCAAAATATGAATCAAATTAGATGGCTTAGCAAATAGATATTTCTTTCAATTATTTTCACGCATAATTATGCCTGTTAAATGTATTGTAGGATCTACTGTTATTTTCACTGTTCATATTATCATATTTGTGACCCTGGACCATAAGTCATAAGGGTACATTTTAAATGTATACATAAGCTGAATAAATAAGCTTTCTACTGATGTATGGCTTGTTAGGATAGGACAATATTTGGCCGGGATACAACTATTTGAAAATCTGGAATCTGAGGGTGCAAAAAATCAAAATATTGAGAAAATCACCTTTAAATTTGTCCAAATGAAGCCCTTAGCAACGCATATTACTACTAATAATACATTTTTATATATATTTACAGTAAGAAATTTACAAAATATCATCATGGAACATGATCTTTACTTAATGTCCTAAGGATTTTAAGAGAATCGAGGAGTAAAATTGATCATTTTGACCCATACAAATGTATTGTTGGCTATTGCCACAAATATACCCGTGTGACTTATGACTGGTTTTGTGGTCCAGGGTCACATATAGTCTTGAATTTAATAGCACAGTGAATATTTAGAGCTGCTCCAGCAGGGCTCAATGATAAGGATTTTTTGAATTTCCTTCTATATTATATTATATTATATTATATTATATTATATTATATTATATTATATTATATTATATTATATTATATTATATTATATTATATTATAAATGATGTATGGATTATGCTTTTATCATATGAATTATTTTATCATATGATGATTGTAAGTATGCATAACAATACCAGCATCAATGAACAGAGGGATTATGTTGTGTTCCCTGTCATGTTGAACTTGAGTCCTAGATCTGATTAATTGCAGTTAGGTGCATTAGACACTAGAGGTCAGCATTGGCTATAATGTTCATTTAAGGTCTCATTAGAAAAGTGACTAGCTGAAAAAAGACCCCAGAAAAGAAAGAAAGTGCAAATCAGGGTGAAAAAGAAGAAGGGTAGATTACAAAAGGCGGAGCTGGAGTAAAGGACGTGAACATGGGAGAGGATGGTGAGAGAAAGAGAGGAGAGGCTAATTTAAGTTGTGAGAAAAGGGTCATAAGGTGAGGCTAAATGCATCACCGCTACCAGTGCTGTAGCACCTCAAATGAGACTAAAAAAACACTTCTTCCTGTGCGATGACCTGCACAGACTAACCCATGCCTATAAAGAAGAAAAAGTAAAAAGAAAGAATTAGAGATAGAGAAAAAATACACTTATTAAGCTGTGGACAATGGCAGTAGATTGCCGTCTCTCCTCACAAACGTTCAGGAGAATAACGGCAGAGTAGGAGAAGGAAAAGTACAGGGACAAAAAAGGGAGGGGAGGAGAGTCAACACAAAGCCCAAACAAAAGAGAGTCACTGAACGACTGATTCCTCCATCTAACACGATCCTTGTAGGCTATATTGTCTGTAAACACCTACAGGCAGTTGTAATGATGGTACATGCTAGCTTGACCTCAGGGCACAAGCTGAAGGTAGTTAAGGGGCAAAGTTCATACAAATGGAAAAAAAAGGACTGATAAACTGATCAAGTGTGTTAAGGAAATCCGAAGTCTTTAATTGCGGGTGATCCAAAAGAAAGATGTGCTCATTAGCGGATCATATTTATGGATGTTCTGAGTGGGTGTTTCCATTAATGGATCTGAAATCCTCATATTCATCTGACATGTTTTCATGTCTTCATCAAGACATACTTTTATGATGTCTTTATCTTTCTGGGGCTTGAAAGTGGTAGTTGCATAGGCTGTTACTTGAGGGATAGAAATATCTCAGATCACATTAAAAAGTATCTTCATTTGTCATTTGAAGATGAACGAAGGTCTTACGGGTTTGGAACGACATGAAGGTGAGTAATTAATGACAGAATTTTCATTTTTGGGTGAACTAACCCTTTAAATTCTGAAGTATTTAGATATTAAAACAAAATTTAATATAGATAATGTTTACTTTAACTTTTTCTTTTTTCATTATTTTGAACTCGAGAACCCATTCACTTAAAAAAATAGACACTGCAAAATCTGTAATTTAAGCAACATCAAAGTAATGTTACAAACTGAAACATATGCACAAAAATGCATGTGAGATTTTACGTAATATGCTCTCTTTTAAAGCATTATTATGATATTTCTGTCAGGACCACTATCGTCAAAGATGATTGATTGAATGTTAGCATATAGTTTGGATTGGCGGTATGGTTCTGTTCAGCAGCAATAACCCCCCTTAGGGTAAACACAACAGAACCAACATAATGTAATACAAATATTATTAATGTCAATATTAAAATGTACAGCCTAATTCAGGAATTTAGTCAGATTCAAGGGGAATTAGAATACCAAATCCTGACTGACGAGAGGGGGAGCTGGGGATGGAGGAGGGTAAATGAGCTCTGGAGAACGTGATAGCTGCTGATAGTACTGAGGAGCTATATACATGTATGCTGTGATAGACGTCGTATTCCTATAGGTAGACGTGATCAGCTGACAGACAGCTGATGCGAGCGTGACCTGCCAGAACTGACGCTACGCTGGATTTCTGAAGAAAAGTTTTAGAAAAATAAGATAATTATCATGAAATTACATGAAATGTACCCTTAATTGTAAAATTACAGAAATAGAAATAAGTCCATCTGTTCCCTGTAGCTGAACAGAATTGGCATTTTGTGGCTTTTAGTCCATGATAACATATTAGCTTTGATATGTTCTCATGTTGTAGTGTACACCTAAAAATTTACAAAATTAAGTTTTAGTTATTATAAAATTTAAATGTAACACTTAAAATGAAGTCTTTCTTTTCCAAGAACCCTCTGACTAACAATAGCAATTGGCAAATCATTGTTCTGTGATATAAACTAAATGCTATCAGCTAGAGCATTATCCATAAAAGGACAAGCCCTTCGATATGGCCACCCCAGCTTCCTGTTTTAATAGGAAATACATCAAAACAGGAATGAAAACTGCATTCATGAGGTGATTTCCTGGTTGATTTCATGTCTGTCCCATTAAGTTAGACTCACAGTTTTCTCACTAACATCATCTTTAATAAGGCTGAAACTGTGATATACTGTATACAAAACTGAGAGCAAATATTCAAAGACAAAACACACTGAAGTTGCACAAGTTCTCAGCCAATCAAGCACATTGCTAGCATAGATGCTAACACTGTAGTCAACGCTATTCATAGGTCACCATGGGGCTCTACTGTTGATAGAATTTAAGAGTGGCAGTAGGGATCTTTTCACACAGGATGCAAACTTTTATTCAGTCTGTGCTATTTTTTAATTGTTGGTCTAGGTAGAAATATCAGATAGACATTTTTAGCATTGTACTGTGTCTCTGTTTTTTCCAGTGTTTTTTCCCTCTTAGACCATAGGAGCAACTTGACACATACATTTGAAGTGCATTCCAGGTCTTTGGTATCTCCAGGCACCATTTTGATTATGGAAGATGGATAGAGGATCGTTAAACAGCTATTATGGTCGTGTACAGTCTTAGGACAGCCCGGTAATGAGGTGCAGCGCAAGGGATTGATGGGTGTTTGGCTCCACGGTGTTTCAAGAGACCAGTGCTGCCCTAGTTTCTGCCACTGGGACACCGCAAAACAGATAAACAATGAATCGGCATTGAGAACGGATCATCTGTGTTTGTGATAGCATTCATGCAGAACACAAGTCAGGGTATAAACAATATAGCATACCCAAACCTCTATATTTAAGCAAAAACAATGGTGTTTGATATCAGATGTCTCTTCCAAGAAAGTTGCTTGAGATGTGAAAAGATCGATTGCTCTGCACAATATAGTCTTGTTACCTTAGTCTCGCTCTACATCTGTCATTCTCAACATCTTTCCAAATCAATTTCATTACTTTTATTTTCAACTGTTGCCCTGACACAAGCGATTCTCAGCCACACTAAGCCCAATGTGATGACACCGTGAGATATTGATCAAGACAGACATGTCTTGAGTTCCCCCTGTTCAGCTTCCTGTGAAAGATGAGGCTAGATATCTGTGTGTGCATAGAACAGCTGCTGGCACGCAACTGGATGGACTCAGGAACGTTTGCTGTAAATGTTCCCTTCTAAGACTTTAAAGATTCAAGGGGCGATAATTATACAAAATATAGCCTACTACTTGGTTTGAGACTGTCATGTCATGGGATCACTCCATAATGCTCTTAGTTACATGTAAGGTGCCCAGGTTCTGCTTTACCCCCTATTGGCCCCTACTATCTAGCAAAAAAATATATATATACTCCAACTATTCTCCAGTATACAGAGCCACACACATGACATACGGAGGGAAAACAATATATTTATTTCCCATGACTAAAAGCTGGCCCACACTAAAATCTTTTTTTAAATCTTTTCAGATTTTCAAAATGTGAGAGACCACAAACATTTAACAGTTTTGTTCCTATAGTATTTGGAGCGCCGCAATGTAACCAAGACAGCCCACCACACACTAACAGATCCATTCACAAACTACCAGAGTCCCAACTGTGAACACGGGAAATCGTGCAAAATCTCGTGACTTTAGAGTAAACAAACATGGTGGACAACAGGCAACAGTAGTGTTTAGACGGCTTTATATAGAAAATTAGCAGGGGGAAAATAGAAAATAGAAAAAGGTTTGGATAAAGTTGTGATATGCTTCCGTCAGCTCGCTTTCTGATTGGGTATGGTTTCGTTCCATGTGACAATTTACAGTGTGTGTGCACGTTTGTCTTCGGGGTTCCCCCGACACAACTGGATTTATGATGAATGTTTAATATTTACGATTTGAGATCGGTGTGGTTTGCGCCTATTGTCCGAAGGGGAGAATTGTTCCCAAATCGGCCAGATATCTTATAATGTGTTGGTGCCTTTAGTTAAATTGTGGCCACATTGTACTAATTTGTAAATTGTTCCCTCATTTTAACAGTGATTTAACTAAAAACATGGGAACAAATTTTTAGTTTGTGGCAGCAATATTTATTTTTTATGTATGTTTTACAAACATATAAATGGCAAAATATTTTGTTATATAACAGTTGATTTGTTAGTTTGTTTTGAATGGGTCGTGTGAAAATTTTATTTTTAGCGTTTAATTTTTATATTTCACTTTTTTTTCTTTTTTTTTTTTTTTTAATTTTTGGAAATGACATGAAGACATAAAACATGGCGGGAAGTCTTTTGTGAATGATTTCACCAGTTATTTTTATTTTTCCATGCTGTATTTTAGTAATATTGTGGGAATTAACTTATAGACAACAAATGTAAAGTGAATCACTCACCTTTCACAGTTTGTTTAAATATGATGCATACATTTTATTAAGAAATGAAAAAAAAATATTTTATATAAAAATAAAAATAATAAAACACGAAATGGAAAATTCTGCCTATATGAATTTATTTGTTGAATTAATTGTAATTTTCAGAATTGATATGATCGGCATAATACATTTCACATTTGCCGTAATAGAAGCGGTCCGAATTGCACAAACCCATGCACACAAGTAAGTCAGCAGGGATAAGCAGCACACTGCACCCTACACCCACACACAGCCTCTGCTGATGACTGCCGTCATAGCAACAGATAGACATAACTATACCACCCTTACACACAGTCCTGCAAAGAGCAGAGCCTCACACACATACACATATCTCCAGTCCCATGTGGAGCTAGATATCTAACAGAACCAGAAAGTCAATGCACTATACGTTCGTATAATTCAGTTTCAGAATGTTAGGTGGATAATATAAACACATTATTACATTTTAATGAAGGTTTATTTCTACTGTATGTAATGGGACGTTTAAAGCATGCTACACTGACTGCACAATACTAACAATCCAAACAGTCCCAGAAGACAACATAAGTGTCTGAGAGGCCTACTGGAACATGGTACGGCCCAAACCAGCGGTTGCGATTTCGACAGACAGAGTGACAAACATTTCAGGGAAGAGACTTTAGTGGGCTAACCACAGATGACTGACCACTTTTCTCTGGAAGCAGATGCTCGCTTCTCTCTTGGGCCACAGCTGAAAAGGGGAAAAAGAGGCAGGGAGGGAGTCAGCAGGGTTTTGAAACGCACTTTCACTTCCCAAAGCAAAAGGCTATTTCAATACAGCTTGTTCTACCCAGTGCTTTGTTTCCCTGTGCCCACTGCTAACTTTTGCTGAGAAGGAGCATTTAGGATGAGGATGTGTACAAAAGACAGACCTACCAGTTTACAAGTCATAAACTGAAGTTACTCTTCACTTGTTTTTCATAAATCAGAGGAAAGCACACTCATACTGTAACTGCATGACAAAAAAAAAGAAACCTTTAAAGTCCCTAAAAAAGACTTAAGGAATTCCTGTATTTTCACTTGACAAGCACAATTTTAATTTCAATGTCAATAGGGTCATGAACCATGATAAGTAAGCAAGTAAGTGACATGTGAAGGCCAAGTATGGTACCCCATACTAATTTGTCCTCTGCATTAACCCATCCAAGTTAATGCACACACCTTAGGAGTAGTCAGTAGTGAACACACTTGATTTGGTAGCTGCTAGTTGGCAGGGGGAGGGGCATACTCATATAGGGAGCATGTGATTCTGTGTAGTGCAGGATGAGTCATCAATATGTTTTGTTCGTTTTCCTGGAGCTTAACTTTTTAAATTGTACTTTTGTTCTTTGTACATTTTTAGAAGTGCAATAGTGTACCGAAGGCTACAAACCTAATAGACAAAAAGTCACAAAACTACATTAAATTGAGCTGAGCTGTCCAGAAATGTCATTTTCAGATTTTTGTAAAAGATTTTGAAAGATCTATGGCACACAATTGTTTGTACTTTCAGCACACTGAATGTGTGTCTATGTTGTGTCTGATTCAGACACATGGCTCTTGGAGTTACACAAAGGCTCTCAGCCCAGCACAGAACGTCCATGCTCACTGTTCACTCAAGGTCTCCTCGATCGCCCACATTATTTCATTATCTACAGTAGTATTTCTTTCTCTAATCATAATGAGTATTGGTTGGTTGATTACTTATATATACTAAAGATTTATTTTTGGCATTTTGTTTGCCTTTATTGTGAAAGGATAGTGTAGTAGAGTATGGAAGGGAAGTGGAAAGAGTGGGGGACGGGATTTGGAAAGGTTCACGAACCAGGACTTGAACTGGGGTCGCACGAAGCACAATCGCAAAATGTTGGAAAATACTTTACTTTGAGTCATTAATGAATTAAACCCAAATCAATCCTTTAAACTGTCTTAGTAGACTTGTGTGTGTATAATGAAACATCACATGATGATGCTGATTTTAATATGAACATTTCTTATCAAATTCTACAAATTCTTATCAAATAGGACACATCTATCTAAATGAAATTAACAACATCTGGTCATCAACACACAGTTCTCAGACTTTTTTTATTAATTTTTTCCTCAACTTAATTTAATCATAGCAAAGAGCAATTTTCAAGATTCCAATCACAATCAAATTTTAATATTTTTAATATTTGCCATGACTGGGATCCCTGTGAAGAGGACCCACAGTTAACTAACAGTTAACTAATAGTTAACTAATTTAGTGAAAATATAAATTAATAAGGGGTTTTAAATACATAAAGGATGACACTACAATACCAGTCTCTTACTTCAATCTACTTTTAGTCAGCCCGGACTGTTCAGTTTTTAGAAAAATGCAGCTGTGTATTCTGGCATTGATTAACTGATTAAACTACACTGAAAAAAAAAAAAAAAAAAAAAAAAAAAATATATATATATATATATATATATATATACACACACACACACACACACACACACACACACACACACACACACACACACACACACACACACACACACACACACACATTTTGTCCTAATTTAATTGGATTGTGATTGATTGTGTCAAATTGAAGTTTACTTAATCAGTTTGTGTTGAGATTACATGAATGATATGTGTTGCATTAACTGACACTGCTTAGTTCCCAGCATACTTTGCATATGGCTAAATCAAGAGAGAGTAAATGTTGTTATTTTATTTGTAAAAGTGTAATTTTTGAGAAAGATGAGAAAGGTTGAGAAACTTGATATTCCAACATATTCAATTATGTTGGAATTATTAGAATAGTACTCTCTATATATATATATATATATATATATATATATATATATATATATATATATATATATATATATATATATATATATATATAAGTATATCTTTAAATTACAGTAGGTTACCATTGTGGAGAAGAGTGGAGCATTTGCTTAGGCTGTGGACTATAATAACTAATGTTATTATGGCTTTGCTGGGAATGCTTAGCATTTAAGATGCTAATGTGTGCCACTGCTAGCTAAAAGTTTGTCAACTAGCTAGTGCAGTATTATAATTCAGTTGTGTAACATTAAAATATATTAACTTGAAGTGGATGAATGAATATATGAAATCGAATGTCTGAATCCTGTCAGGAGCCAGATAAAATTATCTTAGAGACAACTTAATTGGGTCACTTAAAATGTATTCACTCCATGATGTTGAAGTTACATGAACAAATTATGTTTGTTCAACTTGATTGATTCTAAAGAATTATCATGAGTGTGTTGGTCTAACTAACCCTAAACAGACACAAATGGGTCGGTCAATAATAATGGTGAATTTACATCCTTAAAAATGTATTCAAGTTGGGGACCGATGTACACAATTAAATCATGCAAATCCAAGGTTTCAGAGTTGCTATAAATGTCGGTTTCTCATAGGTATTCCTACTTTCCACATTTGCATGCTGTGTGTGTGTGTGTATATATATATATATATATATATATATATATATATATATATATATATATATATATATATATATATATATAGAGAGAGAGAGAGAGAGAGAGAGAGAGAGAGAGAGAGAGAGAGAGAGAGAGAGAGAGAGAGAGAGAGAGAGAGAGAGAGGACAAAAATAAGAAATAAAATAAATTGGATAAATTAAGAATTCAAGTTCAGAAATAAATGTTAAGTGGTCTCTGTATTACCTGGATACAGATACTTTATACATTACATTAAAAAAGAATAATAATAAAAAAATATAAAAAAAACATGATATAAATAAATAACATGTAGGCTACACGCAATAACCTCCTAGTCGATTTTTTTTTTTTTTTTTTACGGGACACTCATCTGCTTTGTGTTGATTTGGGCTAACTGAACGCGTGCACTTCCTGGATCTGGACTGTCCCACAGCGCATGGGACGCTGCTCAAAGCCATCCATCCTACTGACTGGTGTGTCAGTTGTATTTCTCATAAACTCGCATTACGCGCACAATCCCGTCCTCCGCGTGAACAGGCGCGGTGAGCGTCGAGGCTCGAGCTCATTCTAACAGGTGGTGAGCGATTTCAGGTGGAGCAGCAGTTCATTCACTGAGCCGACCGGCGCGCGAGCTTCAACGGACGCTGAGAGGAACACTTGCTCCTCATTATAAGCAATCCCTGGACTCCTGCGTGTATTAACACAGCCTAATCGGCGTATTTAGGTTATTTAGGCGAATGGGCTGTTTGTTTTAATTAGCCTCAGCTTACAGGTGGGCGAAAGCCGTTTGTAGGACGGCCCCTCTTTCAGTTCCTCAACAGGAGACGCGGGACTGTCATTTGTTTGCCATCCTGTGGGGCAGAAGAAACGGTTCTGTTAACAGGTGCGAGGGTAGACAAACACCGCGATCTGAAGAGTATTCTCAGTTGTATTCGCGGTAAATTAGGAGCTATATCTACATATCTAACATTTTTTACGAAGCCTCTTTCGTTCCGGAGGAGGACCGACAAAAAGCCATGTCAACCAAAAAACGGATGGATTTAACGAGAAGGAGCCGAAGCCCCGCGGTGTCCGAGGCGGAGATGTTTGGGGATTTTCAGGAGTGGTGCCTTCGCACTTACGGAGACTCCGGCAAAACAAAGACCGTCACCCGGCGAAAATACAACAAAATTCTGCAGACCCTCTTACAGAGCGACGACTCGGAGGGCGTCTATATCGAGAGCAACCACATTAACGCCAAATTTAAGTTCTGGGTGAAATCCAAAGGTTTCCAGGTGGGCAACACTGACGGCGAGCCGAGCGAGAACGAGAATGGGGCAGCAAACAGACCCGTCCTGTACGTCCCCATCAAGGCAACGGTTAGTACGGGTGCTCTTTTTCTCGTCAAACGCGTAACAGTGCGCGACATTTGCCTATGCAAATTCTGCGCCAGACGCACAATGGCGAACATGTTTACCGGTGAATCTTGTTCACGGTTGTATATCTGTAGTGGAGTCCATATCACTCTCGGGTCTCCGGTAACCACTTGTTCCTGTGTCACTCGCCCGGTATCCACGGGAACGGTGGCAGCTTTGCCACCCGATTGTCCGGAAGCTGTTATCTCTATAAGTCTCTAACAATCAAAACCAATTTACCCTTCAGAGCATTCATCAAATTTAGAGCTAGCGAATCAAACATTTATTGTGAAGTAATATGCATTTAAGATGGTCTGCTAGTTTAATTTATACAGGCGATAACCTGAACATATTAGACTTTGAGATGTTGTTTTTCATTTTAAACGTTTTGCAATTTCTGTTTGAATTTTTGAAAACTGTCCATAGTTTGCAAAACAAAAATGGTTATTATTTTTTATATTGTCAACCCCTTATTATTATTATTATTATTATTATTATTATTATTAGTAGTAGTAGTAGTAGTAGTAGTAGTAGTGAAATATAATGATTTGAAAAGTCAGTGTAGTGTAACAACCCTGGAAGACATTTTGTTGTCATGTGACAAGAAAACCATACAACAGAGAGGTTTTGAGCTTAATGAGTGTTAAAAAGCTTTTACAAAATATAACATATTTAAACTTTTTATGTAAAGTCACATTTTGTTCAGGTCAAGTAGTCCTGAGAAAACCTTTTGATATCTTTTACTTCATTATGCAGTACTTGAAATGTTTGTTACCATGACCCTTTGAGTAGTGTATTCATTGAGTAAACTCAAGTGTATTCAAAGTGCGCGGAAAGTATTTAGTACATTTCTTTGATGGTTACAGTACTTGATTTTTTTTTTTAATTTTATTAGTAGATCAAACTATTGGTACAAATCATTATAAATGGTTTTTCAAAAATGTAGGAAGCCAACTTGAATACATTTTTAAGGATGTAAATTCCTCCCCTTTTCATCACCATTATTATTGACCGACCCATTTGTGTCTGTTTAGGGTTAGTTAGACCAACACACTCATGATAATTCTTTAGAATTTGTACGGATTCATATGAATGCCCACCATCTCGTCAGGTTTAATGGTGGACCTTCATGCTTCATGCTTTTTTTTTTTTTTTCTTCTAAAAATTGTTTATTTTCATGCGAGTCAAATCGTATGAAATTCATGTGGAATTGCCAACTCATAAAATAGTTTTGTTTTCTCATGATAACGGTTTGGATCAGTTTAGAAACAGCAACCTTTTGAAAGCCCATTCCAGTAAGTGATCCCCATCATGCATTTATCTTTTTTTGCATTTTACTATTAGGAAAAGCATTTAGTCACCCAAAATGAAACCATGCAGATGTGTTTTATGTATTGAGACCGGTTTTAAAGAGAAGATGCATGTTTTGCGTTCTCTTTCTCAAATGATTAATCTTCATAATGTCTTTTTCTGAGCTGAAGAGTTCGGGTTTTCAAGTCGTTTACTTTTTTTAATAATAATTGACTAAACCTAAACACACCTGCCGATTTAATTCACCTGTGTAGCTTAGTGAAACAATATGGTATGGTGTGTGGTATTGTTGGTGAGAAGGCTGTTTAGAAATGTGTGATTACGAGAGCAATGGGGAGAGATAGAGAGGCAGAGACAAGGTGAGCGGGTCAGCTCTCAACGGAACAAATGGAATAATCAGGAGCCCAGATGAAGATTCATCTTGTGAACATTTCACTGATAAAGGAAAGGAAACTGGTATGATGGAAAAGTTAAGATGGATGCTCCCTCCGCGCTCTGTGTACCCTCATAATGAAGAGGCTGCCCCAGATTTGTCCTATTCAAATACTATTTTCGCTCTCACTCTCTTTGCTTTGGGTATGTGTGTGTTCTGCTTTCCTTATGAGACATTCCTCCCATTCAGTTCACTCAGGGGGGCTAATTGACGTGAATAGGAGGAACTGAGAGAAAGTGATTCCCTCACCATTCGATTAGCAGTGCAAAGAATGCGTGCCAATATGCACAGGTAACACAAGATCCTGATCGCAGATCCAGACACTCTGACCTGTTGGTGAGCTCAGCTTAAAACAAAGCTGTGAGGTCGACTCGCACTCAAGAGAATCAGATCAGAAGTGAGAAATGAAGAATCTTTATACCTGCAGTACAAATTTTGACTATAAGGGCCATTTACACAGCACCGTTTTTTTTGTATGCGTTTTGACCATTCATTTACATGACAACTGCGTGTTGACTGCCTGAAAACACAAACTTTTGAAAACTGGTTTCAAAGTGCAAGTTTTTGAAAACGATATTGTGATCATCTCACAAAATGACAGCTACCAACTACTGGCCTGGCATGCATAATACAGCATTTTTAGTTGATTTCTGGGATCGTTTTGACAATGGTGTTGGATCGTCTGTATGTGAATAACACAAAGGTAAAATTTTCCATTTTTAGTACATCGTTGCCGTGTAAACGTACACTAGTGTAAACCTAATGCTCAAAATAATTAATTGGTTTAAGTAGAGCCAACTCAAATTAAACTAATTAGTTAAAACTAATTAACTTTCTCAAAAGTTCTCAAAACTGACACATTTTAAGTAATCTGAATTGTTCCATTGTTTTGAGTTTAATGAACTTGTTTCTTAATTTAGACTAACTTAAATTTAACCGAAACTGGGCTGGGATCTCTATTTCACAGCATGCTTTGCCATGACAATCAAAAGGGACAGTAAATGCCTAAATTAAGTGTTATATTATGTTTTTGTTTTTGTGCAAGATTAACATTAAGTGGGAGATTTAGTAGTGTTTAGATATGTGTTAAATGTATTATATTGCTGTCCTCATTCAGCAAGTGCTATGCTAATGCTACCAAAATATTGTGTAACCAATTAGTAAGGTGGCATTTATTAAATTAGCTAGTTAAAGCTAGTCAAGTTTCCACTACTAAAAATATAGATTACATGATATTTCTAAGTTAAATGTATGAATTAGTTTACTCAGATATTTGAAGTTCAGAGCAATTGTATGTGTACAAAATAACAATCTGTGAGTTCTGCTTACTTAAACTTTAAATTTCTTAACTTAAACATTTTGAGGCAGCTGATTGGCTTAATGTTTTTGAGTTTTGTACCCTAAATGTGTCAAAGGTCACCTGGTGACCTGATTCTAAATGACTAAAATTAAACCTGACATAAATCTAAATAGCAATATTAAAAACAAAAACAAATAAAAATGTTGAAAGCGCATAACAAAATGACAAAAATGAAAATTAAAGCTGACATTATAAAATAAGAGCTCCTCCAAAAAGTTCTACTTTTTGTTCATAGAAAAAGCAACAGCAAAGGGTTTAAAGCAACATGAGGGTATTATTAAAGTAAATGATACAATTACATTTTTGTATGAACTATTATTCTTTTATTCTATTATTATATATAAGTGGAAACTAATTACAGTACTGCATTCTGTCATTATGACTGACAAACTGTCTTCTCTTAGGCATCATTTACAGTATTACTCATCAAAACAATCAGCTTAAAATAGTGTGAATATAGCAGACATCATCCACACATGAAAATAGGTCCTCATCTGATTCACCTTAAATGACCTAAGTGAGAATGACGGGATGAAATTGCTTAAAGGGATGAAGGCATGAGAGGAGAAGAATTAAAGCTAGAATGAATTTTCATATCAGCGCAAGATTTTTTTTTTGTTGTTTTTGCAGAAAAAAAAGGTTTAGTGCTTCAAAATGGTTACCGATATAGCTGATGGATATGCCATTTATCGACAACATTTCTCAAGTGTCGACTTTTTGCGTTTAACGAGATGGAGCAAGAGAAAGCAGAGGGGATTTCTGGAGAGGGAGGAAGAAGAAATGATGTTGAGAGAGGGAGAAAGAGGTGGCTGGAGGAAACAGTCACACAGCCATCACATGCAGTTGACACCAGCGTCTGTAGACACTATTAATAGCCCCTAACGTTCCTCTCTTTCCTCCCTTTCTCTCTCTCTCTCTAAACACACTAAGCAACTGTTGCAGAAGAACGCTGTTCTCTCTTTTGCTTATTTTGTCCTAAAGCTTCTTTTATTTTGTGGGGTGGGTTAGGACAGTATAGTGAGAATCTCAAGACATTGATAACATAAAAACATCAAATACAGTGACCCCAAAAAGTATTTGGACTTGTACGCTTAACAATTATTGAATGTCTCTATTGAAAGAATTTGGAGGCAACTTCTGATTTGAATCGGGTGTTAAAGTGCCCCTATTATGCTATTTTAAAGGCTCCTGTTTTTGTTTTGGAGGTCTCCAACAAGTTTACATTCAACAAGTTTCATTTTCTTATAATATAGATTGCACATCACCACATTTTTCAATGGTTCTCAAACAACTCGACGGATGAATCAGTCTCTCTAAATCCCTCCTTTCCGCTAGCATACTTTGCTCTGATTGGCCAGACGGCCGAGTCTGTTACGATTGGTCTACCACGTACAGTGCGTGTTTTGGAATATAAACGCCCCCATTACCATTACTGAACTTCAGCTCCGTCCAGAGGCTTCCTCAGCGATTGTACACGCTGTAAAGACAGTAACGATGACATCGATTTGATCATATCAATCCGAGCATGAGTCTGATGATGAAACATTGGAAGAACTAGTTATTCAACCCGAACCTCAATCGCAAGGATGAGTTATACGGTACTCATTTTGAGGTACATCATGAGATGTTGCAACTGTAATTCCTCACCATCAGCATTAATTGATGTTTTTTATTAAAAAGGTTTGGGAGGAGCTCGTTCAGATAATTGACACAGGTGGAGAGCACTCAGCTAATCAACAATAAGAGGTGCATATATACGCAGCAGTATTACCTCTGTTTTGTTGACCGTTTACCACCACCAGTTTCTCCATGTCTTCTCTTTTGGTTCTAACCACTTACATACGGGGGGGTATTCTGCGTTCGGGCCAAACTCCGAGCTCGAAGCCCTCCCTCCGGACAGCACGCCAAATACGCATTTAAACTTACTCTCCATAAATTATATACTCTCCATAAATTATATGTAAGTGTGAACTCATGAGCAAGTGTATGTACATCAACAAACCCATGTGTGTATTTCTAATTTATTGCGGTGCACATGCGGAACTGTATCAATAACAGCGCATAAGTTAGATCAGCACTAATGTGAATGACTGATGTAACATAAACATCCATCCATCCATCCATCCATCCATCCATCCATTATCTTCCGCTTATCCGGGGCCGGGTTGCGGAGGCAACAGTCTAAGCAGAGACGCCCAGACTTCCCTCTCCCTAGCCACTTCCTCCAGCTCTTCCGGGGGAACCCTGAGGTGTTCCCAGGCCAGCCGGGAGACATAATCCCTCTAGCGTGTCCTAGGTCTTCCCCGGTGGGACATGCCCGGAACACCTCCCCGGGAAGGCGTCCAGGAGGCATCCGAAATAGATGCCCGAGCCACCTCAACTGGCTCCTCTCGATGTGGAGGAGCAACGGCTCTACTCTGAGCTCCTCCCGAGTAACTGAGCTTCTCACCCTATCTCTAAGGGAGCGCCCAGCAACCCTGCGGAGAAAGCTCATTTCGGCCGCCTGTATCCGGGATCTTGTCCTTTCGTTCATGACCCACAGCTCATGACCATAGGTGAGAGTAGGAATGTAGATTGACCGGTAAATCAAGAGCTTCACCTTACAGCTCAGCTCCTTCTTCACCACGACAGACCGGTACATCGACCGCATTACTGCAGAAGCTGCACCGATCCGTCTGACAATCTTCCATTCCATCCTTCCCTCACTCGTGAACAAGACCCCAAGATACCTGAACTCCTCCACTTGAGGCAAAATCTCTCCACCAACCTGAAGTGGGCAAGCCACCCTTTTCCGACTGAGAACCATGGCCTCGGATTTGGAAGTGCTGATTCTCATCTTGGCTGCTTCACACTCGGCTGCAAACTGCCCCAGTGCATGCTGAAGGTCCTGGTCTGAGGAGGCCAACATGACAAGGTCATCCGCAAAAAGCAGTGACGAAATCATGTGGTTCCCAAACCAGACACTCTCCGGCCCTTGGCTGCGCCTAGAAATTCTGTCCATAATGTAACATAAACATTTGTAAAACAAATCAATCTTTCGTCTTCATCTGCATTAATAGACACAGTTTAGGTAATATTGGCCCACAGCTGATTAGCAGAAGTATTTCAGTAAGACCGTAATAACGTGAGTTAACCAGATACCTACACAATATAAAACACAAAACTATATATTTTGAACACCCGGTAGAAAATATGCTCATCAATAATTATTCATACTTGATTCTGAGGAGCAAGCTGGTCCAAAAAAAAGTGAGTATTGACCCATCTTTCAAGAGCAAGCGTTATGCGTATCCCGTATTGAACTCTGAGATTTGAGAAGCAGTCGTCAGTAAAATGACGTTTGAGGGCTGGTCAAGTTGTTCGCGGGCAGACAACGTACAACATAGGCGGGCATTATGCAAATGTCTTTTCTAATGACGTAGAACCATAGCGCAGTTAAATTCGAAATACAAACGACTCGTGTATATAGGCACTTCAGAGTTTTTCCACAGGCAGATTCCCCTATTCAATTTCATTCCGATTCACAAGCTCTTGATTTTTCAATACAGACCGCAAACTCACATTCGCTAACTCAAATATGTGTAAAATATGGCTTTCTCTGTCCCTAGCTGTATGTGTGTGCGTGTATAGTCTAGCCTCTGCTCTGCCTAAGGGAGCATCTCAACTGGGACGGTCTGTTTTATCAGTCCATTCATCTCAGTGCCCTAAAGGAGCCCCAAACACTGAGCTAAATTATTCTGTATTACTAAAAGACCCTCTCTCAGCACACACTGGGTGGGAATGTTTGATGGTTGTTTGTGTATGTGGTCGGCCATGTGCAGGTGTAGAGAAGAGAATGTTGTTGTGAGCATTGACATCATAATGGGCCGTACCCCTGCAGATGGAGTGGGAGGTGTTTTTGCTGTGTTTGTCTGGCATTTTGGTATTTATTTATTTATTTATTTATTTATTTTTAAGCATTTTGTGCCATGAGCGTCTCAAGAACCCTATATTTTGTTCTGTTCAGTTATACTCTGTCTAACTTCAGAATTTGAAATGTTTTAGAAATATTTTTTAATGGCAGTTTTCTCTTTAAACAGAGTTTTAAAAGTCGCAAATTGCTGCCTGATGAACAGGGACACACAATATACTGGTACCATATTGGTCAGACAATTTTTTTTGTTTATTGGTATAATTAAAAATTTTTTTGTGTGTAGCCGATTTCCTCTATTTTTACATCTAGTTTTCTTTCAATCATCTAATATTAAATAATTATAATTTAAATAATTAAAAACACTAATTTAATCACTGTCAATGTTATTTTAGTACTATTTATATAGCATACAAATATTTCTCAATATTCTTATTATTAATTATTAATATTCTTAGTTTTAATTTCAACTTAATTTCAGTGTTGCCCACCTGGAAACCTTTGGATTTCACCCAGAACTTAAATTTGGCGTTGATGTGGTTGCTCTCGATATAGACGCCCTCCGAGTCGTCGCTCTGTAAGAGGGTCTGCAGAATTTTGTTGTATTTTCGCCGGGTGACGGTCTTTGTTTTGCCGGAGTCTCCGTAAGTGCGAAGGCACCACTCCTGAAAATCCCCAAACATCTCCGCCTCGGACACCGCGGGGCTTCGCTCCTTCTCGTTAAATCCATCCGTTTTTTTCCGTTTCAACTTCAACTTAAACGTATTTATTTACATTTTTGTCATTTTCTTTTAAGTTTAATCTAATAAAAACATCTAATATTTCAGTTATTTCAGTTACCGAAAACAATTTAATACTCTTAGTTAACAATAATAACTAATCACAAATATCAGTTATTAACACAAATAATAATCACTGTTGAATGCATTCTTTAGCAAATCTCCAAATAAATATAAATTTTATATTACTTATATTACATTATATTCATTATAATTGTATATTTTTGTGATGCCTAAATTCACTTGTAGCATTTCAAATGATTTATTTTAGTTTTTAGTGTTTTATTTTGAATTTATTTAGACAAATTAGTTTAATTTTATTTGCTGCCATCTATCAGTTATCAACCATAATATGAAAATAATTATCTGCTTATCATAGTGTCCAGAATTTCAATACTAAAGAAATGGAATGCAGTACACTTTCACACAATTACATCCAGATCAACTAATTGATCTGCTAATTTGACAGAGTTGAGTTTCTTTGTCAAAAGAAAGCAAACTTCATCTTTCTTTTTTTATGCACCTTCTTTAGTTTTCCTTTGATGTGGACACTAAAGATGCGAAACCTCACAACACCCCCTACCCCCCAGTCACTGTTACCCGCGGCTCAAATATCTCTTACACATACACACACAAAAAGCAGGTGTAGGGGAGCAGCTGGTAAGATTAGTGTCTGCATGTGTGTTGGTTTAGATGTTGTATGAGGACAATGATCTGAGTGGTTAATCATTCAGAGCAAGTAAAGCGCAAGAGTTTGTCACATTCACTGGCTGCTCATCAAGGGTTCTCGGTTTATTCGGCTTCGCGGTGATGAGAGAACCAGAGAAGACATCTCCTCTCCTCTTTCACTCAGATTACCACTGCCGCACACACGCGGTGGTCCTGACCCCCCTCTGCTAGTTGAGCAGCTGTAGATGTAGCTCCAGCGGTAATTGTGGTAGTGAGTGTTCAGGCTAACAGGAGCAGAGGAAGAGGGAGGGAAGAAGGGGGATGAGAGGACAGGGCAGAAGCTGATAAAACACAAATGCATTGGAACAGAGTAATTTCTCTGCTGGGGAAGGAACCATACGGATGTTTGCAGTGTAGCTAGTGGTCAGTGTGTTCTCTAGTGTACACACAGTACCTCCTCTCCATGGGACTTCATTAAGAGGTCCTACAGGTAACAGAATGTCTCACAGTAGAGCAAACTCTGTTTGCTTTTAAGAAACTGCCAGTGGTATTTGCTCACATAAACTAGCCACTGAGATGTTAGTACATTGGTAGAGCATTGGTATGCTGTTTCTAAGGTGTTTTGCTGGGTGTTGCTACATTTGTTTTGGGTAATTTCTTTCTGGCACAGTCAAAAAAGCCCATCCTCTATCTGTGGCTGTTTGCACAACATTATTTAAAACTAGCTGCTAAATGTAGGTGGCATAGAGTTGCTATGTACTGTAATTGCTAGGGTGTAATAAGTGTGATTCTATGCTCCTCAAAGCTAGTCTGGGTGGTTGCTAGGGGGTTACTAGGATATTCTGGGTGGTAGTTAAGTGGGTTTTTCCTTGCAGTGTCTTAAGAGCCACTAAGATTCTGGTTGGGAGAGCATTGCTATGCAGTTGCTAAGTTGCTGGGCTGTTTTGGGTAATTGCTTACTGGCACAGTTAAAAGCATCTGTGGCTACGTTTACGCCACATGATGTAAAACTAGCTGCTAAATGCTTGGGTGTTGTTGGTGGTCAACCCGTCACTCACATAAGATCAACCAATAGCAAACCCCAACCATCCAATCAATTCCTGATGGACAAAATCAAGTCCCGCCCTACATTATTTTCTTGTTTGAGAAGCTTGTTTCACTCAGATATATGTCACAATAGGGAAGAATTGTTTAATGCCGACTTTAAAAGCCCATTCCTCCTGCCAAACTGCATTCACACAGCAAGAGAATATGATCGTCAATCCTATTTTAAATAGCAAAATACAGCATTCTGTAACCAAACTGACTCCTTTAAATGTTCAGGACTCGCACCTGAATTTTGCAAAAGGTCTAAGTTATGAACCGGAACCATGAACACTCAAACGCTAAATGAACTTTTTTAGAATAATTTGAATAATAAAATGTAATAATAAATGAATAACATTGTGTCAAAAGAATTTCCTGTGTTATGGTAGTCACCATCCATGATATTTATCACTGTCACTATTCTTACAAGCATAATTCATGGTGATCCTAACAATAAAATCATACAGAGTGTCTCTAATTGTTAGAAAAGTAAGTATAGTTATGTGTACAGTTAGGTGCCAGAGTTTATCAGGGTTAGGGGTTTATTCAGATTACTATCCTCACGTATGAGCTGTAGCTTTAGCATGAACCACTAATAAACTGATCTCATGACATTGACACTGAGGTTGTGTGTGGAATGGGAGATTAGAAGGGAGCACTGCGTCATACTCTATCATAGTGGAACTAATTGATTTTAATAAAGTTGGTGTGAAGCTTTTTTGATATCCGCAAATAGAGTGCCTCGTCCTGAATATTCATGGACTTTGTCTAAGGTGCTTCACACAAAACCACGCCTTTCATTCGGAGGACGGTCTGTAATTTGGCCTCCCCAGGAGGCCAGCCGTATCTGTGGCCATAGAATCAGTTGTGCAGCCATGAGGACAGATACGAGGCTGAAAGAGTGATTATTTACGAATTAGAGAAAAGAGGAAGTGTCGTTCCACTACCCTGGAAGTCTAACAGATACACATACACACAGCTGGAGGGAGCTAATGACAGACCAAAATGATTAGTTTCATTTATCATCCGTGAACAGAGAAATGAAATAAGTCCAATTTTCCTGTTAACTAGAAGGAGATTAATATTATGTGACAGAATATTGAAACTCATACTGGAGGTACTGAGTTCTAAAATAACTGATGCAGTGATAGTGTAGAGCACTTTCGTACACTCCCAGTGACCGATCTTCAGTGGACAAGCATTATGGGTTTTTCAGTGCTGATGTTGCAGATATTTAAAGTGTACTTTTTATTTTAAAATAAATTGTATTTATTTATTTTTATTTATACTAAACAATGGCAATGAATACTGCACACGTATGTGAATTGGGACGCACCTTGTCATTTGACATTGCGAAGTACATTGACATGGCTGTTGTGGATTTTGGAAATGACACAGAGCAAACATGTCTGTTAGTCATTGGCCGGTGCTGATAATATAAACAGCTCAAATATTGATGGGTTTTCTGGCCTGGTTTCTTATTCACAGCTGCATCACTGGTGAGAATACAAGAGCTAACAGTATACCAGCAGTCACTCATCTTCATTTCCACTGTCAGCATCTCACTGCGTCTGCACACACACACTATAGTAACTGCAGGACAGCCTGTGAGGTGAGTGGCTGCGTATTCTGGTCTCCCTGCATTCCTGCGGTTGCCATGGTGAAGAATCTCGGTGCTCTAGAGCAGGATAAATTAACAATGTTTTAATTGGCTCAGGGCTCAGCGTTACAGTGCGCCTTATCGCTACACTGTCATTTGCGGTGCATTATCATACACTCTGCATATGCACTCACTCAGGTGTGTTTGAGGCCCTTGTGAATCCCAATGGAGCAGTGTAACCCCAAGTGTGTCCAATCTTATTTTCAACACGGATGCACAGCTCATGCCTTGAGAGCCAATACGGCCGAAACATACGATGCAAGTGCACTTCACCAATAGAATGCACAGCACTCCATTGAACAAACTAATCACACACTTAACCTGGAAGAAAGACGACAGAGGCACAAGGAGATGATAAAAAGGAGGGATGGAAAAAGGAACATGGGAAAGAAGAGAAGAAATAAAGTTGAGGGTATATAGGTGAAAAGTCATATGGGATAGTGCAGATCAAGAGAGAGTACTGTAGGTTTGTTTTGAAAGTTAGTGAGATTCCCCGGTGACTACAGCTTACATAGGCTGTCTTCTAAAGGTGCGGTCACATCTACCATTGCTCAGAATAATTTTGCAAGTGAAATTCAGTGCATTCCGGTCAGAACGTGCACAATCAAGGTTTCATGTAAGGGCGAAAAAGTTCCCCACGTAGACCAACGGAAAGCTGTAATAACAAAAATCAATTCAGTTAAATTCAATTCACATTTATTTATGTAGCGCTTTTCACAATACATATCGTTTCAAAGCAGCTTTACAGAAAATGCAGAAAATGTTTTTGAAAGAGTCTCTAAGTAACCAAGGCTGCCTTTATTTGATGAATATTTATTTTTCTATTTGAATGTTAAAAATTTAATTTATTCCTGTGATGGCAAAGCAGAATTTTCAGCATCATTACTCCAGTCTTCGGTGTCACATGATCCTTTATAAAATTTAGCCTACAGAATTTCACTGTACAAAGGTAAATGTGACCACACATTTACCATTGTACTCTGTCAGGAAATAAGGTACATTGCTGTCACTGGGGCGGAAACCTAAGGTACAAAACCGAAAAGGTACTAATATGCACCATTTAGGGGTGAGTAAGGTACAAAGATGTACCTTTTCACTGTTGTACCTTGGGGTATCGCCCCAGTGACAGCACTGTACCTTTTTTTCTGAGAGTGTACAGTGAAATTCTGTGGGCAAAATGCAGCCATCTCAATAGGAATCCGTTCAATAGGAAATGTTGTGTGAGGTGAAACATTTCCTTGTACGGATTTTGCATCGGATTGTAAATCCTGCTGTTTTTTTTATATTTTCATTTTTGTTTTACCTTTATAACACCTATACTTTGTGCAACTATGACTAGACCCGGAAATGTGAAAAGGGTCTATAAGCATTACTTACTATTCAGAACACAAATGTTGGGTAAAATAGTTTTTTTAATTTTTTTATTGATACTTCATTGAAAATGCTACTTCATATATAAATGGTACTTCATTGGTACTTCAATAAAATATAGTATATTCATAATCAAAAATTAAAAAATTCTTACTTAAGCCGTGATCTATGGAGTTTGCTGCAATGCATTCTGGGATTGCTTTCACTGTAAAGGATACATGCTGCCTTAGAAAATCAGCCAAAGAAAGTATACTACTTTTTGGAACGGTCTTCATGTTGTGAGCTTGCCAGCGATGCCCAAAAATGCTGCCTCGGTAAGATGTTCACAGGTTTTGGAACTAAGCAGATGTGCGCGTTCCTTCCCTCTTGCTCTCTCGTTAGTCTTATGAACACACAAAGACTCCATCATTTAGCCATCAGTTTGTTTATCTACGCAGCCATTTGCCAAGATTAGCCCATAAACTGTGACCGCCTGTCACAATTAGCAATAACCCAGTCAAACTCATTCCACTCCCACTCAATCCTGTCCATCTCTCCGCTACAGATAAAACCCTCTTCACACCCCCATGCTGCACATTGCCCCTCGTTTTCATAATTGTTTTTTGTCCTGTTTTCTAAAATATCAAAATCCTCCTTAAAACTACTGTTCTCTGGCTGTGTGCTAAAACACACTCGTCCCGTATGAACCTGTTGTTGAAGATTTCAGTACCATAAATGTTTGTGTCGTTGTATCAGCAGGTTTTCCACCCTGAATTTGCCATGCCGAGGTTGGCATGTGGTGCAGGTGTGTGTGTAAGAACTTTGTGAATTTCTGCGGTTTTGTCGTTATTGTTTGTTTGGATGTCTGTATATCAGTGGGGGGTCGGTGTCTGTCTCTTCCTTTTGGCTGAGCACACATGTCTGAAGGGCTTCTCCCCTCCACTGAACTCTTCCACCATCCCTCCATCCCTTGTTTCCAGAGAGGCGGAGACGTGGGGGAGCTGCCGTTGCCGCCGCTGTTGCCTCTCCTGCTCCGACCCAGCTTGTCTCCTAGCAACAGGGCTGTTTGGTCCGGGACCTGGGAGTGGAAGCAAGAGAGAAACAGAGTAGCAGAAAGGAGAGAGTGTTGAGGGAGAGATTAAAAGGGAAAGAGGGAAAGCTGTAATTATCCGGTGCTGCTGGAAGGAACAAGGGCCTGGAAGAGCATAGGAGAGATGGAGTGAGGGAGAAAGACAGTGAGGTTCTGGGTTAGAGGTGCTAGTGCTCATAGAGGGGGGTATGTGAGAAATCAAGGGAATGGGGGAGGTAAGGCAGCAGGGCTGGAGGAAGAAAAAGTGTGAGCACAAGCATCCACTTATAGAGGTGGAAGTGGAGTGAAGGAATAATTCCCCGAGATCCATTTGTACATCTGTTCATTTCGAGCAGTTTTCAGTTGTCCAAAATGGTGCCTTCCTGCCTGGTCAGTCAGTGGAAACTGAGTGGTGTCCTAATACAGCTTCAAAAAAGTTAACAAAAACAGAATTCAAATCATGAAAATGATTGCTACTAAAAAAAGAGACGTACATTGCCCAATAATAAACAAGTAAACCTTTTTGATATTTTTTTATTAAACTCATAATATTAAAAACAATTTAGAAAAATTGATATTAAAACGTATAATAAGCGACAAATGAACAAATACTGTTTGAATTCGATTGAACACACATTTTTGATATCAACAACAAAATGTATGCAAAGTTTATTTTTACCCTTTTAAAAGTTGATAAATTGTTTATTTCTTGTTTTTGACCCTATCAGAAGCAGATCTTAAAAAGCTGCAGTGTTTATTTATTGGTTGACAAGATGAAAAATGCATTTATAAACTAATTTAGTACTTTCAGCCATCAGACACCATTTTTGTTCTTCCAACCAAATGCTGCACAGGATTGTGGTATTTCACAATCAGTGAAGGATATATTTATGCTGCCTTTAAAAATCAACTAAATGAAGGCAACTCAGTGGACAGGATGTTACACAAATCTAAATTTGAAAGTGCCATGATGCGTTTCAGATGCAGCCATGATGTCTTTACTTTTTATGTAGTAAGTTTGCACTTAATTTATATCCATGCATGTGCATTTTGAGCAAAAGATGCCATGCTGCAGTGGCACAAAGAAAATGCTAATGTCGGGCTGTGAGTGTGTGTGCAGGACAGCCTGGTTTTACCCTCTCAGGGTTCGGTGACTTTGACCCCGTGCAGACGTTGGGGGAAGGGGGATCTCTCTCTATCCTGTCCTCTCTGCCTTGAGGTGCACCCTGTGCGTGTGTACAGGCATGCGCGAGTGTCCTGTCTGCCGTGCCTGAAGGTACTGCGCTGACCCCCTCCCTCCTGTGTCCCACATTGGCGCGTGTGGTTGGGCTGCTGCTGTCACACACACTATCGTCCCAGGCCGCTGATGTGCCCCTCAACGCTGGGAAAAGGGGGGTGGGTTGAAGGCCGGGCAGCATCATGCTACAGCAGCATGATTTTGTAACAAACACACACACACACACACGCACACACACACACACGCATTGGCAGAGCCTGGCACACGTGTCCTATCTCCTGAAGTTAATGTAGTGGAGTGGAATCCAACAGTAAACATGTGTGAGCGCATGTCATATTACTGCAGCGGCTCATCGCGTGTCAGAACGCACCCTGCGTCCACGTCAGTAGTTTCGTGTTTAGTGCAGAACTATTGTTGTACAGTAACATGATGATTTTCAGGTGGAAAATAAGGTTAGATACATTTTAAAAGTGTTTTTGCTTCAAAACACACTAGCATTTCTCATCCACACTAAAACCAGCTTAAAGGGGTCCTGTTATGCTCTTTTATGAAGTCTTGATTTTGTTTGTGGGGTGTACTAGAATATGCTTTCATGCTTGATTGTTAAAAAAAAACAAAAAAAACAACAACATTATTTTCCAGATATTTTATATTATTACAGCACCTCTCTCCCTAGCCTGTCTCGAATGCAATTAAGCCCCTCCTTCCGAAATACAAAATGTACTGTGATTGGTTAGCTGGCCCAGTGTGTTGTGATTGGCAGCGTTTAGCGCATATTTGGGAAATGTCCCGTCCCTTACCATAATCGGTAGCTCCACTCAGATGTAAATATTGAGGATGCCATCAAATTCAAACCAATTCAAGCCTGATTTAGACTTAATGGTGCAGTGTGTAATATTTATGAGGATCTGTTGACAGAAATGAAATGTAATATACATAACTTTGTTTTCAGTGGTGTATAAAGACCTTACGTAATAAACCATTATGTTTTTATTATTACCTTACAGTGAAGTTGGGCTTTTGAAAAATAATCAAATTTTTTTTTACCAATATTGCGATTGCGATTTAATATGCGATTTTATTTTTTTAAGCTCTTTATCTTCTGTATTATTCAACAAAGATGAGCAATAAATCATTGTATAGTAATGGTGGGAATCTTTAGGCACCTCACGATCTGATTCCAAACCAATTCTTGAACTTTTAAAATCTTTTTTAATTTTTTTTTATTATAAGTACTTTTTAAAATAATTACACAAATTTAATTAAAACAATTCCATGTTAAGAATTTTAAATATATAAACTAATATAGCTTCAAAACATAAAAGCTAGTAAATAATAAAAAGGAACAAAAAACATATTACAAGCAATGAACAAAGAGTGCTTTCAGTATTTGAGTATCTGACTGTTTACATTACTTTTGCGTCATAAAAGCATTTTGAGACACACGCAGCACCATTGCACACCTGCAGTTAAACTCTAAGCTCAGAATTTATCCAGAATCTTTGGAGAGAGGATCTTTTGTCCCACCCCTATTGTATAGTATGACCAACACAATATTAGATTGATTAAACACAAACTGTTCCTTCCTGTAAGCCAGGCCGGTAGACATAACGTGCCAAGTTGATACTGCTTCTACAGACTGCTTTATGCTCGCATGTCACATGACCAGACTGTAATCGCAGCCTTTGCGGTTACAAAATCGTGTTTTATCATATCACAATATTATCGCAAATGCAATTAATCGTTCAGCCCTTCAGTGAAGTCGCCATTTTGCGCCACCATGTTTCTACAGTAGCCCTAAACGGACAAACTGCTCTACAGAGCACTAGCTACGCTCTGCTGTCTCTGACGACATCTTTGTCCTGTCTCTATTTCAATTGGGAGGGGTGAGTGGTGGGTGGTTGCAATTTGCAACCTCACCACTAGATGCTGCTAAAATTTACACAGTGCACCTTAGGGCTGGGCGATATGGCCAAAAAGTGATCTCGATTAAAAAAAAAATTCATATCAGTCGATATTGATAATTATTTCTTTCAAATTTAAAGGCAGATATTAAGTGAAAGTTGTAGAAACAAGACTGTTAATTGTGGTTTTAAAGTACTCTTTATTGTCAGATCATGACAAACATTTCACGTATTTTAAATTCCTTACACTTTTCCAGTCATTTTTCCCTAAATTAAATCTCTTAATAGAAGAAATAATGTATTAGTTTCTGCATGATCTAATAGGTGATATTGTTTCTAGTCATGAAACAGGTTTATGTGGCCTGACTTTGGCAGATATCTTCGGCTGCAGTATTAATAATATTACATGTTTTGTCTTAGAAATGCACATTTGACAGTGAGTTGACAGTAGTAGTAGCTTGAGTTAGGAGGATGTAAATTTATGTTCATTAACAAAAACACGTCTGTAAAAAATTGTAACAACCTAATTTTTATATGATATGAGTTTTTATTAAAATTAACCATTGGTCTTCCATAGTACCATACATTTAGATCATGATAACCACAGTTAAAACCATACATATAGCTCTTTACTACCATGGTAAAATATATCTACACTCACCTAAAGGATTATTAGGAACACCTGTTCAATTTCTCATTAATGCAATTATCTAATCAACCAATCAAATGGCAGTTGCTTCAATGCATTTAGGGGTGTGGTCCTGGTCAAGACAATCTCCTGAACTCCAAACTGAATGTCAGAATGGGAAAGAAAGGTGATTTAAGCAATTTTGAGCGTGGCATGGTTTTTGGTCCCTGACGGGCCTACTTGATAACTACTTGTTACAACTGAGGTATGCAGCAAAGCATTTGTGAAGCCACAACACGCACAACTTTGAGGCGGATGGGCTACAACAGCAGAAGACCCCACCGGGTACCACTCATCTCCACTACAAATAGGAAAAAGAGGCTACAATTTGCACGAGCTCATCAAAATTGGACAGTTGAAGACTGGAAAAATTTTGTCTCGATTTCTGTTGAGACATTCAGATGGACGAGTCAGAATTTGGCGTAAACAGAATGAGAACATGGATCCATCATGCCTTGTTACCACTGTGGAGGCTGGTGGTGGTGGTGTAATGGTGTGGGGGATGTTTTCTTGGCACACTTTAGGCCCCTTAGTGCCAATTGGGCATCGTTTAAATGCCACGGCCTACCTGAGCATTGTTTCTGACCATGTCCATCCCTTTATGACCACCATGTACCCATTCTCTGATGCCTACTTCCAGCAGGATAATGCACCATGTCACAAAGCTCGAATCATTTCAAATTGGTTTCTTGAACATGACAATGAGTTCACTGTACTAAAATGGCCCCCACAGTCACCAGATCTCAACCCAATAGAGCATCTTTGTGATGTGGTGGAACGGGAGCTTCGTGCCCTGGATGTGCATCCCACAAATCTCCATCAACTGCAAGATGCTATCCTATCAATATGGGCCAACATTTCTAAAGAATGCTTTCAGCACCTTGTGGAATCAATGCCATGTAGAATTAAGGCCGTTCTGAAGGCGAAAGGGGGTCAAACACAGTATTAGTATGGTGTTTCTAATAATCCTTTAGGTGAGTGTATATGGTTTCTATGGTATTTGTATGAAAAACAGCTTGTGGCGACTACAGAGACTATGTTTTTTTTTACAGTGTGTTGAGGGGACAGGCAGCTAGCGGATAGTGAGGAGATGTTTGCTGTATGTGACAAAACATGTTTTGGCCTAAAAACACGTGACATCGCTTAGAGCACCTTTAACAAAAGGATCGTCCTGAACAGATTTCATGCACAAACTTTGCAAGCACGAATTTCACAGGATGTTTCAGAGTGGGATTTTTTTGTAATTGTCTTATACATTTTAGATACGAATATTTAATCATGATTTGTCAAAATCAACTGCAGGTGGTCGATCCTTTTCCTATTTAGCACCTAAATGCTGGAACAGTATTCCTAGCATTGTTTGGGAAGCAGACACACTCATTCAGTTTAAATCTAGACTAAAAAAATCTCTTTACTATGGCATACACATGTTGTATACACAATAATTTATATTCAAATCAGTTAAATGATTGTTAGGCTGCATTAACTAGGTCAGCCGGAACCGGGAACACTTCCCATAACACCTGATGTACTCGTTACATCATAAGAAGAATGGCATCTACGCTAATGTTAGTCTCTCTGTTTAGCCCGAGGTTTACTGCAGTCAGCCGGATCCGGGCCGTATCCAGATCAGATGGTGGACCTGCGCCTGGACATGACCAACGCATCCCTGAAATGTCTGCAGAGAGCGTGTCAATTAAACTCCCCCCCGTAAATGACGCATCGACACAACATCCTCATTAAACCCGTCTCCGGCGTGACGACTCCAATCTTTCGAATAATCTTACGAATATCTATTTATCTAATGTGACTTCTGATCTGTAATGTTGCCAGAATCATAATCATACACTATTTGTTCGTCGGCCAGAGGAGAACTGGCACCCCGACTGAGCCTGGTTTCTCCCAAGGTTTTTTTCTCCATTCTGGCCCTGAAGGAGTTTTGGTTCCTTGCCACTGTCGCCTTTGACTTTTGGCTTGCTCAGTTGGGGACACTTAAATTTCAACTATATTACCAATCTGCCCGCATTAACACTATATGATAATTGAACTGAGCTGGATAACATCACCGTTTTCACCAGAGAGGCTGTACAGCCAAATCAAATTCTGTTGCATTATTTTCCTGTTAACTATGAAGCCGCTTTGAAACAATTGGCATTGTGAAAAGCGCTATATAAATAAAGGTGACTTGACTTGACTTGATTTGTCGTAAACTTGTTGGAAAACAATAGGTAATACAAACCGTAATCAATCACAAAACCATGGTTAATTTTCCCAAGGGTGAAACAGTGAACAGTCTTACAAAAGCGAGAGGCGAGAGCTTACAAAAGCTACAGTAAACACTATATCAACACCAATATTTCCCTTTGGAGTGGACTTTGAGCTTTGTAACCAGATTTTCTTTATGCTCAAACAGCAACATACTAACTAAAGCTGAAAAAGTGAAAAAGCATTACAAGAACGTTTTAAATCATCTTACTGCACATGCGTAAAACATAATAAAAGCTCAGTGAAATGATACTGAGAGACCAGACATTATAAAGTTATCATCTATTCCTCTGCTGTTTTATTTGAAAAATATCCCACTACTCACTGGTGTGTCCAGGTTGCTCTCAGTCAGCATTCCATGTATGGCCTAAATGCAGTTGCCCTCATGTTTTGATGCAGGACAGCAATTGCAAGTACATTTTCTGTCATCTCTGCAGAAATGTAATATGAAAATTGTACAAAGTAACATTTATCTTTAGCAAAACTGAAAGTGAATAGCACATAACGGTATGAATCATAGACATCTATAGGGACAATATGCATCATCTTTTTCAAATGTGTCCATTTTCACAGTCCAATCTGTGACGCAAAAAGAGTGTTTTCAAATGTATCCACTTTGTAGAGTATCTTCAAAAAGCGTGTGGAAGTGTGACATTTTTCGTGTGGTCAGTGGACCAAAACGTATAGAAAAACATGCATTTCCAATGTATCCAGATTAATGTAGACATATAGCTTAAGTTATAATTAATGTTAAAATGATGTGCTAGGTGAGACACTGCATTGCTGATACACCCTTGCTGCCATGGTAACCCTGTGTCCCTGTACCGGGGGGGGGTGGAGGGGTCTGAGTGGGGGATGTAATGAAGGTGAAGAACCGAGGATGGAGCTGAGCATTACTGCATGTGACACAGGTGCTCAAAGAAAAGGAAGATGCAGATGTTGATTTGAGTTAGCATACTTGCTAGTCCAACTTTGACTTGTTAGTTGTGCGTGTCACAAGACCCTTCTGACCCGCACACCTACCAAAGGGGGCAGCAGTGGTTACTGTGGTAACAAGGTTGGCCCTCCGGTGGGAGCTGGATCCCCAAACTACCTTTTACTGCTCTGTAAACCTGTCACTGTACTGAAAAAAACTGCACGAGTGAAATATGCTCCTCATTACTTTTAAAGCATGGAGGTTCATGGTCATTCTTATTACACAAAAGTGCTGTATTACCATAAATATGTACGTATATTGGAAAATGCTTTGTGAGTATAATACTTTGATATTCTTTGACGTGCCTTGCAGTGCCAAAGCATATGAATATGATAATCAAACAATATTATCAGTATAATTGCTATCTGATGACATCACTGAACCATGGTGCTGCCATTGTACTTTATCTTAGCTCCTCCCATTTTTTTTTTATATAGCCAATAGTGTTTAGTTTCAATAGCGTTAGTGTTCGGTAAAGTAGTTTCCTCATAATCTATCTCCAAATCTCCTCCATATTGCTTTTATAATATATGGAATTCCAAAGCTGACTTAATAATAAATAAATAAATGAATGAAGAAATGTACAAAAATTTTTATTTTTAATTTATAATTATAATGTATAATTGTATTTTTTCCACTTTTATTTATTTCCACATTTATTTATGTATATTTAGATTTATGTCTGCATTTTTTTATTTCCACAATCATTTATTTCTACATTTATTTATATACATAAATGTGAAATACATGAAAGTGGAAATAAATACAATTATACATAAATAAGGAAATAAAAGTATATAAATACTAATTTATTTTACAAACCTGATTCCAAAAAAATTGGGACACTGTACAAATTGTGAATAAAAAGGAATGCAATCATTTACAAATCTCATAAACTTATATTTTATTCACAATAGAATATAGATAACATATCAAATGTTGAAAGTGAGACATTTTGAAATGTCATGCCAAATATTGGCTCATTTTGATTTCATGAGAGCTACACATTCCAAAAAGTTGGGACAGGTAGCAATAAGAGGCCGGAAAAGTTAAATGTACATATAAGGAACAGCTGGAGGACCAATTTGCAACTTATTAGGTCAATTGGCAACATGATTGGGTATAAAAAGAGCCTCTCAGAGTGGCAGTGTCTCTCAGAAGTCAAGATGGGCAGAGGATCACCAATTCCCCAATGCTGCAGCCAAAAATAGTGGAGCAATATCAGAAAGGAGTTTCTCAGAGAAAAACTGCAAAGAGTTTGAAGTTATCATCATCTACAGTGCATAATATCATCCAAAGATTCAGAGAATTTGGAACAATCTCTGTGCGTAAGGGTCAAGGCCGGAAAACCATACTGGATGCCTGTGATCTTCGGGCCCTTAGACGGCACTGCATCACATACAGGAATGCTACTGTAATGGAAATCACAACATGGGCTCAGGAATACTTCCAGAAAACATTGTCGGTGAACACAATCCACCGTGCCATTCGCCGTTGCCGGCTAAAACTCTATAGGTCAAAAAAGAAGCCATATCTAAACATGATCCAGAAGCGCAGGCATTTTCTCTGGGCCAAGGCTCATTTAAAATGGACTGTGGCAAAGTGGAAAACTGTTCTGTGGTCAGACCAATCAAAATTTGAAGTTCTTTTGGGAAAACTGGGACGCCATGTCATCCGGGCTAAAGAGGACAAGGACAACCCAAGTTGTTATCAGCGCTCAGTTCAGAAGCCTGCATCTCTGATGGTATGGGGTTGCATGAGTGTGTGTGGCATGGGCAGCTTACACATCTGGAAAGGCACCATCAATGCTGAAAGGTATATCCAAGTTCTAGAACAACATATGCTCCCATCCAGACGTCGTCTCTTTCAGGGAAGACCTTGCATTTTCCAACATGACAATGCCAGACCACATACTGCATCAATTACAACATCATGGCTGCGTAGAAGAAGGATCTGGGTACTGAAACGGCCAGCCTGCAGTCCAGATCTTTCACCCATAGAAAACATTTGGCGCATCATAAAGAGGAAGATGCGACAAAGAAGACCTAAGACAGTTGAGCAACTAGAAGCCTGTATTAGACAAGAATGGGACAACATTCCTATTCCTAAACTTGAGCATCTTGTCTCCTCAGTCCCCAGACATTTGCAGACTTTTATAAAAAGAAGAGGGGATGCCACACAGTGGGAAACATGGCCTTGTCCCAACTTTTTTGAGAACTTATTTTTCCCTTAAAATGATACATTTTCTGTTTAAACAGTCGATATGTCATCTATGTTGTATTCTGAATAAAATATTGAAATTTGAAACTTCCACATCATTGCATTCTGTTTTTATTCACAATCTGTACAGTGTCACAACTTTTTGGGAATCGGGTTTGTAGTTTTTTTTTTTTTTTTTATTTAATTATGTATGTATATGTGTAATATGTTATTTTAATGTTATTTTTATTTTATTCTTCATATATTTATTTATGTATTGTTTTATTTATTATTAAGTCAGCTTTGGAATTCCATAAGAATATAGAATTAAAGTGGGTCCAATACATTTTGTGGTACATTTTATTCCCTATAAAAGTGCACTATGTGCCATTCACCATGTAGAAAATAGTAAATGTGTGAACAAGTGACTGATTTTAGCCGCAGCTTCAGCATCTATTTAATATGTAGGGGGCGGGACGCTTTAGATTCTAGAGAGCATTTGATTGGACAGAGAATCTGACGAGAAGCTGAAGTGCATAGTGATGTCATCAAAATCATTGATCCATATTGGCAGAAGTGAGAGACTTTTAAAAGCTTATTTTCTAAATACGAATTTTGTCATTGTTTTGGAGCACACTAGCTTATAGAATAGCAGTAAGGCTAACATAATTCATAAAAAAGCCAAAAAACTGCCATTTTGATTTCATGGCAACTTTAATAACATGCGTTTAGAAAACAGACAGGGTGATTTTTTTTATTTTATTTCATGCAACATTAAGTACCTTTAAGTAACTTTCCTTTGTTTTGTTTTTGTTTTTTTTTTGTTTACAGCATGCACCACTTTTTAAAAAGAAAGCAAGAAAGCATAGCAGTTGGCAGTAGCGCTGTTCTTCTTATTAACAGTGCAATTTGCTCATAGGCGATCTTTTTGACATGTGCTTTGATTATTAAATTCCATTTTGCAGTTGTCCCATCCAAATTGTATTCATAAATAAATGAACCATTAAGTCTTTCTCCATTTACCGCTAAACGAGAATCTGGTATTGAACACACACACACCTGTGCTGGCACTGTTAGTTCAACCAGTCACACTAAAAGAATGATTTTAATTATTTTAATGTCAATTAAATGATTTTAACTGTGTTCAACAGGTTTAATTTATTTCAAGATAACAAAGGCAACAAAGTGCTGTTTTACATGACATGTCAAGTAAGGAAATCTCTGATTTCAGTGTGTGGATGGGGGCTCGGGGTCAGAGAGTTCCCCTCTGAAGAGGGTCGCTGTGGTGGAGGACTTCTATGACATCATCTATGCCATGCACGTGGAGATCAGCTCCGACCCAGCCAAAGTACCCAAACACGCCGGGCAGAAGAAAACATATAAAGCGGTGAGTAAATCGAGGAACTTCTCATTGTCTCATTGTCTCTGATCAGTCATGGAAGTATGTTTATGGCCTCGTACAGTTTAGATTTAATACCCCGTATGGCCCTTTTGACCGCCTGTATCTGTCTGTCACTTAGAGTGTCCCATACTCTGTCAGCTTGATTTATTTCCTCAGTGATTCTTATGAGCAGACGCGAGTGGCTTGTGGAGTGTGCGCTGCACTCCTGCTGTGATTTGTAGAGAATCGCTGGTTTTGGGTGAATCAGTCAGAACACACATTACCTGCAAATGAAAGCTGGAGGGATTATGTGGGCTTTCTTTTCTTTCTGCATTTCTGCATTTCTTTCTGCTTTTCTTTATTTCTGTTTTTCTTTCTGTATTTCTTTTAAAATTCTTGTCTGTCTTTTTCTCATTTCTGAATTTTCTTTTTCTGCATTGTTGTAGATAGAGATGAGGTCAGATTTATTTAGGTCTGCGGTGAACATCTTTAGAACTCTAGTATCACACATGTGCTGTCATGGAAACATGGGAAGTGTGAGTGACATGGGCTGCTCTCACCTGGTGTGGTGGTTGTGCAGAGGTCCAGTGCTGCTGCCCTCTTTTGGACGGTTTCAAAAGTGCATGTTTGCTCTCTCGTGCATTTAGCTATCATTTAGACATGTTATTCCAATAAATGCATAAATAAGCTTGTTTTTGGTTGTGTTACATTAATGATTTCTGTGATGTACGTTTTAGTCTTCGACTCACACGCACATATATTGTGTCCTCCACACTGTCCCTTGTTTCTCTCGGGCCTGACAGCTGTTGGTCTGTGAGGGGAGGGCAGGGCCATGAGCAGAGCTTTTCCCTGGGCATCAGGATTTCTGTGCCTGCTCTTCTGAGGATCTCCTGGAGGAATCAGGGTAGAAAGGAGAAGATCGGTTTCTCTGGCTCTTGTATCAGTGCTTCAGTGGGATTTGTGTGTTCAGCTTCTGTCTTTGTAATGCACACACATACATGCTATACCCTCCAGCTGTGGTTCTATGGCCGCCCATGCTGGTTTGTTAGAGCCTCATGGGAGATTAGAGAGACATGACGGACCTTCAATGTGGGGGTGTACTTTCTCTATTTCTTTGTCCAGTTTAATGGCAGAAAGGTGGAGGAGGGAGAACCTAAACAGACATGAGAAAGAGGGTTAATATAAAAGAAAGATACAATTTTGCTATGGTTTGAGGGGTGATGATGAATAAATGACATGGGGAAAAAACTAGTGTAGAAGGTTATTTCTATTATTTATGTTGAAATTATAGATTTGAATGGTGTGTAACTTTCATATGATGAATTGTTTTATGTTTGGTTTTGAGTGTATATGTGAAAGGATGACCATGTAGATCATCTTTCAATGTGTGCAAATAAAGTGAGGTCCAAAGGTCTTTTATTTGTACTTTTACTTGATAATATCAGCAAAGCAGTTTATCAAAGTTGAGAAAATATGAATGTCAGAATGTCGGAGTATTTATTTAGTCTCTCTTTGCTTTAATGACAGTAGCACTCAAGCTGCATGAGCTCCATACATCTGTGTAAAAGCTGAGCTTCACTCAGATAAAAAAAGGTACAAAAGCTGTCACTGGGGCAGTACCCCTTTAAAGATACTGTACACCTTTGTACCTAAAGAGCCCATATTAGTACCTCAAAGGAATATATTAGAACCTTTTGAAAGATACTGCCTAACTAACAGCTTTTGTACCATTTTTTTGAGAGTGTTCAATGGAAAAACCACTGACTGTCTGTACAGAGTCACATAATACAACATTTGATACAAGTATTGTAATTTTTTTCAAAAACCTAAAACATTTCTCATTTTAAAATTCTCATTTTAACGGGTTAGTTCACTCAAAAATGAAAATTCTGTCATTAATTACTCACCCTCATGTCGTTCCAAACCCATAAGACCTTCCTTCATCTTTGGAACACAAATGAAGATACTTTTGATGAAATCCGAGAGCTCTCTGAGCCCTCCATAGACAGCAATTTAACACTTTCAAGGTCCAGAAAGGTAGTAAAGACGTCATTTAAAATCGTTCATGTGACTCCAGTGGTTCAACCTTAATTTTATGAAGCTTCCAGAATGCCGGCTTACCATTGGCAGATGCTGTTCACGTGAGCACCATGACGCATGCGCATGAGTCGTTCTGCCGTAGAACTAGGAAGCGCTGCACTGTTTACACTACGCCAACAACGTAAGAGTCTGACACAGGCTAGAAGAAATTGTTGAATAAAGTCGTTATTTTTGTTTGTTTTTTTGCGCACAAAAAGTATTCTCGTTGCTTCATAACATTTAAGTTGACCCACTGTAGTCACATGGACAGTTTTAACGATGACTTTACTACCTTTCTGGACCTTGAAAGTGTTAATTCAATTCCTGTCTATAGAGGGGTCAGAGAGCTCAAATTTAATTTAAAAAATTGTGTTCTGAAGATGAACGAAGGTCTTACGGGTTTGGAACGACATGAGGGTGAGTAATTAATGACATAATTTTCATTTTTGGGTGAACTAACCCTTTAAATGTTCAATGTTTCACTGATTTTCAATGTGGAACTCACTGTATGTGTGAAAGAGAAATGTTTTGACAAGAACCATAAGCATTCTCTCACTATGAAGTAAATTATTTCATCCTTCATATAGACATGGAAGCAAGAGGTGTAAGTGTTTGTAAATGTTATCAGTACAGTCTCTCATGGATTAGTCCACTTGATGACAGTATCCTAAGAAAACATCTAAGCATTCACACCCTGTCTGCAAACTAATCATCTCTTGTTTCCTGTTACTGACTCTCCACAGCTCTTTACTAAGAGAAAATGGGAATAAATCATTGTTACTCTGCACCTCTGATAGATATTAGGTGTCTCAAATATGCAAAATTAAAACTATAAAAACAAATTTAATCTCCAAAAATGAAAAAATAAATAAATCAATCAATATAACATTTCAAGTAATAGCAGCTATAGCAGATGGTTACTTGTGCGTATCCCTTGTAAAACTCAAATTAAATCTCCAAAACTGGAAAGAATAAATAAATAAACAGTCCCACT